>NEWO01000353.1:511622-530009 GCA_003013225.1 Phalaenopsis aphrodite | reverse complement strand
TTTTATTTTTATAATTTTATATTATATAATTATGCTTATAGTAGTGGACATGGTCCACACTAGAATGACTTTACGAGAGCAAGTGGTTAATAAGCTCTCTACTCAAATACCTTAAATCCTCGGAAGGCACAAGTACTTCAAAGACCTCAGAATGCTACAAGCCTCAGAAGACATATGCAAATCAAATACGTTAAAAGGATACGAGCCTCATAAAACACAGATTCATCTAAGACCTCAAAATGCTATGAGCCTCAGAAGGAACTGACGCATTTCAAGCTCTTAAAAGGCATAAAAGCCTAAGAAGACACAAGCCTCAGAAGGCGTGAGTCTAAAACGGTACGTGATTCTTTTTAATGAAGTGCTCGTTCTAACTTTAATTGCTAAATTCTGCGTGATTGAGATGCCACAACATCCGAAAGGAAGGTAAATCATGGCTCATAAGAAATATCGAAAATATATTTGCTTCAAGCAATACGTACAAATAGAAGCATTATCAATCAACAATTACACTAGTCTGAACCATACAATAAAGCATCAATAAAAGTATGAGAAAAGTCAAAAACAAAGACTTCGTTCTACTTCAACAACCTCCTCGTTATCTGGAAAATTTTCCAACAAGTTACCTTGGACTTCCCTATTTTTCAAGGCAAAAGGGGACCGGTTGGCTTCTGGATTAAGTACATCTTCTCAATGGTCACAGTCTTCTATTCTCATATTCAAGGATCAACATCCTCTCTTGGAAAGCCTGCAATATCTCTATACAATGATCAAGGCTAGCTTGTGTCTCCTTCATCTGTTATCGTCTCCTTCATCTCTTCTAGAGCATCCGTCAGTTCTTGATATAGCTGGGAGAGAAAAATTGTCATGGAAGATAAATTTTTTCGATAGCTCGCTAGTTGCCATCCCAATGACAATATATATATTGTACAAGAGTTATTCACCTTCTTTTATTCATTAAGGATGTGGTCGATCTCTAAATCTTGTTCTTCAATTCCCTTAAAGAAAGGGCCAGGTCGTCTTCAAACGGTGTCAGCATTCGACATCACCTCCTCAGACTTCTGACACTTGATCTGAGTTTAAACAGGTTAAGGTTCTTCAGACGTCAACATCTTAGCAATCCAAAGAAGATCTTGTCGTTTTTCTGCTACACAAGACGGAGACAACTTTTCTTTGTGTCGTAACAAGAAAGAAGATCACATTGATCCCCTGTTACCATAATGTAGACGACCTTCATCTGTGCTTCAACATGAAAGAAGTTCTTATCGTTTGCCTAATATGTAGGATGGAGACAACCTTTCTCTACACAATAACACGAAAGAAGATCTCGTTGATCACTTCTCAAGAATGAAGGGGAGGATTTTTCTCTTCGCCGCAACAAGAAAGAATATCCCTTTGGTCGTGTATGCAGGATGAAGAGGTCTTTCATTTATGCCACAACACAAAAAGAAATCACGTTGATCTCCTGCTACCGTGGGACAAGGATGACTTTCTTCTGCATAGCAACAGGAAAGATCTCTTTGATGGCTTGCTACATAGGTCAGGGACGACATTCTTCTACTGGGACGTTGATTGGGCGCTAGCATGTTGATGAAAGTGTACTCTTCACTCCCCTTTTTTCTACTCCTCACTTTCTTCTCACTTGTGATTCTTTTTTTCATCTATGAACTCTATTTATATGCTTAAGAGAAAGACCAACTTAAAAATAATTAGACTTTAAAAAAATAAAAAAATAAAAAAATAAAACAACAAAAATCTACTTGAATTGCAGTGCCAATTCACCTTCCAACCTTAAATTCCCGCGCGAGCTCCACCAACGCCGGCATCTCACAGGTACGCTAGCGTCGAATTTCAGCTCCGATTTCCCGATTTCCACAACCATCTAGATCGAGCCCGCTGCCAGTTACAAGTTTTGGGCCCACCTTTCCGTCTTCCCTCAACAGCCGGCCAGCAGGCCGCGCAGGCATTCAAGTTCCGGCCGAATTGAATAAGAAAAGTTTATTTTTTATCAATGCAAACAAACGCATTCGAACCCAAGATGCAATGCACAAAGACAGCTCTTGCAAACATCTGAGATAAGCTTTTTAATGTATTAGTGGCGTTAGTTATTATTAAACTCATTGCATTAAGTAAGAACCGTCCCTCATATGCCTCAAATTCCCAAATGTACGGGGTGTGATATATATATATATATTCAATATATCTTGAGAAATAAAAGCCCTCCATATTCTAATATTTTCGGACAATGAAATTCTTCTCTCCAAAAAATAGGATGACAAATGATACACTTTGAACAAATTTCATCACGTGACATGAATATCGAGGAATGACACAAATATCGAGTTAACATTTTTAGTAACATTCAAGCTTCAATTAAAAGTCAACTAGGAGTAAAGTAAGGTTTTGTTTGGGACAGCTGTTGATTATTTATAATCTTGTGATAAGTTTATTATTTTGATAATCTGATAATCTGCAGATTATCAGAATAAGTTGTCATAAACAGCAAATAAGCTTGTTTGTTGTTTATGACAACTTAATTCAGAACAGTTTACTGACAGTTATTGTTGGATAAATGGTCATTCTGCCCATTTTTGGTTAAGCTGTCTGCAACGAAACTGTATGAGCACGGAAATAGATAAAATAGAACCCGCAAATCATTACAGATCAGTTCATTTAAGTGTAATATTTTTGTTTTCTTTCAAATCATCATATTTTCATGCCATAGTACCAGGATAAAATTCACAATTCATCTCAAAGTTTAATAAAAGACACAAAAATCTTTCAGGTATCAAAAATAGAAGGGGTCAAGGATGAGGTGTATCTGCATTTATTTGTCATATATGTAAATACTGAAAAGTTATGTACTATGTATATAAATTTCTCATAGATAAAAGAAGTGTGAATGATTTAAAATACTATCAAAACAGTTTAAACATAAATTATCTCCCACAACAGCCTTTGTTTCTCCATTCTATGCGACCTCAAACAATCCAAGAAAAAAACAATAATCAATAACATGGAGCATCCACAAAACTATGACAACACAAATTTCAATTTCTTCTTGCAAGGAAATGAATATCATCAAGCTTTACTTGCAAAGAGAATAAAAAAAAATACTAGAACCAATAATAAATCAATTATCACGAGCAGAAGCACACCAAATCAGCACAACTATACCAAGTTAGGCAGCTGCATCGAAATTTTATTATCTTGCATTGCAAGTGATTATATGCAAGCACAAAAGCTTTTAGATGGTCTGTTGGAGAAGAACATTGAGATGGTTAGAAAAAATGCTTACAGTGGACAGGGAAGGTGTTGAGAAGAGAAGGACTGTAAGAAAAGCTTAGATCCTGAGCCTTTCGTATGCCAAGGTCCTGCGGTTCGAGTGTAGGACAGTTTCGTCGCCATGAGCTGAAGGAATTGTGACCGGGACGGGTTGGGAGAAATCGCGACTGGATTAGAAGATGAATGATCGAGGGTTCTTTGCCTTGGACCGCGACTTGACGGGTTGGGAGAAATCGTGATTGGGATCGAAGAGGAGAAGGGCTCGGGGACGAGATCGAGGGCTAGAGGAATCGCGACTAGGATCGGAAAGAAGAAGGGCTCGGGACAAGATCGATGGCTCCAAGGGTAATAAGCTCTAATGAAACGCGGAAAGCGGGCTCTGATTGGCGGCCGCGAATAATGAAGAACTTGCGTCGAGCAATTTTGTATTGTCATTCATACGTGTGAAACAAATGCATACCGAGTGTTTTCAGAACACCTGTCGCGGTCATAAGCTGCCCCAAACGGGCACTAGTTTTAGCAAACTTATAATCAAACCGATCAGCTTGACGAAAGAGGCCTAATGGTACCAAAATTTGTTCAATTCAAACTAAGTTAAACCCTGATCAAGACGTTAAACTAAGTTTAGAAGTTTTTTGGACACATTTGGAATGTCAACCAGATACAGACTCTGACGAGTTATTAGTCAAATCTAGTGTCTCAAACAGATGAATTCAATGAGCCCAAGATCACTGAATTCTAACATCGTTAAGACATACAAATGTCCATCAAATGACGTCCGATCAAGAAAACCTCTCCGGGTCATCCGATCAGAATAATTCAAATTCCCTCATTTACTGCAGTTGGGATCTATAAATAGAGCATCACTCCTCTTATGAGAGGAATAATTGAGGTTGAAGCTTCGAGAAGGAGCTGAAGTTCAACATCACTCCTGCCACAGTCAACCATCACCGACCATCTTCTACCACCACTTATTGGCCATTCTCGATCATCATCAGCCATAGTTTTTTTTTTGTGTGACAAGATCATTCCTACATCGACGTTGTAATTATGAAGACTTTGTAAACCTTTCTCATCCATGAAATAATGGGTCTCTATAATCATTAACTTATAGTAAATTTTTACAATAGGGCAAGACTATGATTTTTTTCCTTTATGGGTTTTCCATGTAAAAACTTCTGATGTCGCTATTAGTTTTTCTCTCTCTCTGAGTGTGTGTGAATTTTTGTATCACGCTAAAAAGATAATATATTACTGAATTTTTTAGCACACATCATTACCATATTCTATATATTTACAATTCTAACACCTAAATGAGGGGTGGGGGTCATTACATTTATACCCCCTAATTCTTATTTATTTAAATATCTAATACATAAATTTCATTTTTTTCAATTTATACAAATCAAATCTTTGAAATCATATCAAAGATACTACTATGTTAATTTTTATATATTAAGTATTTATTATTTAATTAATTCGAGCTAAAACAAAACGAGCAGGATAAAAAAAAATGTGTTTGATTTGGTTATAAATTAAGCTTAAAAAAACTTAATATTCAACTTATTTATTTAATGATTAACGGGCCGAATATAAATTATTTGCAATGACTAACTTGCCCATCACTAGCTTTAGCATTTAAAATTTCAAAATCAGTGCCCACTCATAATTGAGCTCTGGTCCGCCCATGTAAATAGTAAAAAATTGACATTTAAGTGTGTTGAAAATTTTCTTATAGAGATAATATGACAAATTGTTGAAGAGGCGAAGAGAATAACAAGTAGATTTAAGTGGAAATGGTACAGATCAAAATCCACAGGAAAAGAGAAGAGTTCACTGTATCAACAGAGGGTAGGGTTACAAGCGGGTTGGCAACTTGCAAAACAATTTCACCCTAATAAATCTTAAATACATGAATACAACAGCAACTACAACACAACCTTAATCCCACTATGTGGGGCTGGCTACATGAATCCTTTTTCTACATTGTGTCCTATTTAGTGCATATTTTTATTTAGTTCTAATAAATTAAGATTATTTTTTCACAATACGCCCAAGTGTTCCTAGGTCTACCCCTGCCTTTTTTAACATAAGTAGAATCTAAAACATCTACTCTCCTAATCAGATCATGAAATTGTCGACGTTTAGTGTGACCAAATCATCTAAGATGACTTTCTCTAATTTTGACTGTCATAAGAGCCACAGATATATTCATTTTGTATTTTTCTCTCTACACGTGAAGTCATTCATCCACCTAATCATTCTCATCTCAACAACAGTTAACCTAGTATTATGCTTCTCTTTTAAAGGCCAACATTCAACACCATAAAGCATTGCTGTCTCACCACCGTCTTATAAAATTTTTCTTTCAGTCTAAGCGGTACTTTTGTATCACACAAAAGGCTCGAAGCATTCGTCCATTTCAACCAACAGACTTAAATTCTATTATTAACATCTCTGTCTATATCACCATCGCTTTGAATAATCGACCCGAGATATTTAAATTGTTCACACCTTTTAATAATTTCATCACCCAAAGTTACACTTCTTTCACTAGATCTACTACTACTAAAATTACATTACATGTATTCAATTTTAGTTCTACTCAAATGAAGACCTTTAGACTCCATTGTAGACCTCCAAAATTCAAGATTTCCCTCGTCTTATCCACGAGAATTATATCACCAGCAAAAATCATACACCAAGTTACATCCACCTATAACTGTCCAGTAAGACCGTCCATAACTAAAGTAAAAAGATATGGGCTTAAAGCCGACCCCTGATGTAATCCAATAGAAATAAGAAAATATTTGGTCAATCCTCCTTCTGTTCAAACTCAAGTAACATATCTAGTATATTTATCTTTAATGACTTGAATATAAGTCATGTCAACACTTTTCTTCTCGAGAACTCTCCAAAGAATGTCTCTTGTAACCTTATCGTAAGCTTTATCTAAATAAATAAAAATCAAATGTAGATCTTTCTTATTGTCTCTGAACTTCTCCATCAAACCTCTGAATAAATGTATAGCTTCCATAGTAGACTTGCTTGGCATAAATCCAAATTGATTATAAGAAATCTTTGTAATATGTCTTAACCTATGTTCAATTACCCTCTCCCATAATTTCAAAGTATGACACATCAACTTAATTCCTGTATAATTTGCCCACCCTTGTGCATCCCCTTTATTCTTAAAAATGGAGACCTAAATACTATTCCTCCACTCCTCAGGCATCTTTTTAGTTTTAAAAAAATATTAAAGAGTTTAGTAAGCCAAGAAACTCCCAATTCTTCGAAATATTTCCACACATCGTTTGGGATATTATCAGGTTCTACAGACATTCCACACTTGGTTTTTTTTTAAATCCACAGTAACTTCTTTTTACCTAATACGACGGTAGAAATGAAATTTATTATTATTATTAACGATATTAAGATTGCTAAGGTCGAACGTATTTTCAAAAAGTTCATTAAAAAGTTAATCAAAATAACTCACTTACCTATGTGGAATATCTTTTTCTAAGAAAATCGGTTTTTGATTTTTATCTTTAATACACTTTACTTGAGTTAAAACTTTACTTTTCTTTTCTCTTTGTTTGACTATTTTATACATATAATTTTCACTCTCCTTAGTATCTATTCTATTATAAAGATCATTAAAAACATAATTTTTAGCATCACATATTGTTTTTTTTTTTACTCCCTACGGACCGTTTAATATTTTTTCCAATTTTCTATGCTTTTACAGTTAAACCAATGTTTATAACATAACTTTTTATATTATATCTTTTTTTGCACATTATTATTCCATCACCAACTATTTTTATTTATAAGAACTTTTTCTTTTGATTCTCTAAGTATATTTTCTGCTACTCATTTAATAGTATTTGTTACTTTATCACACATATCATTTGGTTCTTCATGAACATTCCAAAATTTGAAATTTTGAGTTTTACTTATAAAAATAATTTTATTTGTGTCTTTTAGGTTCCCTCATCTAATTCTACAATGATGAGTCCTGATATTCTTTATTTTACAACTCTTCATCTCAAAATCAAAAACTAATAACCAATGTCGGGTGCTTAAATTCTCACTTAAAATGACATTACAATCTTTACAATCTCAACGATCGCTTCTTCTAATAAAAAAATAATCAATTTGTGTTTTATTGGATCCACTTTTAGTAGTAATAGGATGCTCATCTCTTTTCTTGAATAAAGTATTAGTAATAAGCAAATCATACGCTAAAACAAAATCTAAAATAACTATATCATCTTCATCAATCACTCCAAAATTGTAGCCACTATAAATATTTCTAAAATCTTCCACCACTCTACCGACATGTTCATTTAAATTTCCTTCAATAAAAATTCTTTCTTCAAAAGGTATTATTTGTATTAAGTCCTCTAAGTCATTCCAGAATTTATTGTTAGACCATATATTTAAACATACTTTAGGAGCAAAAGCACTTATAAAATCAAAAATCTTAGTATCAACGATAATTTTAAGGGTGATAATTCTATCTCCAACTCCAATAATTTTTACAGTATTATCTTTTAAACTCTTATGTATAGTTGCGCCTACACAATTTCTAGTGCGACTCTTACCAAAATACCAAAGTTTAAAACATGAGTTATCAATCTCTTTAGCCTTTTCTCCAACCCATTTAATTTCTTGAATACATAAGTTATTAATCTTTCTATGAATATCAACTAATTTTATTAATTTACCATTAATAGCATATATATTCCAAGATCCTATCATAATATTAGTTTCATTAGTTTATGGACTAACTATTTACCCGCATCCGTCCGTTATGTGACAACCTTGCATATTTGACACTACACTCGGGCGCTGGTGTAGCGGCCCTTGCCCACTTTTCACTGTATTCAGGCTATACAGCGTGTCGTTTCCAAGGGACACCCAAGCACTTACACAATAATCAAAAGGATTCATGTCATGATTTTTTCAATAAATTTTACGATTATTGTCGACTACCTATCGCAACCCTCCATTTTTCACATCCAGACTTGGGACCTTAAATACATGAATATATGAGAAAAAATAGTAATAATAATAATAATAATAAAGGTCTATACACAAATAAAAGTTTCCAGAAATTAGGCTTCCCCGCCTGCATCGCCCACAAATTTTTCCATCTTAGATCAATAGAATCGGCCACAAATTCTAACAATTATTTATTACAGAAGCAAGATTTGCGACAAAACATTACTGCACGACAAAACTAATAGTTTTAAGAATATTTTGTATGGCGATTTGCTAGAGATTCTTCCCCGAGATGGTGGTAATTGTTTTCTAATTTTTTGCAGATATTTTTAGGGAAAGGTTTGGTAAGAAAATCATTAAAAAATCTATCTGATTCAAGTGCAGAATTGGTTGCAATTTGTTTGTCAAAAGTTCATCAGTAATGTTAATTTAACTATCCGAAGTGTCAACCCTCATTCTCCCACTTCTCATTTTTGTCCTATCCGCCACACAAAACCTCTCTTGCATCCCCCATTATCATGCCAATTTTCACCTTGATTTGGCATGTAAATCTCTCCTGAATATAATATCTTCATACATAGAAAGAATGATCAAATTTGCCTCCAACAAAAAAAGTTTATTTTGTCTGACTGTTCGCCTCCCCTCGAACTAATATTATATCTAGACTCTGAACATAATTTGTATCCGGAGTCCAATGGTGGGGCACCACGTGTCAAGTGGGCATACCACAACTAGTATAAAATTTGTTGGGCCCACTTGATACGTGGCGCTCTACTATTGGACTTCGGATGCATCCGAAGTAATAACCTAATATTTTTTTACCTCCCCTCGAATTTCACTTTTTTTTGCAATTATTAGTTAAATTTTTGCTAGATTTATACATTTATTCAAATTTTTGTTTTTTTCTTTCTATTTTTTAAAGTTGGTTGCAGTTTGCGGTGGATAAATAAAAAAAAATTATTTTTCTTTCTAATTTCTCTTAAAGATGTATTAATTTATTTTTTATTTTTTATTTTTTTTAGTTTTTAGATTTTAGATTAATTTAACATCATGTTGTTTGTGATCTTCAGTATATAATGGAAAGAATACATTTTTAGTATAACATTTCTTTAATTTTTTTTTCAAGTTGATGCAACTTTTTTATGAGAAATTTCCCGCTAATTTTTCAATAGAAAAAACTTCTATATATGTTTTTGAGCTTACAGCTTTTTGGGAGCAGGATTTACTGAAGATAAAATCAACGAAGACCTAATTAACGGTAAATTATATATTTTTTTCAACAAATTTTTTCATTGAAAATCTAATAATTTTCTATGGTAGAGGGAAGTTAGGTGATGCTTGTTTGATTATGAGGGTTCAAATGAGGTGAATGAGATGTTTTGGTTTAATGAAGATTGGGTTATAGTGATTTAATGGTAGATGAAAAATGATTGCTATTTGGTTTAAATAATTAAGTGGATGTAATAATATTCGGGTGATGAGTTTAACATTGCAGGTTGGGGGATAATGATGTAAAAATGTAGATTAGGTAACAGTAGTCTAACAGTGATTGTTAAGTCTTGATAGACTTAGGGTGGTTGTCGAATGAAAAAAATGATTGATGAAATTGATCAGATAATGGCAGCGTAGCAATCGTCATAGAGTGACAATGGTTTGATAATGGTGTTTGGTCTATGATAGTGCGTAGGTAATGCTTTAAAATTTTTTAATCCTTTTTGGCTCTCCTTAAACTCAGTGAAGATCTATTTTACAAAGTGAACGTTAGTCTGTACTTATTTTTTTGAAAGTGAAATTTGAGTAATAGACTTAAAATCATAAAAAAAACCTATTGGATGGCCTAGAGTGATTCCCTTTATCACTTTTCTTAAGATAACCAAGTTACTTAATTATGTAAAAATTAACCAATTTAGAGCTTGTTAGATTTATCTCTTCAATATGCTTTTTTGTTAACCCTAACACATAATTCATAAACCATTTAATTGTTTAATTAATGAAATGAAGCTATTAAAGAAATTATTGCTTAGAGATTCATGATTGAAGGATATATCATTTACGAATATATTTATATATGCCAAGTCGGTATTGTCTATATAAAACAATAAGTCTATTAAAAAACTCATATTATTAAAATTCAAAAATTAAAAAGTTACAGAGTACAAAAACTATCCAAACATCAAGATTGATATCTCTTGAGCTAATGACTAAAATACTCCTAAAAGATAGTTTCACACAACATTGAAGCTTTTGTGTTAATTAGAACAAAATTTATTTAAGAAATTTTATTTTAAACAATATATTTTTTCTTGAAATTAATTATGAAGATTTTTTTAGCTTTCAAAGGTGTTAGAATTGATTTCAAAATAAAATTATAAGTATCCTAAAAATTTTAGAAAAGGTTTATCATTACTCAAAATTAAGCTATTAAGACTTAGTAGACAAACTACTTATATGGATAATTGGTCACTAATGGTGCTAGTGGACTCTATCAGGGGCCCCCATTTTCGTTTTGGAATTGCATGCTCATCAAACTACACATTCTAAGGTATCCCACTATTGATAAGTATAATATTACACATTCATAATGTGTATACTTTTTATTTTTAGACCACTGATTCTACATTACACACTGTTTGATTTTCTTAACTATGCTACACTAATAAATTAGTTTTAATTTATGAAAGAGAATAGTAATTTTGGTTGAATCTCATAAAAAATATATGCAATCAAGCATTTAGGGCTATAAGAGTAGGTTGTAGTACAATTGGCATGATTTGGATATTATAAAGTTTAGACACTCAACCTGATGCTTAGACACAAAACTTAGGGCTTAGTGGCTCAATTCACATGCTAAACTTAGCTTATGAATAGAGAAGTTAGAGCTTAAGCACCAAGTTTAAGCACTTAGAAACCAAAACTCAGCCCAAAACCAGGAAGCCCAACATTTATATGCCTAGTTTAGGTTCCTAAGTGTTAGAATGTAGTAGAATCATTATCAAAGATAAAGTGTTAGATATCTAGATGTTAATAATTCACTATCTCTCAATTTTACCTCAATTTAATGAAGTTTTATATTTATTTGAGAGCTAAATTGAAAGTTTTTGTTATCATTTTTGTGGCTTGTTTCTTTATAATTCTAAGATTTTTCAAAGAGTAAAGAAAAGGCAGGAGGAAGGAGTTGAAGGTAGAGGGAAAAAAGGTGTTGGAAATTTTTTTTTTTTTTCTTCTTTTCTTTTTAATTTTATCTATTATACTGAGCTTGATGTATTTTCTTGCTTTATTTTATTTCAAATTTAACTAAATAACATTCCTAGGAATTGGATGTATCCAAAAGTTTGTGTTAATTGTGTTTTCTAATATTTCTTTTGGACTCCATATTTTACTTGTTACCAATTATTTTATTCCTTATTTCAACAGCTATTAGTTTCTATGCTAATGATTGATACTTCAAGATGTTAATACAAAATCAAGAGGTGGAGATTAAAATGATCTTAGATAAAATATCATGGAGGATGCGTTATAGGTTTGAGATAACTATGTTGAACATATGTAGTCTATTTTTTTTGAACCATATAATTTTACAAAAAAAAAAATTAATATTGAATTTATGATCAAGAGATAAAGGGTATGCGATAAAATATTGTTTCCCTTTGCTTTTTAAAGAGAGTTAAAGACCATCTTAATCTGGCTTCGTACAACTTTTGTTAACTTCCCAATCTATTAAAAGCCAAATGTATGTGTTTAGGTGATATCCAATTCCTAAACACTAACATGATTGATTTATATCTGTAGAATATCAATTGGTTTAATAACTACATTTTTTTTAGTTTGGTATTTATTTTAAATCATAAATTTGATTGCCACCTTATATTTGAATTTTTTAAGAATATCAAATTAATCAAATTTCAATAAATGATATCTTAGTCTCTATGAGTGATTCAATTACTACTTTATTACTAATGCATTTTATACTCTTTGAAGTGCTTAACGTTCCATTAAATTTTTGTCACTAATGCTAAGGACTGTAAACACCAATATTAATATTTAATTTATTTTGAACAGTTATAAATAATAGTTTCAATTTTTTATTTTATTTATCCTTTAGTTATATTGTAAGTTTCATCATAGTGCTTGCTTTACATTAGAGGAAAACCATCATTATTATCAGATATTGAAAATGAACAAACCTTCCTGAGAAGAAATAGAGTAGAGTGACAAGAAAAAGGACATTAGTAAATTTTTAATAATGGAGCAGTGGGCCTATAAATGTTGTAAGCCTTATATGATTACATTACTACACTGCATGAGATACCCTAAGCCATCATCAAGTCTAGTGTTCATGCTAAAAAAATTAAAATAAAGCGTGTCACTTTGTAACAACTCTACATATCTCAATTTGTGTTCTAATTATAGAAGACCCAAATGATCACCTTATAAATTTCTTAGATTTTAGAATGCATTCAAGTATAATTGTCTTTCAAATGATGTCATCAGACTAAGGTTTTTTTCATTTTCCATAAGATATTGAACATATATTTAGCTAAATAACTTTTCAAATGATTCTATTGGGAGTTAGGATAACCTTTTTTTTTCAAATATTTTCTTGCTCACAAGATAGCTTTATGGAAAATTAAGTTTATAGTTTTATCTAAATGGAGGGTTGAACATTATACATTGCTGAAAAAAGTTCAAGAATTTATTGAGAGGATGTTCACATCACAACCTTTCAGTTAGGATAATAAAATAAAATCCTATAACAAATTAGCTGGACCAGAATAATCATTAATGATACTGATTTAATATTTGTAAGAAAAATAAATGAAACTACTTATATTCTACATGAGAAGATAACCATGAATGATTATCAATGGCAAAGCAAGAAGATAATACTAACGAATTTGGTAGTTTTAATGCATTATATAATCCCTAAATTAGTACTTAAGGCCTCAACTGCTTCACTAATAAAGCAACTAAGTAATTTTTATATTTGCTTTTATTATATTTTGAATTTTATGGCAAGAGTCACTTGTTAGATCAATAATCCTTTTTCTTATCCACAACTAAAGTAAGCAAACTATTAAAAAAATAAACATCAACTTAACACATATATAACTCTTGTAATCCATGTATAGAAGTTACAAAATTTTTTTGTGGAAGAATGCAGTGTGGAATAATGCACAAAAAATTCTCACCAAACCATGAGTGTCTATCCACTTGTCTTCTCTCAAAAACTTAGATGCACTAGCTTAATCATTTCTAAATACTACATCAAGATGTAACTTAGGTAACAATCACAATAGTTGTTTATAAGATTGTTTGGTGCTCTCTTATGCAATGGAGAAGTGCATATGAAGGTTGTTACCTTCAGAGGTGATAAAAAACTAGAGAAATGCTTAGGTAAAAAAAAACCCAAATATTAAGAAGCTTAAAGAAAACTGAGGATCTTTGTTTGTGCTATTTCGGGGTTGGAGGGGAGTTGCCAGTAAGAAGTTGTCGGCTGTCGGAATTGAAATCCCGTTGCCCGCTTCGGAAGGACATTGAATTATGAAATCAAATTAACCCCATATTTTTCATAGTTTAAAATGAAAGAGCATTGTACCTCGAATCCTGTATCTATCCCGAAGGACAAAGATAAGACTTGAGGATGAGGCTCGATCAAATAAACTAAGGAAAGTATGACGTCCGACTGGTCTGCAAAACCGTTGTATTTTCCTACAAATTCCCCTATTTAATATGAATGATTAAATAGGATTTATATTAAGTTGAGTTCGAACATGTTTCCTATAAGGGCAAGCCTTTATAGTTAATTACATCTTAAATGACCGAAATCACTTAAAAATACTCTCGATAAAAATCAAGAAAAATTATCCTCAAGGACTCCAAAAGAATAGGACTTTTCAACAAAATTGGACCAAGAGGTGTGCAAAAGGGCATGGTTCAAACCTAAGATATTTATTGTAGAATCCAAAGGAGGAAGAACTAGGAGATGTCATGGATCTAAAGGAGAACCTCGATGACTTCCCAAGCTATCCTAATGTTTGGCTTCAATTTCGTTGAAAAATATTCAAGTGTTTTATTCTGCCAATTTTATTTATTAGGGCTTACATTCGTGTGAAACGATCACATAAATAGCCTGGAAGATGTGAGGATTTAGGTCGTGACAAACAACAACCTCAGAATCCTAAGAGAAGTTAGGGCTTATATTGTATAGTTGGGCTATGCAAAGGCCTAAGGATAAGATGAGGATTTATGTTGCATAAGCAAGCAACCTCGAAGTCCTATGACTTTGTTGTTTAAGTCTAAGGAAGGAAGATTGATTTAGCTGGGGGCAGCGTTGTCAAAAAAGCTCGTTGTTCGCGAACAATTCGTATTCGGTTTGTCAATGAGTTCGTGTTCGATTCGTTCGATAAGTAAACGAGACGAACGTGAACAAATTTTTTTTGTTTGGTTACTTAAACGAACTAAACATGAACAGTGATGCGTTCGTTCATGTTCGAATTGTTGTTGTTTGAAATATAAAATAATTTAAAATAATTATATATGAAAAATTATGATATTTTAAAATTTTGAATTTTATAAATTATATTAACATTTTATATTAGTAATATACTAATATAGATATTATATATTTATATAATATAAGTTATATAATTAATATAATATATTATTTATATATATTAATAATAGAGATATCAAACTAGCTCGTCGTTCGATAACAACTCGTGTTTGGCTCGTGTTCGGTTCGTTCGTTAAGAAAAGAATACGAACAGTGAATTAATGAACAATTTCAAACACGAGCTTATTTCAAACAAACTAAATTTCAAACGAACTTAACACAAACACAAGCTTTGTTCATTCGTGTTCGGTTCGTTTACACCCCTAGCTGGGGAAGACAGGTTTTGCTGTTGAAGATGGTCGTGCTGCCCACCATGCTAGCTCCAAGCTCCTTGTCGTGACGACTTTGAGTTATTTAGTGTGTCAAGTTATAATGTCAAATCGGGTGACCCTATGGTTGAAGTTCTTTAAATTTTATGAGGGCATATTAAAGTTGATTAGAGCGACACTTGTTAGGATCCTACGGTTCCCTTGTTCCGGTAACACTATTTTTAATTGGATTCTCTTAGTCCAAATGAACTTACTAGACTCAATTTAATGAATTTCATAATTTCATTTAAATCGTGGGAACCATCGTTAGCAACCGTAGGTTACCTCCTCTGAGGGATTCCCGATAATCCAGTAGAGATGTCTTAATTTAGTTGAAGTTATAGTTTTGTGTGTTATTTTTTATTAAATTTTGAGTTGTTTTATATTTTGAGTGTTGTGGCAGTGAGTTTTATCTTGGTTGATTTTAGTTTTAGTTTTGGTTATGGTCATGTGGCTATTCCGATAGTTTTGATTTTCATGCAGGGTGACATCGTTGTTTAACATGCAAATTTGCAGGTATAAAAGTACATTATGAAAAACACAGTATGAAAGTATAAACGAGACAACGCTGAAAACTGTAAAAGTGTACCTGGCGAGTCTTCTCGTTCCACCACCTGAAACATAAAATGCATATTAAGGCAGTTTATGAAGAGTAGGAAAGGTAACTTTTGGTAATTTTCCTAACCCTATGTCATATCTTGGTGGGTCCTTAAGAGCTTAATTAAGGATGATGTTGTCAAGCAAAACATATTAAATTTAGTAGATCTTCGAGGTATCCAATAGATCTAGAGAAAGGAGCAGGTCCGTGCTACTCTCTTGCTGTTTGGTGGAAATTCTCGAGTTCTTTTAAACTTATTATGTTGCTTAATAATTCATCCTATAAATATCCTTAATGCTCGGTGAACATTGATGTCTCAATTATCCCTAAGAATATGTTAATTATCATTCATCATTTAATTTGAAAATTATGTGAGTGAATTACCTTGAAGGGGAAATTAGTGTAATTTGAACACTTAGCCAAATTTTTAATCCTAATTGGGTTTAGTGGTGTTACAAGGATGTTTGATTTAATTATGTTTATTTCCCTAATCTTCATTTAGTCAATTTTGATTTAGCCTAAGTCACCACTAAGCCCTTAAGACCTAGGTGAGTGTCTTAATTAGTTTTGAAAATGGTTAAGCTTTAAGTGGTCATGATTCATGATTTGGATTCTATTTGAAAATCAAAATAGGGGTATTAAATTGATTAATTATTGGCTTCAAAATTCATACCCCTAAGTCCAGGATCATTTAATTTTAATAAACTTCTAAATTTTTAATGATTTAGAAATTTATTTACTTATCTTTTTAATGGGGAAGATGAAATTGGTTTCTACCAACTAACCCCTTGTGTTTCAAGCATCAAATAAATTGATTAGGATCAGAGGTTACCCACTTCCCTCCTTAAATTAAGCCTAATTATTAATTAAGGCTAAATTTCCAAAATTACATATTTTCCCCTAAGGCTCTAACACTTCATAATTTGTCAAATTCAATTCAAATGACTTTAAAATTTTTATCCTACTTCATCCATGGGTCAATTAAGACATCAGAGGAGAAAATGTGATTTTTTAAAATTTAATTTAATTTATATAATTATTTTCATGCAAAAATAAGATTTTTCAAAGAAAATTCCTAACTTGACCAAGATAAATTCTAATCCTTGAAATTTTTACTAAAGATAGACCTAAACTAGAGAAGCCCTTCAATCAAATTTCATAATTTTTTGAATTCTCTGTGATTTATTAGAATTATTTTAAGTTCTGGGCTATTTAATAAAACTAAAATATTTTAAATGGTGAAAATTAAGTTTTGTATTTTTGAAAAATCTTCCTAAGGTCAGAGGACTCAGAGGAGCAAATTTAATAATTTTCTAATTTTGATTTGATTTATTGTAATTATTTTAGTGAAAACCCATTTTTAGCTTTTTTTAAAAATTTTTTTTAAGCTTTGAAATTCAATATCTTTATTTAGAAAACCAGGAAAAATATTCTAATTTTTTCTAAGTGATTGGGAAGCAATTTAGAACATTTCCATGAGTTTAATTATTTATGTGATTTTTATGAATTTTTAATTATTTAAATATTTAAAATAGGCTAAAAATCTAGTTTTTATCCTAAATATTATTTTATTTTGATAAAATATCCCTGATCATAGAGAATTTAAAAAACTAAATTTTAAAAATTTTTGAGTTATATTTTGAGTTTTAAAAAATCATTTAAATGTCAAAAGTGTTATTTATCTTTAAAAATCAACTTATTAAATGAACTCAAAATATTTTGAAATTTTTATGATGAGTTCTCTGGATCATAAACCATAGTGGAGATAAAAAATCAAATCATATAAATGTTTATATTTTCCAAAATTAATTAGCTTAGTGATTTAGTGTTTGTAAAATTTAAGGGTATTTTAAATGACTTGACCCACGAAATTATTTCCAAAAGGTTCTCTAGACATGGCGGACCTTCCAAAATTTTCTTAGAATTTTCTAATCAACATGCTAATTTTAATGATTATTTTAAAGAAATAATGTCCAAGAACTTGAAAAATATGGATCTCTTTACAGGAATCTCCTCTGACTTTGGAAAAATCAAAGGATGTTTCCCCTTACAGAGGCTACAACATGCCAAAATTTCAAGCCAAGATGATGTGTCAATATGCATAGAGAATCAAATGATTTTAAATTGTATTTAATTAATTAAAAACATTTTATGCATCAAATGGACTTGAAATTCTTTTCACATTATTCTCCTTTGTTCACTTAGTAAGAGGGTATTTTTATTTTATTTTTGTGATTTTTCTACACCAAGTTATGTATATTTGAAGTTACAGGTATTTAAATAAATAGAAAAAGGCCCTATTTTTCTATATAAACCGTGCGTTCCACCTCATCCTACGACGGCTCGGAAGGCATGTGTGGTGCGCTTTGGTTGGACATCGGCATCCACGTGGCTTGCTGACTCGGCCCATTGTTTATGTCCTGAAGCGTCATCTGGCTTGATCTCCTCCATTTGTTTGATACACGCGAGATCAGACGGTGTGGTCATCGTCCCCAATGGCTTAGTCCGAGAGCCGTCCACCTTCAAGGCCTAAGATCTCTCTCGTTTCTTTGCCAAATTAAGTGAATTTTTTTAAAATA
>NEWO01000353.1:349856-482082 GCA_003013225.1 Phalaenopsis aphrodite | reverse complement strand
GGTCACTAAGTCCAACTAATGGTTGTGATGGAGTTAATTTGGTGACTTTAGGGTGGTTAGGTCACATTTAGTGCATGGGTCCAAGTGGGTGCAAATGACCAAAACTTGGGTTTGGGCTAGGTTATACATGTCAATTGGTCCAAATAAATCTTTCATTTTGTGTATATGATCATAATGAACAACTTTGGTGAAGAATGGAAATGCTTTTGAGTTCAATTGAAGGGTCAATTTGAGGGAATTTCGAACCTTAATCAATTTGGGTCATGTTGGGCTAGGCTTGGGTCTAGGTTGGGTTAGCCTTAGACTAAGTCCAAATTGATTATTTTAAATGGTCAATAGGGACCTGATGAAGAGTTTTCAACATGAATTGGATGCCAATTTGGAGGTTAACACAATCAATTGGGTGAAATTTGGGGACTTAGCCAATTTGGGGCTAAATTTGGGAATTTTGGATTTAGGCCAAAATCAAATGGATATGAGGCTTCACCAAGGCCAATTGATGGTTGATTTTGATGTATAGGAATATTATCAAGATTTTGAAACATTAATTGGGGCTAATTGACTAGGCTATTGGTTCAATTTGGTGAGATTAGGTCATGTGGCCAAGATTGGGGCTTTAACCTAAATCAAAATTAGGCTCAAATCTTGGGCTAATTAAGCTTGTATTTGGTTTATTTTGGTCATATAAAAATTTAATTTGACTTTAGGATTGAAAGTGAGGTCAATTGAGGTCAAATTGATGGACATTTGAGTTGGATTTGGGGAAATTTGGGTCTTTAAAGGGTAATTTGGGGATTTTTGTTAAAGATTGTCAAATTGGCCAAATTGGATAATGTGGTAGTTGAGAGAAATTAAATTAAAAATATTTGGGATTTATTGGGATTTTCTAAGAATTTTTTGAATTTTTGGGATTTTGCGCTATTGAGGGTAATTTGGTAATTTGGGTGTGTTTTAGGGGTAAAAGGCCAAGATGGGTATTTTGGTAGAGTTGAGGTACCAATCATCGCCAATAAGTCATGGAACAATGGAAACCCGATTTTGGGTCCTCTACATAGCGGTCTTAGCTAAACCATAGTCCTAAGGCAAGTAGGTTTAGGGGACCATCTACATGAGTATCCCAAGAGATCAAGGGATCTAGGCTAGAAATTTGAGTTCAGGGTTGTGAGTGATTGTGAGTGTAGATGAGTGTAGAGGAGTGTAGTGAGTGTAGTGAGTGCCTTAGCTCCATACCAACATCTAGGGTTAACCCTAAGGTTCAGCAGTCCTAGGGTGACTTAGCTTGAGTTTCCCCCATAGTGACCCCACCTACAAAGTATTTAGAGGTTGAGAAAAACATGTGGAACTTCAAGTTGAGTAGAGAAGAGGGTAGAATTTCTAATGGTGAGGGTAGAATTTCGAATTCTGAGTAGAGAAAAACTTTATTTAGTTTTCTAAGAATTGTCAATAGGAAAATCCTATGGCTAGACCTTAGGCTACTAAAGGGAAAAAACTAAACCTCAACCAAAAGTGAGGTCAACAATCTTAAAATGAATTATCACAAAGAGTTAAGAACTTTTCAAAAATGCACACCATTTTATATGGAGCCATCTCCATATTCCCAAAGGTTGTTAAAAAATTATGTTTATCAAAATTTTTAGAAATTTCTAGATGTGCAAAAAATATTATGCACTAATATTTCTTTGGCTTTAGACTTGATACTTAACAAGATGTAGTTTATTAATGAGATTTTATCAAATATGAGAAAACCTGAAAAATACGTGATAGTAGCACCAATCAATAAGTGGTGAACTATTATATTTTTAAATAATTTGTTGGCAAAATTTATAGATATAGAAAGTTAATGGACTAGAAGATTACTTTAAGATGATATATTATAAACATAAAGGGGATCTATTCCAAAACTTGCAGTCATAATATCCTAATGATAAAATATATTAAGTACAAAAAAAATCAATTAAAACTCATTTTAAATGTGAAGGAAATAAAGAAAGCTAAAGTCCTAAAAGGTCTAGATGTTAGGATCATTTACCTAATTTTTGATAGTGCATTGGTGAGTATAGTGCATGTCATACCAAGGAAAGGAAAAATTACCGGGGTGCCTAATGAGAAACAAAGAATCTATCCTTTCATACATAATTACTTGGTGGCAAGTTTGCCTTGACAAATGGAAGTTGGAGGAAAACCAAAAGGATTACTTTCCTCTATCATTCATTGATCTGGAGCAAGATAAATTTGCTACATGATCAGTCTATGGCCTCTTTTATGTGTACTTAGACTAGATTATGATATTTGTAACACCAGAAGACAAAAAGAACAACATTTTTTAGTGTACATATGAAATTTATTTCTTTTAGAAGAATTTCATTTGTTTTGTATAATGATTTATCCATCTAATGTTAAATGATGACCATGTTTCTTGTATAGTGGACTTTATGAAAAAAATACATGAATGACTTCTCAATATTTAACTACTTATCTAGTGCATGCTTAGAGCATGTAGAGCCTTTGCATAAGCTATGAAAATTCACCCAATTTATACTAAGTATTTAATGTGCAAAATTCAAAATTTCTACAAAATATATAAATCAGTTCACATACTATGAGTTCTATGCAAGTGCACATATCGCTTTAAGTAATATAGGGGTTTTCTTTAAAAACCTCAGTAGCAATCCCACGAAAAAATGAGGTAAGAGGTCCTTAGTCAAATTCTAGTGTACTACTATTTGTCTCTAGTTTGGAAAACCGATTTAAGCGGTTTTTCTAAGAAGTACATTTAAATATAAGTCTTATGTTTAAAACAGCTAATAACTATTTCTAAATGAAAATATTAATTCTAAAGATAACCCTTTTTTGATAAATTGGTTTGGAGAATTTTGAGATGTTAAAAACTGCTATTCATATATAGTGAATTGAATTTTTTAAATGAATGAGATACATTAAATATTGTATGTGCCAAATATGGGCAATTTTAATTTTGTAACCTTCATCAAGTGTTATAGAGAATCGTTGGCTAATCTTAGGTTTAGCCTCTAAATCTGTGGTTAGGCTGGGAGGATATTGACTCTCACTCCAGACCTCCTACTACCCTTCCCCAGAAGGTTAACTCTCGTTTTAGTTCTCAAACACTAAGACTAAATTGGGGATTTGTCTGTCACCCTAGAATCTTCAATTATTCGCCTAGTAATATATATGTTTCCCTATTTATTTGTACTCAAGCCCCATGAACTTCATCATCCATAGAATTTGAATGTGGTTCCACTTTGTTGAGAATTATACCATCTTCTCGGGTCTTTGTGCAATTACAACGAATTTTAACACTACAACATACCCTTATTGTAATGTAAGGGAAGTGCAAGTAAAAACCATCATATTTATAATCAAAACTTCTTCTAGCATGCATCCCAATATCCTTAACATGAATCATACTCATTATAATAGAAAAGTAAAAGGAAAACAATGGCATAATCTTCTCATGCCACTATTTTCTAATAAAAATCAATAGTAAGTAAAATACATAAAAACACTCAAAGAGAATACAATGGAAAACTTTTTTTGATCAAAGCAAATCTACTAGATAAGTGTTTACAAAATCATAAGATAATGAAGAACATAATACTTAGGTTTTTCCCCTTGAAAGAAAGATAAAAAATCTCTCCCACAAAATTTCCCGCTGATCCATGCAATTCTAGTACAACTCCTTACAGATTCTCTCATAATCTCCCTTCAATCTCCCTAAAAAAATACAAATCTACATTTCTACTCATATTGTAAGATCTATAAACATTCTTCATGTTTTTCCACTAACAAACACACTTTTTCAGACATAAAANACCATCATATTTATAATCAAAACTTCTTCTAGCATGCATCCCAATATCCTTAACATGAATCATACTCATTATAATAGAAAAGTAAAAGGAAAACATTGGCATAATCTTCTCATGCCACTATTTTCTAATAAAAATCAATAGTAAGTAAGATACATCACAAAACACGAAGAAAACACAATGGAAAACTTCTTTTGATCAAAGCAAATCTACTAGATAAGTGTTTATAAAATCATAAGATAATGAAGAACATAATACTCAGGTTTTTCCCCTTGAAAGTAAGATAGAAAATCTCTCCCACAAAATTTCTCGCTGATCCATGCAATTCTAGTACAACTCCTTGCAGATTCTCTCATAATCTCCTCTTCAATCTCCCTAAGAAAATACAAATCTACATTTCTTCTCATATTGTAAGATCTATAAACATTCTTCATGTTTTTCCACTAACAAACACACTTTTTCAGACATAAAATCAATTTATTGTAGTGTAGGGACAAATTTCCCAAGAGATGCCTCAAGCAACCTTCCAAAAATCATTTAAATTCAATGTACATGGGAAAAAGACCATTCCTGGAATTGTCGGCGCCGTTTCTTGTCGTTCTCAAAACTTGGGCGTCGTCAGCGCTCATTCTAGTGTCGTCGGTGCGACCCTGCAGCAGCTCCACCGTTTTGCTTAATTTGGCTTCATTTTAGCTCTATTTCACCCCGTTTTGGTTGCGTTGCGTTCCTAACAGATAGAATTACAAAATAAGTATAAAAATATCTTTCTTTAAAGTATAATTCCATTCAAAAAAATGTGAGAAGTGAGAGGTAGATTAAGCATAGAAAAACATATCAAAATGTGTCAGGGCAGAATTTTCTGTTTTGCTCGTTTTAGTTCCAAATTGCACCGTTTTTGCTTCTTTTTCACCAAAAGTTCATTTCTTATACCTGAAGCAAAAAACATGCAAAATACCTCCCTTTAATGTGTAATATTACAAAAAATGAGTATAAAATATAGGTCTAAAAATGCATATATTTTTTGTGCATCAAAACCTGAAGGTACTTTTATTACTCAAAAGTAAACTTATATGTTTTTAGGAGATTGGATCTCAGTGCAAATAAAAAAAACAATATTCACTTTTAGGGCTCCAACCTCTAGGTGTACAAACTCGCCCAAAAATGTCTCCAAAATAGATACAAGTATACTCCAAAAAAGACTCCCAAACAGAAGAAAAGCTGAACCCAAGAAAAATAAAAAAGGCAAAGTAAAACATCACTATATAGATATCCTAACTTAGGGAGAAATTCCAAGGTTGGCCAATTGAGATTGTCCCCCATCAAGAGCAGTTTATGATCAGAATCAGGCATGGTATTCATGATTAAAACATTAGTTAGTGTAGTAGCTTTGACAAGGAAGTCTGTTGGCTTATTAGTTTGCTAGGTGCATAGTTCCATTTAATGGTACTATTTGTTTAAAGTTGCTTAATTTTGCATAAATTTTCACTCAAATACCAAGGAGTTTCCTTATCATTGGCCAATATTTCTAACGAAGTAGTTGAATCTATTTTGATTTGCAAGAATTTCCAATTCAATTTAGTCACAACAAATAAGGCAAACAAAATAACACATAACTCAGTAGATAAAGTAGAAAAACCATAAAAAATATAATAGTTTACCAGAATAAGACCTATAGACCCCACCTACAACTGCATAACCAACCTTCCAACAACCATTTGTATTTACCTATCTAAGAGAAAGATGGTTGCTTCCACCATAAAGAGAGACCATGAAAAAAATTCTACTAGGCATATTATAACCCAATCAATCTTCCAAGCTAGCAAAGAAGAATAACTTAAATTTATGATAAATAAACAACTTATGTATATAAGTTAGGATATTTGAAATCACCTTATCTTGCTTAATGTAACAATTCTCATGCTTGTGGGAATTTCGAGCAAACCAAATGTAGATGAAAGGAATGATGTTAAATATATGTTGTCTATGAATAAGATGAAATCAATATTCCTTGCAATGTGATAGAGCCACCCATCCGAATAGAGGGGTTTTAATAACAACCCGATCACCTAAAATTGTCCTTATTTTATTAGAGTATGAACATCTAAAAAACACATGGTTTACACTTTTATCCTCTTGCTTACAAAGAAAACATTGGAACCAAACCAAGTAAAACTTTCTCATAGAATAAAGACTTATAAGGGGCAAAACATTTATTCGATATCACACCACCCTAATCCACCTTGTCCCAAGTGTAAGGTTTTGAATATATAGTTTCTGTGATAGAGAATTTGATAGTATCAATCTATAGATTTTTATACTTTTTAGACTTATCAAAAGGAATCATAGAGATATAAGTAGTTGTATCTTTACCTAACATATTGATAAGCTTCTTCATGTTTAACCCTTCATCAACGTAAAGATCAGCCACAATCATGTATTTTTTTTCATGTGTAAACAGGATATAGATCTTCTTCTTTCCATTTATCATGCCAAAAGGATAAGCTAACATTCTCAAGTTTCCAATGGACAAAGTAATCAACAGTATTTCTAATTTTCGGAGTGCCTTTCCAAGTTTTGGAATCACCAATCTTGGAATGAAACTGACCCTACCCGCAATTACTCAAATTTTTATTTTCTAAAAGATGGCAAAAAACTTGACCCAATTTATATTTAGTTGCTGGTGTGAATATATGAAATGTTATAAAGTATAGAATAATAGTTTTAACACCAGAGGTACTACACAAGTATATGTATCGTCTCAAGTAATATAGAGCTTTCTATAAAAACCCCAGTATCATCCCACCGGGAAGCTGTAATTCTTTGAATAGACTTTTAGTGAAAATTTTAGTTAAAACTACAGAAATTAATCTAGAAAATATAATAGCAGATTCATATGTAAGGTACAACTACCAAATTCCTACAAGTTTGGCGTAAAACAAATTGTAAATACATAAATTCTAAACTATGTTAAATGTAAAAGAGAGTTCTATTTATGGAAATGAATCTTTCCCCTTGCAATGAAGTCATAATCTGTGTTGGAGTCAAAATGTTTAAAAGTTTAAATGATGTATTGTGACAAATAGGACATAGGATCATACCAATTCTTTACCCTCTCCCGAGTGCATAAAGAACATTAGCTAATCTAAAGTAAGTTCCCTATTGTATTATAATGCTGAGTAGATTCTATTTTCACACTTTTAGATTATCCAATGTGCCCTCTTTATAGGACCTACTAGAGACTTCACATTTCAACTCTAGACCAAATTTGTAAAGAATCTAGCCTGTCACCCTAGAAACAATAACTCTACGCCCATCAAAAATTCTCTTTCTATCTATTTGCACTCTCCTTAGATTATGCTCACCCTCCTCATAAGGTTAGTGTTGTACTCACTAGTTTGGTGAAATCATAACCCTCTTAGTTCATTATGTTTCGCAATGGATATTAACATTACAAGTGTACATTTGCAAAGTAAATGAAAAATCGATGAAAATAAAATCACAATTTTGGGAATAAAAGAAGTTCTAAAAAAATCAAATTGTCCACATTATTACTTCTTATTACATGAAAAAAGAAAAGGAAAACTACTTAGAATTCATAGGACAACAAAATAAAGAACGATTTATTTTAAAACTTAAGTTCACAACACAAAACTTAAACAAAAATGCAAAGACTTATATAAACTTCTTCCCCAAGAAAACCTTTGAAGTTCCCTGACTTCCTTGGCTCCCATAAACTGTTACAAGACTCACAAAACTTTTGTGGTAGCCTTCCACTCTAATAGACATCTACCCTAATCATTCTTGCACACACACACAGTCAAGCACTCTAGCCCTCTCCAACACTCTCTAGAACTCCTTAGAACTCTCTAACACACACGTTTTCATTTTTACTTTGTCTTTATATGTAAAGCTATGAAAATCAATAAGGGTTGCTTCAGGCACCCCTTCAAAATTTGGCCAAATTCATTGAATAAAAGAGGTAACTATTTCTAACACTTAGCACCAATCACGTTCGGTCTCTGGCGTTTAGGCGCCAGAAGTGGCGCTTAGGTGCTACTGCTCCATTGCTTTATTTTTGCATCTATTTTCACCTCTCTTCCTATAAACTCCATTTCCTACACCTAAAACCAAAAACATGCAAAATACCTTTCATCAAAGTGCAATTTTATCAAAAATAAGCATGAAATATATGTATATATATATAAAATAGGTTATTTTAAGACATGTCAATTCCCCCAAACTTAAATATTTACTTATACTCAAGTAACTCTTTTATTATGTAGAGATTTTATTACTTATGGTAGTAGATTTTACTTAAAGATTCCTATAGTTTTTGTCCGAAAAGTGTGAGTGAAACTTTTAGAAAAAAATTCAATAACTCAAATTAGAACTAAAGTATAAAAATATTAACTAATCAAGTATAGAAATTTTGATTTTCTCTTCATTTCATAAATAACTGTAATTTTTCATAATTAGGAATATTGGAAAAATTAAAAGAAAAGAATTATATGAGAAATTTACTAGTAAAGATACTAATACTTAGAATTATAAATAAGCACATTAATGTAAGTAAGTTTCTTCCTTTAAGTTAATTCAAGTGAAACCAAATTTTAACAAAGCAACTCATTAAGCTTCCACTCACATATTTTCCCCCTTTATGTTTTTTCTTTCTCTTTTTCTTCTTATTTCGAAATCTTTTGATTCTATACTTTTTCATGTGAGGATTGCTATATCCGAATATCCTTTAATAATTTTGAACTTCATTATCCTCTCCCTAAAGTTAAAAACATATCTCACTTTTTTTTACTTGATAATATGCATTAGTAAAAATTATTTTTTCATAAAGTCTATAAATCCTTTTTTTTTAAAGATATAAAAATTGTATTTTTGAAATTCTAGAAATCTTAGATACCAAAATATTGTACGTCTAGAACTATCCCCTTATTTTTAGAAAATTTTACTTAAGTTTACTATTACACTTATAGAATCAAAAATATAGTTTTCCGAAATTAACACCACACACCACAAGTTCTGTTAAAATAATTTTTCTTTCAAAATATTATTTATTGAGGACAAATAAAATTTAGTTTTAAGAACGTTTTCTCCCTCCCCCAAACTTAAATTTTTAATGGTTTAAAACATTTTAGTGCAAAATAAGCATGAAGAAAGAAAGAGATCAGCACAATTTTCTATCATAGGGTTATAAACAAGAAAATGGAACAGGTACAAGTAAAAACAACATTTGTGTAGCAGGAAGTAAATCACAATTTAAAACATATTTTTCATCAAAAGTGTTAAGTAACGATCTACTCACACACACAATCAGTATGTATATGAACAAGAGCTAAAACAAAAAATGGTGCAATAAAGTAAAAAACTTCATACAAGAATTCACACAAGCATCAAGAGACAAGAAGTTCAGTACAATGATATAATAGATACAAATATCAAACAATAACAAATTAATCCAGCAACACTAATAAAAATCAACTACTCATCACCATCATCATCCTCATCATCATCTTCATCCCCATCCGTTTCCATATGACTTAGTTCATCAAATCTCAGATAATTAGGATAATTAGAGAATTCTACAGTCTAATTTCCCTTGAGATAACTGACAAGAGAATTATGAAATCCCTTCTCATAGTTATTATGACAATGGAGATGAGAATCAAAATGATCCTGACGATCTTTAACTCTCATAAATTTACTTCAAACATCAAAAATACCATCCTTTACCTCTTGCATACTATCAATTAAGGATTTCATGTTATAAGGAGTATGAGATGTAGAGGCACAAGGCAAAGATGGAGCATTATAAGATCTAGTTTGAAACCAGAAATCAGCACATTTCCCATATATATCCACATTAGCCTTCCCATTAGGCTTAGGTGGATACAATATCTCCTCCCAAGACTCAAATCTAACTCCAATTTGGCTGGATAAAGTAAATATGAGAGAAAGGTAGCCCAAACCTGTTCTAGTCCTTCCCTTAGAGGAATGAATAATGCTTTGGTAAATCAGAGAGCCAATATTGATGGGTTTCATCAACTGGATGCAATAGTTCAGAATAGCCCTCTCTTGAATTACTTCGCTCAAATGGTTTGAAGGAAGAATACGAGCAGAGATGAAGTGATGTCATTTATTTGATGACGCATTAAGTGCAGAAGAAGCAAAGTTTACCATTTGGTTGTTCCTAGTCTTCCAACCTCCACGTCCATAAGTTAAAAATGCTATAATTTCCTCAACCTCTCCCTCAACAGTATCAAACTCTATGTAAAAATAGTCAGTTACATAAGGTAACAAAAATAATGTATTGATTCTTACAGGATTGAATCTACTAGATTCTCCCGAACAAACACCAAATCATTAGTCTCCTCTAGTAGATTGCAATAAAACTCTTAAACTGTAGAAATGATGGCATCGACATAAAAATAATAGAATTTCTTCCAATTCTAAGCCAAAATAAGACTTTTCACATAACAACTAGAAGAAAGAAATGCTCACCCTCGAATCAATTTCTTAGAAATAAGAAGATCACTGTAACAATCTTGTGCCTTTCTATTCACAAACTTCTTGGGATCAAAAGTATCTTTGCCTATGCTTCTCTTCAATTTAGGAGTCATAATCAAATGTAAAATTATTGAATAAAAATCCAAATAAATTCAAGGAAATCCTATAAGTGTTTTCCAAGAAAAAATTTGTATTCACCATGGATTTTTCACCATTATCCTCCAAACTTTCGATTTTCGACTACTATATAATGTGGAGAAAATACATGGTGAAATTTGAAATTTTCAAATGAAAAATGAAGCTCTTAACTAAAGATAATAAATTTTAAAGTTTTTGATATGAAAATCCTATCAAAAAGCAAAGTAGAAGAAGCCATAGGGTGAAAAGTCACAAAAAATGGGGAAGAAGATGAAGTCTAGCGAAATAATGGCGTGAATCTAACCATGATTCAAGTTTTATTGCATTTCAGCTGGTTTGACGCCTAGGTGCCAGTTTGGGCGCTTAGGCACCAGTGCTCAACCATACAAATTTTAGAAATTTTTATCATTTTCAAAATCGCACAGCAATCCTAAGGCTTTCAAACCCTAATATGTTTGATTCAACAACCATTTTGATAGTTAAATGGTTTCTTCATCTCTTTAATATTCATGCGCAAAGCCACTAGATTCTTAAATTCAATTCATTCCAATCATTCCAGTACACTAACACCCAATATTAACAACAGAAACATAACACTATTTCATTATCATAAGCATAAGTTCAATACAAACAGACATAACATTGATTTGACAGGAACAATAAGCAAATACAAATGCAATACAAATTCACAATATTAGCATCAATTTAAATTCAAAGTTGGCACACAACACATAAATACAACAAAAGCATACGATTTCACACAATCTTCCAAGCGCTAATAAATATTAATGCAGTTGTCATATGCCTTTTCACCCATTAGAATTTAACACTCGAATAAGTTGTAAAAAGGGGCACAAGAAAAAAATTTCGTAACTTTCTCTTCAATCCAAGGTTATCTTGATAATTCTCGAAGCATGCCATGTGATTGAACTGTTGTCTGAATTGCCATTCTAGATGATCGTACTGGTAATACATCTCGCTTAACTTGGAATGGAGATACTTCAACTCCTATTCAATCTTCTAAAGTTTTTTTTTTTTACTCTTTCAGGCTCAATGGAAGGAATTTATGTTTACTTCCATAAAAAAGAAACAATATAAGAAGTACAAAAAACTCAAACTTGAGTTAATTGATCCTTGCAATAGATCATGCTTCTCTTCATTCAATACAAGTTTTAGTAGTTTCCTCTGTGCATGTGCCCTCAATCTTTCTTCACCACCTCTTGAAGCGCACAAAAAACAACCATAAGAATTTTTCCCAAGGAAAGATACCACTAAAACCTGTAGATGCATCTCCACAATATTCAAGAGTGCCTTAGTTTAAGTCGAAGCACTCCATATATATTTCTTGCCAAAACTTTAATGGAAAAATTTGTTGTATGGTGAACTTTGGTCAGCGTAGCATAACCACGTCCGGGTTGGCGTGGTTATGATGTAACCAGCATGGCCACATAGAAGTAAATATAATTAAGTTGTCAATAAAACAAACCCAACATAATTACACTACTTTTTGGCATGGTTATGTTGGACCATCTTCTTGGCTTACTTCATGTTTTAGGTTCAGATGTTCTACCCCAAAAACCTATAAAATAGAATAATTTTTTTTTGCAAGCATAAAATCATGATAAAAATTTAGAAACACTATAATTCAAGTGGTAAAATCATGTAAATTTTCTTTATTTCAATAGCTTGGCACGAGCACTTTGACGACGGTGTCTTATTATGAGTTGTTAGGCAACGACAGTCTGCAGCAGATGATAAGGGTTATTGTTTTGAAGCCAAAGGTTAGATTGTGAAAACTCAGGGTAAAGCTCTAAGATTTTAAACCTTGGAGCTCCCCCAAACACAAATCAAGGTGACTTAAATGTAAAGGATATAGATTATTTATATATAAAGGATAAGCTAATCCGAATAGACTAGCCCTCCAGTTTGTTAATCAACACCATGCTGCTCCTCCCATTAAAATTTTGAACTCGAGATTTATGACCACAAAATCTGAATTCGCGGCTGCCAGCCTGCCATACCTGAAAAGCTTTACGGCGTTACATAATCATGAAGCATTAAGGATACATGAATTGTCTTACTAATTATGAGTTCCCTCGCGAAAAAAAACATTGATGTATAAATAATGCATTTTTAATTAAATCAGTCATATTCTTGACATCCGCCCGCGCAGTCAAGCCCAACAAGCACGCAAGTCTGAACAAGCCAGCAATGGCAGTTAGCTAGGTTTGGTGTGTTAGCTCATCTCCATGGCTACTCACGCCTTTCTTCTTTCCCAACCCTCTTTTATCCCACCCCACTCCTCTCCCTCTTTCCCCGCCCCCCTCCCTCTTTCCACATGGACTTGCCCATCAAAACTCCGCCGGAACTCCCTATCAACAGCGGCCGGAATCCCCGCTACTTCATCGAAACCAAGTCCCTCTCCTACGTCCTCCCCGCCGGAAACACCTCCCACAGAACCATCCTAAACAACGTCACCTGCGAGGCCCGCCCCGGCGAGCTCCTCGCCATCGTCGGCCCTAGCGGCGCCGGCAAATCCACCCTCTTATCCGTCCTCGCCGGCGTCTTTCACCAGGATAATATCTCCGGCGCAATCCTCGTCAACAACCGGGCCATGGATACCACCTACTTCCGCCGCATCTCTGGCTATGTCACCCAAGACGACGCTCTCTTCCCCATGCTCACCGTCGAGGAGTCCCTAGCCTACAGCGCGCGTTTGCGGCTAGGCTCCACGCACCGCGAGGCCATCATCCGCGCGCGCGCGCTGCTTCTGCAGCTTGGCCTCGCGCACGTCGCGGGGTCGCGGATCGGCGGGCAAGGCATTAGAGGTGTCTCGGGCGGCGAGCGACGACGCGTTTCCATTGGCGTTGAGCTCGTCCACAACCCGGCAGTGCTCCTGCTCGACGAGCCCACATCAGGGCTGGACTCGGCGTCTGCGCACCTCATTGTTGCAATGCTCAAGTCCATGGCGGCGGGCAACGGAAAGACGGTTGTACTCACCATCCACCAACCCGGATTTCGTATCCTCGAGTTGCTCGACCGGGTGGTTCTGATCTCGGACGGCGTTGTACGGCACCAGGGGTCGCTTTCTTTGCTGGAGAAGCGTCTTGAGGATGGGGGTCACAAAATTCCTCCCCATATAAATGTCCTGGAGTACGCCATGGACGCGACGGAGATGTTAACTATTGAAACACAGGTGCTGGGGAGCAGCCGAGTCCAATTCTCAGCTTTAGGACAGAACAGAGAAAAGAATAACTGTTACTTCGCTAATTCTCGCGTTAGCGAGGTAGTAATTCTCGCGGAAAGATTCGGGAAGAACATTGTCAGAACCAAGGAGCTTTTTATGGCGAGAATGATTCAGGCGGCGGTGGCGGGATTAGGACTCGGGACTATATTCATGAATGTTGAGAGCCAGCAGGCAAAGGTTGGATTTTTTGCCTTCAGCTTGACTTTCCTTCTGTCTTCCTCGGTGGAAGGCCTGCCCATGTTCCTGCAGGAGAAGAGGATTCTCATGAGGGAGGTTTCTCGTGGAGCTTACAGAGTGTCATCGTATGCAATAGCTAATTCTCTGGTTTACCTTCCCTTCCTGCTGCTCGCTGCCATTCTCTACGCTTCTCCGGTGTACTGGCTGATCGGTCTGAGGAGGGAAATCGACCATTTTTTTTTCTTTTTGCTTGTTGTTTGGCTGGTGATGTTGACGGCAAACGCCTTTGTTGCTTGTTTCGGCGCGCTGGTTCCGGATTTTATAATGGGGAATTCGGTGATCGCAGGTCTGATGGGCTCCTTCTTCCTCTTCTCTGGCTACTTTATATCGAGGCAGAGCATACCCAGGTACTGGTTATTTATGCACTATCTGAGTTTGTTCAAGTACCCATTTGAAGCTTTGTTGCTTAATGAATTTGGCGGAGAGAAGGGAAGGGAGGTGTGCATGCAAGGTGGGGATAAGGGATGTATGCTAACTGGAGAGATGTTCTTGAGACAGCAAGGAATGGAAGAGGCGCACAGGTGGTCTAATCTTGGCATGATGTTGGGGTTCATTTGTGTTTACAGAATTATGTCTTTGGTGATTCTTTGGATCAAGTGTCTCAAGATCAGAAGATAGACGTTTTGAGTGATTTTAGAGGGTTGTAGGTATTTCAGCATTCTTGGGCATTTATTTTATTTTGATGTTTTTTCTTGTTTATACGGCATATAATAATAGTTATATTTCTATTAATGTGATATAAGTGAATTTTTTTTTTTTGTTTTCTTAATATCAATTTATTTAGGGAGTACAGCATTTTGATTCTGGAATTCTACGTTTTTTCTTGTGTGCACTATTGAGGGATAAATGTCATTGGGCTTTATGAGTCCAAAGATGTAAAAGCTTAGATCATGGTAGTTAAATTATGTTGATAAAGATCTTAAATGTGTAAATAAAAGTGATGTTTTTAATATGATATAAAAGATTTAAGTGGTATAAACACTAAAAGGAATTTTTAGATGTTTAAATATAATGGATTTAAATATTGTGGGTGTAAATGAGCCAAATTTGAACCGGCTCGAATTAATAATTTATTAAAATTCAGTAAAGCAAGTAAAATTATTAATTTTTGAAAGTTTATTTATTCATTTGAAAATCTTTTTAGAGGTAGGATAAAACCAACAGGCTTGCTTTCTCAGCAGTGCGTAGTACTGTAATTGAACCAATGCACTCAATGAACAACTAGATTATATTAAGGCTCGATCATGTTCGTTCAAATGAACCAATAAACAAACTTGAACATAACAGAACTTGTTCATTAGTGTTCGCGAACAAACTCGTTTATTGTTCAAAAAACAACAAGTTAGATACTCGATATGAAGCTCATTCTTTTTATTATGTTTGATCGAACTGTCTTTTATTTTTCTCAATTATTTCAACAATTGATGAATAATTTCAAATTATAAGTTAATTTGTAATATTAGTTCATTTAAGTTTTTTTTTGGTCATGTCAATATGTTTCTTTATATTAGAATTTATTTTTGTGAGAATATATCTATTATAGACACTAGATGATAACACGTGAGTTAGTCTATTTGCTTATATCATATACAAATTATATGATTTAATCAATTTTTATTTATAAAATTTATATTTTTTATATGAAAATCTAGATACTCATTTGAATTATGTGCTTGTTTAAATACTTGTTGTGAAAACTCGAACAAATCATGTTCAAACATTAAAAATTTTAAATAAGTCACGCTTGAACAATATACGAAGGCTCTACGCAAGTTGAAGCCGAATATGAACAACTTAAAATTGTATCAAGTCCAAATTATGATACTCGGCTCGGCTTGGTTACAGCCCTGATAGTACATGGCCATAAAATTTTGAAGTATTTGCTTCCTCTTTATATTTAAACAACACTACTAAACATTTTCTTCTCCATGTGGCATTAGATGGAAAATTTGGATTAGTTGATTAAATGCAAAAAGCGGTAGGCAGGATGGATGGAGTTTAAGCACATAACATATATCATCCATTACTTATCTATTTTCATAGCTAACCCAAATAAATAAATCACTTAGACTAGATGGGATATGTAAAAATTCTTGGAGCATTTACATACATACCACCAAGTCTTATGTATTTATATGTCTAACATCTAAATTGTGTTTTTCTATATTTATATAAACTAATTTTTAGATATCATATAAAAGATAGCCCTATTTAAATATTTAAGTGTTTTTTTTCTTTATTAATTAAATAATTTAAGCCAAAATAAGCCGACTACGGTCAACAAAATTTTTGTCGTGTTGGGCTCATTTATAAGTTCAACTAAAAAAAATTGTTTGTGATCGGCTCTTTTACTTTAACAAATTGGTGACGAGCTACTTAGTGAATCAAACATGAAATATTCACAAATGACGAGCATTTTTGACCGCCTTAAATATATAATCCAGAATTTAGATATTTTATGAGTAAAATACTCTAGGTGTGGGTTCTCTAACCCATGAACGTAATTCTATAAATATTGGCCTTTAGCTTTGAACGTAATTCTATATTTCCTCACCTATTGAATCCAAATATGCAGAGACCTGTTGAGTCCAAATATATATAGAGAGAGAGAGAGAGGCAGAGAGTGCACAGTAATGCCACAGTTTTGATAGAGCAAAATCTAGTCTTTTGTTATAGAAACGACTACCTATTTGTAGATTTTAAGGGTACCTAGTATAAAATTACATGTTTTAACATTTGCGCTATAAGTTATTATGACATTTTTATAATTGTAACCGACTTCAACACTTTTCCATATTCATAACTTATATTAACGCGGTTTAGCATTCATAACTGCTTGAAAAAGGTCATCTGATGGCGTGGTAATTCTGTCGTTTGGTTAGCTGAAAGCTTTTGATAATCCGATAAAATTTTGGTTGGCCGAAAGGTCATCAATTGGCCCTCTCTAGAAAGTCCTGGGTAGTGGCCCTCTAGATGTTAAAGTGAACTTGGGTTGTCAGGTAGAGGGTGTACCACCGTAATCTGATGACAACTCTCCTTGGAGAAGTGGGGTTCTCAGAGGACATTCAATGGGAGCCCCTTTGGGCAGTTTATGAAGAGTTATGGAATTAGATGGAGGAATTGGTCATGAACGACTATTCCGTTGGTTGGATTCCTTCTATTTCTTCCTTCGACTATGATAACTTTCGATCTGTTCAGAGTTTTGACCGAAGAAGCTGATGCTTAGTATTTTCATATTTTAGTTATCCCGATACACTGTTCTATGGTATTCATAAGCGAGACTCGTTGGATTTTTTCGAGATTCATGCAGACAGATTTTTGTACATATACCACTATTTAATCTCTATCTATTGGCATATGAAGAGTTTAAATTTCAAATTTTACATATATCACTTTTTTAATGCATGAAAACGTGTAAAGAAAAAGATTTTTAAATGATAGAAACATTAAAAGCAATGTTTAGATGTTAGATTTGTAGATACAATGGAACTTGGTTGGAGGTACGTATACTTTACGTAAATGCCCATTGATTTTTATTTATTTATATATATATTTTTGTTTTATCCAAAAGATTTTTAAATGAGAAGGTTTTTTAGTTGCAATTATTCTATTTTTTGTTAAAAGTGGTGACTAAACCTCGGATGTTAATTTTTCTTAATGAAAATAATTACATATGAAAGCTTCATCAGGCATGTGTGAGTTTTCTTATGTATAAATGTACATATTAGTCTCAAGTTATATATAATATAACGAAAAATTAGCATACTATTTGTAATACTCAATGTGTCATTTGTAGATCAACTAGTACACCTTTCATATTTAAATGAATACATTAAAACTCATCATTATTAGGCATATAAGTAGAATAAATTTTATGAACATTTATGAGATAAATTTTAGGTTTTAAAGAAGTTTTCTTTCATAAATAAATAATTACACAATAAAGCTTCCAAGAAGTATAAGTTTGTCTACCTAGCATTGTAGAAATTATTCTCTGATCTAAGTATTGTAAAGACAAATTTACACACTATGTGTAAAACTTGGTTCTTTTTTAGATTAACTAATACATCATCTAAAAAGAATTCTTTAAATATCATCATTAGAAAATTTTTTGCTTACCTTAATAGCTAGTTTAATCATTAATAGATTGACCTTCTTTTGTCTATACTTAATTTATTATGCTTTATTATTATATAAGGTTTAAGTTAATTTTAGTTAAATAAAATTTCTTTATTCTTAGGTTTGTGCCTTGTAATTAAATCTCACAGTGGTACCATTGAGCCTAAATTCAAAATTTGATTTGAATATGCATCATAATTGAATTGGATTGAATTGAACTGAGTTTAAATTTGACCTATGTTAAATTTAAGATTAAGTTGAATTGATACAGATTTGATATTGAGCTGAATTGGATGAAATTGAGATGGAATGATATTGTGCTGAGTTTGATTAATTTGATATTGATTTAGGTTGACTTTGAGATTGATTTGATCTTAAATTAAGTGGTATAAAAGGATAGAGGATTTCTAGATAGAGTTTAAGCCTTGACCATAAATGAAACTAAATAAGAGGCTATAGTTAGACCAACTATCGGTTGCCAAATTAGAAATTGTCAGTCACTGGAATAGATATCATGATTCCCGGTTTTAAAAGAAGTTTAATTAAATTCATATATATAATTTAGAAAATTTAATATTTTATCTTTTAAAAATACAAGACCGAACTGATCTCATATTTGCAATTATTTAAATGATCGAGCACACCACCACAAGCAATATATCTACCTCGATGGATAGATACACTACTTGCTGGTGATGCTCGATTAAATAAACTAAAGAATTTATGCATCCGTATTAGTATGCGAAAAATCATTTTTATGTTGACCGACAAATTTCCCCATCTAATATAAAGAATTAGGTAGGGTTTATATTACCTATGTTATTAAATCTCCTTACAGAGGCAAGCAACTATAGTCAATTACATCTTAAATGAGCAAAATCACTTAAGAAAACTCTCAATTTAAATAAAAAAAATATTGTCTCTAAGAATTTCAAATGATAAAACTTTTCAAAGATCAGACCAAGGAGTGTCGAAAGGTGGAGGCTCAAATTTGAAACATTTATTATGGAATCTAAAGGAAGAGAAACTAGGGGTTGTCACAAATTCTGAGGAAAACCTCGGTGACTTTCCAAACAATCCTATAGTTTGACTTCAATTTTAAGAAAGAAATTATCAAGTATTTCATCATGCCAATTTTATTATTTAGGGCTTACATTTGTGTGAGATGATCACACAAATGGCTTGGAAGATATGAGGATTTAGGTCGCGACGAACGATAACCTTAGAATCCTAAAACGAGCTAGGGCTTAAATTGCACAACATGATTGTGTAAAGACCAAAATATGAGTTGAGGATTTATGTCGCACTAGGCGGACAAACTTGAAGTCCTATGGGTTGTTGTTTAATTATAAGGAAAGAATTGATGTTGTAGATCTTCGTGCTGATGTAGAAGGATGCTCACAAAGTTAGCTCCAAGATCCTCGGTGAAGTAACAGTCTTCAATTCTAAATGTTTAAGGGTTTAAATGACAAGTTTAAGTTCAATCATTATGGAGGGGGGGGTTTAAAGTTAATTAAAGCGACACCAGTTATGATCCTATGATTCCCTTGTTCCGGTACCACTATTTTTTTTTTGAATTTACTTAGCTTAAATGAATTGTTAAACCCATTTAAAACAAGGAGATATCATTAGCAACTGTGGGTTACCTCATCCGAGGGACTCCCGTAATTCAAAAGGACGTATTATGAAATTAGTTGTTGTTTTTATTTTTGTTTTTAAAATCTTCCTTAATTTAAAAAAAAAGGTTGATTGATTTTTGAAAAAGTTGCTTTTGTTTTGCAGGTGGAGTGACATCCATAACCAAGCATGTATAACATTTTAAAGCAAAAGTAAACTGCAGTAAATGACAAAAATTAAATAAAACTGTAAAAGCGTACCTTTCATCTTCCCATTGCTCCCACTGCAATGTTAGAACTTGCAACATGTATATATATAATTTTACAGGGAATTTAAATAGATTACAAGGGTAGATGAAGGTGTAGTTACCAAAACCTAAATCATAACTTGGTGAGTTCCTAAAGGTTGTAATGAATGATTTTCTGGAACAAAGTACAATAAGTCCAATTATCATTCAAAATATATAAAAGGTTATAAGAGTATTTAGGGAGCAATCCCTAGCAACCTTTAAATCCTTTTGAAGTGTTTCAAGTTCATTTGGACCTATTATATTGTTCAATTGATCACACCCATTTTAAATTTAGTTTCAATGAATTAATACACCTTATGCTTAGTGAACATGATATTTTAATCATCCCAGGAGTGGGGTACTCAATTAATCAGTTAATAGTTTACTTAAGTGTTATGTAAGTAGATGCCCCTAAGGCAACTTTAAGTTATGAAAGATTTTTTACCCACCACTAAGGTTAGTTTTGTAGTGTTTAAACGTATTAATCAATCATGTCTTTCTTTTCTAAACCTCATCAAATAAGTTTAAATATCGATCCTAGCTCACTATCAAGCCCTTAATATTTTTCAGGGATGAATTTGCAATTATTAAAAAATTAATTCAAGTGGAATTTATCTTATCAAAAGATCATACTATCACCAGCCCATAACTTTAGAATCACCTAATCTTAATTGACTTACAAATCCTGATAATTTATGAATTACAAATTTACCCTTCTCATGAAAAGGTGGCAAATAGGTTTATACCTTTTAACCCATTTTATTTCAAACATCCAAAAGAGTTCAATAGGATCAAAATTACCTATTTTTCCCCAGGTTAATCTTAAATTTTGATTAAGGTATCAAAATCTAAAACTACCATTTTACCTCTAGGGCTCACCAATTCATAACTTATCAAATATAATTCAAATGACTTTGAGATTTTTATTGTACCCCATTAGGTCAAATGAAATATCAGAGGTGAAATGTGATTTTTCAACATTTAATTTAATTTAAATAATTATTTTAACTTAGAATAGGATTTTCAATATTAATTTATTTAACAAATAAACTCACCTAGGTTAGAGGACCACTTGGAAAAAAGTTAATAATTTTCAATTTATTTTTTAATTATTATAATTATTATAATTATTTATTGATTTTAATGATTTAATTTAATAAAAAAAATGTTTTAATTAAAAAAATACTTTTTATATTTTTATTAAATCTCTGTGAGTCTAAAAAACACAAAGTAACAAATTTTTAAGTTTTTTTATTTTTAATTTATTTATTATAATTATTTTAATGAAAAATTAGAGAAAATACATTTTGTGCCTTTAAATAAATTATATTTAACTTAGAAAATTTAGAAAAGATATTATAATGAGTCCCAAATGATCAGGAAGTAATTAGAAATATTTTAAACCATATTTTTATTTTTGAACTTTTAATTATTTTTAATTATTTTTAATTCAAGAATAAGCTCAGAAATAAACTATTCAATTAAAAATATTTTTTTTTTCTAAGTGCCCCTGAATACAAGAAACTCAAAAAATCACAGTTCATAATTTTCTTAATTATATTTAATTCATTAAAATTATTTTAATGTCAAAAATGCCATTTTACTTGAAAAATCCATTTTAGTGATCAAAATTAATCAAATAAATTTCAAATTTTTTATAGTGAGATATAATTATCACTTCTTACAGTGTGGAATTGATTTTGCTGATTTTTGAAATATATAAAATGTATTTTTAAATCTTATATATTTTTAGGGTTTATTAACTATAATAATTTACATAAATATTAAAACTCAATTTATAATTTTCGAGAAGTTCTCTGACCATGAAGAATCTACCAAAATAAGTCCCATATTTTTTTTATTTATATTATAATTTATATAATTATTTTGAAGCAAAATAATGATTTATACCTGGAAATTAGGGTTACATGTGTAGTGATGCTTTCTGACTTTGGAAAAATCACAGAACATCTCCACTTTCATGAAAAATAAATGCATAAAGTTTCAAGTTATGATGATTATTATATCTTTAATTAAAATTAATAGACTCCGAGGAGTATTTAATTAATTAAAAATCAAAGACTAATCAAATAATTTTTATTTTTATTCCACTTTACTTTCCTCTGTTCACTGAGCAAAAGAGTAGTTTTTATTTTATATTTATAATTTTTATACACCAAGTTATGGATTTTCTAAAATATGGAATTAAAATAAATAAAAAATCCTAATTTTCTAGTTAACCCAGTCAGCTGCCGCGTCAACCTCGTACACACTGAGCTTTCCACGCATCGCTTTCTAATTGAATACTGTCGTTCGAGTTAGCACTTACTCAGCTCACGGATATTGTTCCATCCACTCGTTCAGCTCGATCTGGATCGTCCAACCAATACATGCAAAAAAATGCATCCGTTCATCGTCCTCGATTAGCCTAACCTAAGAACAATTTGACTTCAAACCCTAAGATCTTCCTCAATATTCAACAAAATCACTTTGAGTTTTTTCCTACACCTCCCATGGTGAACACATCTATACAATTACATGCTTATGAAATTAAACTTTTCTTCACAAAAGCCCAAACCGCGAGCCAAAAATTAGAGTTTAAATTTTGTACTTGAGTCTGAGAGGGGAGGGCTCAATCAAATGCTTGTGGAAGCTTTAGTAGGGTCTAATAAACTTTCTCAAAGTGTCGCCTTGCTCTATTGTAAGCTCTAAGTATGATCTCGACCAATAGGTGGTGTGGTCTTGGTCAAATAGTGGGTTGGAGGGCTCAAAGTGATGGGTTTTAAGTGAGAAACTTATCCTTAGGCTCTGGTGAAGCTTAAAGGCACTTCAATTTGGAGTTTGGTGGAGTTTTGTAAGATGGCCAGAATCTGCTCTATTTTTTAACTCAAAAATTGAACTCAAACAGTGGTGGAGGTGGCTGGAACATGGCTGGGTTGAGCTTAGGAAGACTGGGGAGTCTCTGGGAGAAATTTGACAGAGTTTACCATAGGTTTTGGATGATATCTTTTTTTTTGCCATGGGAGGTGGGTTTAAATAGAAGGGCTTGGGGTGGCCACCATGGCTGGTCAGTGGGTGCAAAGTCTTGTTGGGGTGGAGGGTTGAGTTGCACTAATGATCAATGGGGGTGAGCCAACTAATAGAGTTCAATTTAGAGTTTAAAGCTTGGTGGCTTTCAATTTTGGTGTTTTTTGGCCACTAAGCCTACTGTCCAGGTTAGAGCTGGTGGTCAGGTGGTCAGGCGACCCAGTGGGAGGTTTAATGATAATTATCCATAAAGGTATAATGCTTTATGGTAAATATATTTGGGTTTAGCCAAATATGCAAAGAGATCCCCTAAAACAATGGAACCTTGGTCTATGGCTCATTTAGGGTGGGCTAGGTGGGTCTAGCTTAGTCCTTAGGGTCTAAAAGTTGGATGTGGTGACCATGGTTTGGTCAATTTGGTTAGGTTTGGTCATATTTGGAGTTTAGGTTCAAAATCATATCTTGAGCTTAGATTTGAGTTTGGGTTTGGCTAGAATTTGAATTTGGCTCAATTGATTGATCAAATTAACTTGGATAATTTTCATAAGGAGTTTTGGATGCCAATTGAGTGATTTTTGAATTGGTTTGGAAGGTTGATTTGGTATAAGTTGGTCATATGGTCTGTTTTGGGCATTTGGGCTAGACTTGGGTTTAGATTGGGCTAGGGTTTGGGTATCATTCAATTGATTATCCAATTTGATCTAAAATATTGTCATGAAGAATTTTGGATATCAATTTTTGGAGTTTGATTCAATTTGGGAGATTTGGGCTTTTAGTCAAAATTGGGGGTTTTTGCTTAAGTTGGATTTGGGTGAGCTTTGAGTTCAAATTTGGGTCAATTGATTATTCAAATTGATTTGGGGATGTGTTATGAAGAATTTGGGATTCAAATTTGTTGAAATTGATTTGATCATGGGTTTCAATTTGGGGAATTTAAGGGTATGGCTAAAGTTGGGAATTTTGGATTGGGCTTGCAATTGTGATTGAAATTGAGTTTAATTGGGCTTGGATTTGGTTAATTTTTGAGATTTGGGATGATGAATTCAAGTTTGGAATTGAAATTGGGGGAGATTGCATTCAATTTGGTGGAAATTGTGAGTGAATTGGGGAATTTAGGCATTTAAGGGCAATTTGGGGATTTTTGTCAAAATGGGTCAATTTGATCAAATTGGGCACAATGGATGGTTAAAATTGATTTTGGGGACATTTAGAGTGATTTTGGATATTTTGGGAGTTATTGGAATTTTTGGGGCATGAAGGACATTTTGGAAATTTTGGGGATTTTAGTGATATTTTGAAAATTTTAAAAATTTTAGGGTTTTTGGTCAATTTGAGGGGTTTGGAATTGTTTGAAATGATTTTTGAAGAAACTTGAAGAAATTGGGTAGTTAGTGAATTTTTGGAATTTAGGTGCAATTTGGTAATTTAGTGAAGTTTGGGGCCAAAGATGGTCAAAATTGGAATTTGGCAAAATTGGGATTGATTGAGAATGTTAATTATGAATTCACTCTATTTGAGCAATAGGAACTCCCACTGTGGATCCTCAATATGCTGGTCTTAGCCAAACTCTAGCACAGGGCTAATGGTTCAGGGACCAATCAAATGAGTTTCCAATAGAGTAAGGCATCAATTAAGCATAATTGGCTAAGGATTTAAGTTGTGAGTGCAAATGCAAGTGTGTGTATGCAGGACTGACCAAGACCACACCACCCAGGGCTAACTTTAAGGCCAAATAGTCCTATGGGGACTCTTCTTGAGCATTCCCATATTGGTCCATGCTAGAGGATAGAACTAGCATTTGGAACTTCAAGATGGGCAAAGAAGGGTTTAGAATTTCTATTGGTGAGGGTATCATAACTAGTCCTCTAGGAATAGTCAATAGAAAAGTCCTATGACTAGATTCTAGGCTTCTAAAGAAGAAACTAGACCTCAACCAAAAGTGATGTCAACAAATGGACCCTCAATAGATGTGTTTTACTAGGCAGACACACCGTACGTATTGGCGTTGACCGATGAGATCAACAAACCAACACAACTGCTTAAGCAGACAAGCTAAGAGTAGTAATGAGAAAAAATTTGGAAAAGGTTTCCACTGGGGAGTATGCAGGGACTCTCGCTAGTTATTGGCGGATGCACCTTCAGAATATCAATTTCAAGAGAATTTCAAATTTACAAGGTAATTTGTGTTTACTGTCTGTTACACCTAAAATATATAGTATTTTTAGACACATTTTTATACCTGTTTTTGAGATATTGCACTTTAATGGAAGGTATTTTTGTGTTTTCTTTCAGGTACAGGTAAAAAGGTGAAAAATGCTTAAAGGAGTGAAAAAAGATCAAATTTGGAGCAAATAGGTGAAAAATATGCAAAAGACTTTTGGCGCCTAAGCGCCAGATCTAGCGCTTAAGCGTCGGTTAAACAGATAAGCCAACGCTTAAGCACCAGAGGCCTCGCGCTTAAGCATCATTGGCAATTATTGGATGATTAAATTTATTTTTTGCGAATTTTGAAGAGGTTTTTGAGGCACCTATTGGCTTACTAGGTAGTTGAAACCACCATGGACAAAAATTATTGCGAAAGGATGCATCTCTTAGAGAAATACATCGAATAAAGACACATTTTAAAGAGATACCAATGCAACTTTTGGAGAGTTATAAAAGAAGAAAGATTGAGACTTTGAAAGGGGTCCTGAAAGTACTGAGAAAGTTTTGAAAGTTCTAAAATTGGGGAGTTAGTTAGAGAGATTTTCATGCACCACATATTCCTTTTTATTTTAGTATTATATTAAAATTGTTGTAAAAGAGAAGAGATTCAAAAGAACTTCAAGAGTTTGGTGAAGGACTTGAGATAAGTTTTTATCTTTTGTTTTAGACTACTTTTGTTTGAAATTAAGACTTGTTATTAGTTTAAAAATGATTTCTACTTTTAAACAAAAGTTTGGATTTGTTTTCTCCATAGATTATGAGTAGTTTTCTTTATCTTTTTTCTTGAAATGATAAGTAATTAAGTGTTGGATAGAAGTTGTGGAGAGTATTGATCTTTAATGTTGATAGAAGTTGTGATGATTCAAATCCATGTACTTCATTTACTTCTAAATTTGACCAATCCAGATGTTAAAATTTGTTGTGAGAACATGTAAGAACCGGCTGGTTTTGTCTCAATTAATAATTAGAAAGAATCACATGAGGTTGTATGAATGAGAATGTTGTTCATATGATTGAGTGCAAATAAATAAGGAAATATTCATTGAATGATGTAGAGTTAGAGGACTTTCAAGTGACTGGTTAAAGCCCCTAAATCAGTTTATTATTGTAGGTTATCAGTTTATTATTGTAGGTTATGATACGAGATGTTAGCCCCCAGGTGGAGGGAATTGAGGGAACCGTAGAGTGAGAGCCAATGTTTTCCCTGCCTAACCGGTCTTTAGTACTATTCAAACTTTAAATTAGTCAATGTTCTTTATAACATCTCTAGTAAGGGTAAAGAATATTATTACTCCTATTTGGCACAACACAATATGCATATTTCCACAACAAAATTCCTATACTTATTACTGATTCATGATAAGGAGAAAGATATTTTCATATTTAGTGCTTTTCTTCTACAAAAGCTCAAGTTATGTTTTTAAATTTGTTCTGTTTTTTTTAAAATATTAAAATTACCAAAAATATTTAAACTTTCTTTACTGCGAAAATACCTTTAGTTTAAATAATTGTCTTTTTAAAAATAAAAAGTTTTCCAAAAAGTGCATATTGCATATTTTCTCTGTGGGTTCGATATTCAGGTCTTAATCAAAAAGTCCTATATTACTTGATAAAGATACGTATACTTGCGTAGTGTCCCAATATATATAAATTAAAAGTCAAATTCTTATTTTTCTTCAAGATCAAGTTTTTGGTGTTATAGCAAAATAAAGAAATATAAGTGCAAAATACAATCAGAATTATAGTTATACTGTTGCATATAAGCAGTTTTGGGATCAAGTTTTTGGCGCCGTTGCTGGGGAAGTGAAGTGAAAATTGTAAAGAATCTACTGATTTAAAAGCAAATTTCTATTTTTAGAAAGTCTTATTTAAAATTTCACTTATTGTATTTTTATTTTGTGTGTGTTTAGTTTTATTTTATTATATGTTAGTGTGTGTGTAGTCCAGGTTCTGAAGGACTAGTGTCATACGATTCTGAATTAGAGAGGACTATTAGGAAAATCAAAAAAATAAAAAAAAATTAAAATTTTGAAAAATCCAAAAAAAATAGAGAACTGACAAACTAAAATGATTAAAATGCTAAAATTTATCAAGAGTTTACACCTTTAAGCGATTATGACAACCCTACTGTAGATGAAATTCATTGTAGTATTCAAAAACCTACTGTAGTGGCTAATTCATTTAAGCTTAAACCTGCTATTATCCAAAAGGTTTCAAATAATCAGTTTGGGGGATCACCAACTGAAGATTCGAATTTATATCTTGCCAATTTTCTAGAATTATGCGCTACATTTAAATACAATGGTGCATCAAATGATGTCATAAGACATGGGTTATTTCTTTTCTCACTGAGAGATAAAGCTAAGATGTGGTTGAATTTGTTAGCACCTAGATCTATCAGAACTTGGAGTGATTTAGCATAAAAATTCCTTGCTAAACATTTTCCACCATTAAAAATTGCGAAGCTTAGAAATGATATTACATATTTTAATCAGTTTGAAGGGGAATCTATTTTTGAAGCATGGGAAAGATTTAAGGAACTCTTAAGAAAGTGTCCACACCATGCTATACCAGATTGGTTAATAATTTAAACTTTTTATAATGGATTAGTTGGATCCCTTAGATCAATTATCGATGCCACTGTTGGGGGTTCATTGATGTCAAAACCACACATATGATTTAATTGAAGAAATGACTACCAATTATTTTTCAATGGCCTTTTAAGAGGGTGAATCCTAAGAAAGTAGCCAATATGCATGAATCTAATGCATTTACTATGTTAGCAAATCAAGTTGCTGCAATTTCAAGGAAGTTGGACCAATTTGGAATGAATTTTTCTCAAACAATTTTCATGATTGAAGAGAATTCATTATGCAAAATGGTAGATTCTCAAGAATCATTAGAAACTTTGATCGTCGTAAATAACAAGCAGAATAACCCACATTCAAATTATTATTACCCAGGTTAGAAAAACCATCCCAACTTTAACTGGAATAACAATTCGGGTGGTAATAATCAACAAAGTGGGAAAAACCAAGTAAACCCATTGGGAAACTGGAACAATCAAGAGAATAATAATTATAGATCTACTTATCCTCCAGGTTTCACAGTAATACACAATTTAAGGAGAGAAGTTGCCTATAGAAAAAGTGGTGTTACAAATGGGAAATCAATTACAAATTCAAGGAGCTATAATTAGAAATATTGAGAATAAACTTGAGAAAAAAACAAATTCATTAAGTAATAGATCTCAAAAAACACTTCATAGTAATACTGAATCAAATCCAAAACACCAGAAGAAAGAGCAAGTAGAAGCCGTTTAACTTAGAAGCGGAAGAGAGTTGGAAGGTAGTGTCCAAAAAGAAATTGAAGTAATGAGAGAAGAAATTGAAGAATCAAAACAGGATGCTCCAAAAGATTCTAAAAGACCTATTTCTCCACTAAAAATTGATTTAGAAAAACCACCACCTCCATTTCTTCAGCGACTTCGTCAGCAAAAGTTGGATAAGTAATTTTTAAAATTTCTGGAAATATTTAAGAAGCTTACAATTAATATTCCATTTGCTGAAGACTTAGAACAAATGTCAAGCTATGTAAAGTTTATGAAGGATATTCTCAACAGGAAAAGGAAGTTTGAAGATAATGAGACTGTTGCACTTAGTGAGGAGTGCAATGCTATAATTCAGAAAAAGCTTCCTGAAAAGCTTAAAAATCTTTGTAGCTTTACAATTTCATGTGCAATAGGAGCCATATTTTATTGGAAAGCTTTATGTGATTTAGGTGCAAGCATTAACCTTATGTCATTATCAATATTCAAAAGATTGGGATTAGGAGAAATAACCCCTACTACTGTAACTCTGCTGTTAGCAGACCATTCGATAACACACCGTAAAGGAGTTATAGAAGATGTCCTAGTGAAAGTGGATCAATTTATCTTTTCTGTTGATTTCATTGTCCTAGATATGGAGGAAGATAAAGAGATACATATCATTTTGGGGAGACCTTTCCTAGCCACAGGAAGAGCAATGATAAATGTGCAGAAGGGGAATTAACAATGTGCGTCAATGATCAAACTGTTACTTTCAATATTTCAAGATCAATGAAATATCCTACAAAAGTTAAAGATGATGAATGTTATAGGATAGATGTCATAAGATATCTAAGTGAATGTCATTTCAAAATAAATTTTGAAGAAAATTTGAAGAAAAAGATTTGGAACACGAGCAAGAAGAGGAATTAGATCGACGTGAAGAACTTTTTAAGGAAGATTCAAACTATGTTCGAGAAAGTTTTGAAATTTTGGACATAATAGACAAAGATAAATCATTTTGTCCATTAATTGAAAAACCTCTAGAACTTGAGTTGAAGTTACTTCCTTAACATTTAAAATATGTCTTTTTAGGAGATTTCTCTACTTTACCAGTTATAATTTCCTTAAAATTAACGATAGAGGAAGAGGAAAGGTTCATGAAAATTTTGAAAAATTTTAAGAAAGCATTTAGATGGATAATTGTTGATATTAAAGGAATCAACCCTTTAATTTGTATGCATAGAATTCATTTGGAAGAGAACTGCAAACCTAGGGCTGATGCTCAAAGGAGACTGAATCTTGTTATGAAAGAAGTTGTTAAGAAAGAAATTTTAAAGTGGTTATATGCTAGAATTATCTACCCCACTTCAGATAATTCATGGGTTAGTCCAATTCATTGTGTTCCTAAGAAAGGAGGAGTAACTATAACTTTGAATGAACATAATGAATTAATACATGCTAGATAAGTTACAGAGTGGCGAATATGTATTGATTATAGAAGATTAAAACTTGCCACTAGGAAAGATCATTTTCCATTACCCTTTATAGATCAAATGCTGGATATACTAGCTGAGCATAAGTACTTTTCTTTTCTGGATGGATATACTGGTTATCACCAAATATAAATATCTCATGAGGATTAAGAGAAAACAACTTTTACCAGTTCTTATGGTACTTTTGCTTTTAAAAGGATGTCCTTTGGTTTATGTAATGACATTGGTACATTTCAAAGATGTATGATGATAATTTTTTATGATTTAATTGGAAAAGGGATTGAAGTATTCATGGATGATTTTTTAGTGTTTGGAACTTCATTTGACTCATGTTTAGAACATTTATCTAAAGTTCTTAAGCGCCGTGAAGAAACAAATTTAGTCATTAATTGGAAAAACTGTCAATTTATAGTAGCAGGAGGAATTGTATTAGACCATCAAATATCAGAAAATTGTATGGAAGTAGATCCTGCTAAAATTCAAGTGATAGATAATTTACCTTATCCAAGAAATGTAAGGGAAATTAGGAGTTTTTTAGGATATGCTGGATTCTACAGGCAATATATTAAGACTTTTCAAAGATTGCTAAGCCTTTATGCCATTTACTGAAGAAAGATGCAATTTTCAATTTTGATGAAGAATGCCTAAAAGCTTTTAATTTATTAAAAGAAAAATTAATCACTACACCAATTATAGTTTCACCAAACTGGGTAAAGTCTTTTGAATTGATGTGTGATGCTAGTGATTATGCTATTGGAGATATTTTATGACAAAGATATGATAAAATTTTTAAAGTAATTTACTATGCTATTAAAACTCTTAATGAAACTCAAATCAATTATACAACAACTGAAAAAGAGTTATTATCAATAGTATATGCTTTTGATAAATTTAGATCGTATTTAATTGGAACTCATTGTGTAGTGCATACAAATCATTTTGTTATTAAGTACTTAATGAAAAAGAAGGATGCTAAAACTAGACTTATAAGATTGATTCTTCTTTTGCAAGAATTTAATTTTGAAATAGTAGATCGAAAGGCGACTGAAAATCAAATTGTTGATCATTTTTCCAGGCTTGAGTTAGAAAAACCACTCTATTTTGAAAAAAAAAATTAATGAACTTTTTCCAGATGAAAAATCGTTCAGTATCAATGAGTGGCGTGTTCCGTGGTATGCCGACATTGTGAACTTTATTGTTAGCGATATCATACCCTATGGAATGACATACCAGCAAAAGAGGAAATTTATTTCTAAAGCTAAGACTTATTTTTGGGAAGAACCATTTTTATATAAACAAAGAAAGGATCTAATTATTATGCATCATTAAAAATATATTTTCATCGATATTCAACATGTCTAACTCTTCTGATCATCTCAAAATGACTAATAAAACTTGGACTTTAAAGTGGAATCTATGGTGTGATTCCTTGTTTTGATTGTTATAGAATGATTTTGGCTCACTTAAACTTGTTATAATACCCAAACTTTTATTGTAAAGTAACATTTATTTGGCAAGGCATTATGCTCTTTACATAAGTAGACAAGAACTTACACGTATTAATTTCATTTTATATGGCTAATGGCAATTCTTTCAGCCCATATATGTAGATAGCATTTTTTTCTTTTTTGAAAAATTTCTTTCAAATAATTTAGAAAATTTAAAACGTATTAGCTTCAAACACATGAAGCAAGACCTTGAGTTCATACTTTGTAACATGTAAGCATGACAAATAAAAGCCGGATCTGAATATGGCTTGAAATTTTAAAGGTGTTTTAGTTTTGCATGTCATGATAAGATAATAAATGGCATGCTAACATTGTTTCTTTAAATTGAGCTCATCATACGTACGTATTATCTATTTTTATGGCAAGATTATTCCTTCAACTCATTCAAATAATTGCATGTTTATAAGCTTATTGTATGCTTGAGCGACTAACATGAATTAATAGCTAGTGTTCTTCATGTGTTCTATAAGAAAAGAGAAAAATATTGGGGAACTCGTGCCAAATTAGACCGTAAATACCAAAATAAGTTAGGATAACAAAATTTATCAGTTATCAAATATAGGCTTCTTTGAAGAAACTAACATCACTTTTTAGTTTATTTCAATTATTGATAGGAACTTTATCAAAAGCGCAATCAAATACATCATTATGGTTTGATGTTTTTTGACAAAAAATATATATATTATGTATATAGATGTAAACATGTGTGTGTGTGTGTGTGTGTGTGTGTGTATGTATGTGTGTGTATACATATACATATACATATATCTATATGTATATAAATATTTGTAAACGATGGAGGTAGCTAGGTTTGCAAGCTCTGACGATTATGTCATTCCCTCCGGCTTGGGTCTCATCGGTTGGTGAAATCTTACCTTTCTCCTGCTTTGAAATGGACTGTTGATTTTGATCCAAAACTGGAACCCCCTATTATCCCTATTTGGATTTGCTTTCTAAGTTTAAAATTCCATCTCTTTAATCATGAAAGGCTTTTCTCATTCACAGCAGTCTATGGTAAGCTACTAAAGATGGATAGCCCCACCTTTGCACTTTCAAACCATCTGAAGCTTGTGTATTAGTTGAGCATGATATTACACAACCTTTTCCTGGTGAGGTCTGGATAAGCTCTAGTCATAAAGGCTATTGGCAAAAAGTAGAATTGGAATCACATCCTCCTTACTTTCTTTACTGCAATATGGCTGACCACACTTCAAACCATTTCTATCGTTTGCATCCTAAGTTAAAGTCAGGTATAGGGCAAGCACAACAACCAAATCCTACTGATAGACTTTTTTTTTGGTAGATGAGCCCTTATGAGTCAAGCAGGGTGTTATGAATGATGTTTTACCGCCCAATAGTGGTATTGTTGCTGATAACACACAATTTGATAATCTTATTCGAAAACCCACTGACATTCCTATACATATTTCTTATCATGAGAGAGAGGTTATAACAGCTGGATTACCAAATCCAGATAGCAATCTTGACGACCATAATGACCTCCCAAATAATGGAGGCCAAATATTTGTTTCTGCTCAAACTAGTGAGGCGAACAACTCTTCTCAAGAAATTTTAGTTCAAGAAGCCGCTGCTATGCTTGAGAATGAATGGTTAGTCCAAACATCAAATAAAAAGAAAGTTAAAAGGAAAAACAAGATTTTGCACCTCAGCAGAGTTAAAAATCATCATTGAAGGTGCCTATTATTCTGATGGAGATCAACAAAGAAGCCTTGCTATATTTTCTAGAAGGGCTTGTATACATCATCATGCTTAATATTATGATTTGGAATATTTGGGGAGTGGCTGAAACTTCATCCCATAATAGACTTAAGCATTTAGGGTCCACAAGCTTTTTATTTTTGCCATCTTGAACCCCTTGTTCTGTTAACAAAGAGAGGGTTTTCATAAATTTTCATGCATTATAATCACTTTTGCAATAAGGACAATAAATTTTGAACTTTTTTGAAAGATATTTTTTAACATAAGAAAATCTACAACATTTCAGAATTAGATAGGAACTCTTATTTTCATATTTTTTAACATAAGAAAATTCTAAACTTTAAGTTGGTCTCATTTACTAATATTTTTTTTTAAAATTGGACTACTATATTTCTACATCAAAATTTTGTTAACTTTTAAGGAAACTCGTATACATTATCTACTTATGTTGGTTTTTGAAGATTGAAAGGTCACTTAAAGACAAGTAACATCTTAAGTTAGAGGGATTTTAATACACCTAAAATATATAGTGTTTTTATACACATTTTTATACCTAATTTTGAGATATTGCACTTTAATGAAAGGTATTTGTGTGTTTTTCTTTCATGTACAATTAAATGGATGAAAAATGCTAAAAGAAGTGAAAATGGGTTGAAGCAAAAATGAATTGGAGAGCCTAAGCGCTAGAGGCTTACGCCTAAGCACCAGGTACCCTACGCTTAAGCGCCAGAAAGTAGTTATGAGATGAATAATTTAATTTGAACAAATTTTTGAAGAGGTGTTTGAAGAAACTCTTAGTAAAAAAAAGTGGGAAATAGCCCGTGGACACAAAAATTCATTCAATTAGCATTTGAAGAGGCAAATTCTAGAAGATTCATTGAATGGAGACATCTTTTCAAAGAGACGCCAAAGTATCTCTTGGATTTTTATAAGAAAAAACTTAGATTTTCAAAAAAAAAAGCCAGCCACCCATCAAATTTACATCAATCATCCATCTAAGTTGTCGCGGCCGCCACCAATTGCCGCCACCACCACCAACCACTTTTCTTTTTATTTTGAGTGTTAGTCTGCATTGTAAGTGAAGAAAGAGAATTCAAAAGAACTTCAAGACATTTGGTGGAGAGTATTTGAGATAAGTGTTTATCTTTGTGACTACACTTGGTATTAATTTAGATTTCTTGTATGTGTGCATGATTTCTACTTTTAAACTCATGTGTGGTTGTGTTTTCTCAATGGAATCTGATTAGTTTTCTTTATCTTTTTCCTTAAAAAGATAAGTGATTAAGTGTTGAAAGGAAGTTGTGTGAAGTATTAGGCTTCATTGTTGGAAGAAGTTGTGATGATTTGAAACCTTGCACTTCATTTACTTCTTAATTTGACCAATCAAGATGTTAATACCTATTGTGAGAACATATAAGATCTGAGATATTATTGTCTTAATCAAAAAATGGTTAGAATCACATATTAATTTCATGGATGAGAATGTAGTTCATGGGGTTGAGTGCCGATAAATAGAGAAATAAAGTTTTCAAGGGTGTAGAATTAAAGGGCTTTAAAATGGCAGGCTAAATCCGTCAATTTGATTTATATCTTTAGGTTTTGAGACAAGATGTTAGTCCCCAGGTGGAGGGGGAAGAGAGAACTCTTGAGCGAGAGCTGGTATCTTCCCTGTCTAGTCATTTTTCAAGACTATTCAAACTATAAATTAGCCAATATTCTTTATAGAATCTCTAGTAAGGGTAAAGAATATTATTGCTCCTATTTTGCACAACACATTTAGAATTCTTCCACAACAAAATTTCTCTTCTTATTACTAATTAATGATAAAGAAAAAAATATTTTATTTATATCACCTTCATCTTGCAAGTATTTAGTTAAGTTAATTAGTTGCTTACTTTAATTTTATAAACCAAAAAATTACAGAAAGAATCAAACTTGCATCCCTATTTTAACATCTAAAGTTTATGTATGAATATTTTGCTAAGTAGAATTTTGTTACCTAAAAATTTCTATATTTTTAAATTTCTAAAAAGCATGTAGTCATTTTTCCCTATCGATTCGATATTCAGGACTTAATCAGAAATTCTTATATTACTTGATAACGATACATATACTTGCGTAGCATCCCATATTTAAAATTATAATTGTATTCTTCTTTGCTTCATAGTTGAAAAAGTACCTAGCTTTTGCTTAGGATCAAGTTTTTGGTTTAGTTGAAAATTAAGAATAACTATTAAGGAGGTTAAGCATATAATCACATGCATCGTATTTTGCATCTATACTGAAGAATCGTCATCACTCAACCACCTACTTTAGGCCAGTTTGTTAGGCAGCCCAGCATCATTTAGCTAAATAAGTGGTCCCTCGTTTAACACCTTGATTGATCAATAAATATTTGTTCACCTGACCTCCTTCCTTAGGATATATTGACTGGTCGTCTGGTATCATCCAACTCAATCAATTGTCTATCATCAGATGCCTTAATCGATCTATTGATATTAGTAGGCTCCACCATTTACATTAGGCTTGTTTCATCAGTTGTCTGTTCTCATTCAATCAGATCAGTTGTTCTTTATCAGACGCCTTGATCAATTGATCGATATAAGTCAACTTGGTTGCATGCCTTAGGTCAGCTTGATTGACCTCGCACCTTAGGCCGACTTGACCAATAACTCGCAATCGGTTTTCCCTCGTCGGAGTGCTTCATCGGTCAACAAATATTGGTTAACTTGCTTGCTTTAGGCCTACTTGGAAGGCCACTCAGTATCCTTTAATCCAATCAGTTGTCCCTCATCAAATGCCTTAATCAGTCAACTGATATCAGTCAACTTGGTTGCCCGCTTTAGGATGGCTTGACCAGCTGCCTAGTATCATTCTATCTAATTGGTTGTACAAATTCAGACACCTGGATTGATTGCACGATATCGATCAGCTCTTCCTCACACCTTTTGGTTGGCCCTTTTTTATTATTTTGAATGTTGCATTTAGCATGTTCATGCATACATAACATGCCTTGCTTATCTTTTGCCTATGATATTCAATTTTAATGAAATTACACTAAGCATGCAAGCTATATATCTTGATATATTGACTTGGGCATTATTTTAGGATGCCACACATGTTCACTTAAGCAATCTTAGCGCACTAAATCCCCTTTGGTGTAGAATGTGAATATTCTCACATGTTGGAACATTCATATTATATTTAATTATTTAGTATGTTACATATGTTTGCTTGAATGGCCATGGCGTGCTAAACCCCTCTTGAGGTACAATGTGAATGTTCACATCTGTTATAACATTCATGATTTATTCAATCACTTAGTTTGCCACACATCTTGGGTTAAGGGACCGTGGCATGTTATATCTTATCTGTATCTTGCATGTGCATCACTTAGTCCATTTACATGGAAAATGTCTTTATTAGATGAGTGACTAATTTGCTGTTCATAATACCAAAATGAGCATTTCTCTCAAGGATATCTAAGTGAGCAATGCGAGTTTTCATATTATGAACAAAATGTATATGACTGTGCTAAGGTTCCAAGGGTTCTAACATATTTATCCTCGCTTGTTACGAACTCTCATTTAATAGTCCACTGGATTACAAAACTATATAAACTATCAAAACAATTCCATATGTGAGGCAACTTATTTAAAATTCTTTTGTGTAACATATTTTTGATCCCTTCGATCCTTAAAATGGGGTTGGTGTCAGTGAGTCAGTCAAAGTCATACACCCAGTCTTCACCCTACACTGTTGACTGATACACCAAAATAATATACTATTTTAAGTACATATTTTATACTTATTTTTGGTGATATTACACTTTAAAGAAGGGTATTTTTGTGTTTATGTTGCAGGCATATTATTTTTAGGCATTTGGAGCAAAGATGACAGAAAAAACAAAATTTGGAGCCAAAATAGTGAATTTTGGGATTCTGGCGTATGGTGCGCCAGATCGGCGCATGATGTGCCAAAATCTAGAGAACTAGTGCGTGATGCACCAGATTAGCGCATGATGCGTCAGGGATGAATTTTTCAGATTAAGGTGGTTCGAGGTTAATTTTTGCGTAAATTTTAAAAGAACACTTGTTTTACACACCTCTTGGAGTAATTCAATGCACCTAGACACTCTGGAAGGTTCTTTTATGAAGGGATATGACTCTTGGATCGAATGAGACATCTTTTGAATTCAAAAGAGTTGACTTTTGGAGGGAATTTTGAATTCTTTTCCAGAGGAAGCAACCCAAAATAAAAGAAGAAGACTTTAAGAGTTAAAGTGTGTGTTCTAAGAGAGAGAGAAGGGGGAGTGAGTTAGAGATAGAGAGAGAAGAAGAGATTTTCTTGTAGGGTTGTAAGAGGAGAGGGAAGGTGGGAGATTTCTTCTTCATTACACCTCTAAGAGAGAATTGGGAGTGATTGTAATGAGAGAAAGACTTTGAGAGAACTTATAGGGATTTTCTTTGGAAGGACTATGAGATAAGTTGTATTTTTGTTTTTTTTCTTTTGTAAAATTATTTTTATATATGATTTCCATGTTTTATCGTATCCTTCTCATGAATTCTGAGTAGTATTCTTTATCCTTCTCCCTACTTTGAGATACGATTTTGTGAAGAATAGATTTTGTTTTCTACGGTTTTAAGTGATAATAATTTGTGATGATTTGAACTTCGATCTTCATTTAATTTTTAATCTGGCCAATTGAAATGTTAAAACTTGTTTAGAGACATATGTTATTAAATGAGATATGATTTCTACAACATAGGGAGAATCACATTTGATTTCATGGGAGAGTATGTCATCCAAGGGATCAGCTGCAAATAAATTGAGAAATATACTTTGTTGGATGCAGAATTGGAGATTTTAAGGTGACTGAATAAAATTCCCGATTTGATCCAGTTGATTGGAAACTAATGTAAGATTGTTAGCCCTCAGGGGAGAGAGTAGGGGGAGCTCTAGAGTGGCAGCAGATATCCTCTCAACCTAACCCCAAAATTAAGGACAAACTCTGGATTAATTAATTTTCTTTGTAGCACTTGGAAGAGGGTAAAGATTAGGATTGCTCCTATTTGGCACAAAGCAGTTTTTATAAATACTTTCAAATGATTTCAATTTCTTTATAATCCATATACTCATTGTAAAGGAGAATTATGCTTTCTTAACTTTAAACTTTTCGTCCCAACAAAAACTTTGTTTAATTTTCATAATTTTACTTTTAAAAGTTTAGTATTTAGTTTAGTTTAACTTCTGTAGTCTTACATCTGCATTTTAATTAGCATTCACTTGAGTAGTTAATTTTCAAACTTCACACTTTACTTTTACTTTTATTTTTTTTTTGTTATCAAATAATTTTCATAATTTACTTTAGGATTTTCCAACTTCCCTGTGGGATCGATATCTAGGACTCCAATAGAGCCCTTTATTACTTGATTAATACATATATTTGCGTTGATATTAAAGGGGACTTTTGCAGTTTAAAAAGAGTTTTGAAAGATAAATTATTTTCAATAAAGAGTATTTTTACTGGGATTATATTACATATTTATTATATATCCGTCGTGTGTAATTTTGTAATATTAAAAAATATTTGCAAAATTGTCACATTAAATCACCCCACATCATGGACAAACACTTAGGTTTTGCGTTTAGGCCACTCTGTGCTTAGATGGTTTGCTAGACTATGGCTAGGGTGTCATTAGCATTTATACATGTCTTACTATTGTTCCTTATTTTGTACCCTAGTTAGGTATTATTGCGCTACCTTTGTCTGTTTACTGGGTATGAGATACGTGCACTTGTAAATTAGGAAAAGTCTTCTTGCAGGCTGCCATGTCCAATAGGGTATATTTATAATGATTTATGCTAATAGCTTTGCAGCATATGTTGTTAAGTTATTTGCTCACTAGACAAGACTTTTTATACGATGTCATGTTAACCCTTATTTTGCAGGTTGAGTCTTTTCTTGGACAATTCTATGTACTTTTCTTAAAGTTTTTAGGATTGGGTATATACTAGAATGAAGGAATGGAATAGGTTCCTAGGTGCTTTATGTGAGAAAAAAGTGACGGGGAACTGACACAGAGATTTGTATATGCAAATATATATGAAGTTGACTCCACTTACAATGCCAAAAACTTGATGCAGGTAGATTTATAATAAATATGCAATATAATCCCAACAAAATAGTTACTATAAATATAATTTATCCTCTAAAACTCTTTTTAAACTATCAAATTTCTCTTAAATATCAATGCAAGTATACATATCATTCAAGTAATAAAGGGCTCTAATGGAGTCCTAGATATCGATCTCACAGGGACGTTGGAAAATCCTAAAGTAAATTATGGAAATGATTTTATAATAAAAACAAAAATTAAAAGTAAAGTGCAAAACTTTAAAATTGACTACTCAAGTGAATGCTGATTAAAATGCACATGTAAGATTGCAGAAATTAAACTAAACTAAATACTAAACTTTCAAAAGTAAAATTGCAAAAATTAAACACGGTTTTTGTTGTGATGGAAAGTTTGAATTTATGAAAGTAACCTTCCCCTTTACAATAAGTATATGGTTTGTGAAGAAACTGAAATCTTTTGAAAATATATAAAAAAATTATTTTTCGTCAGGTAGGATCAATCATATTCTTTACCCTCTTCCGAGTACTGTAAAGAACATTGACTAATCCAGAGTTTGTTCTCTAATGAAATGGTTAGGCTAGAAGGATACCGGCTGTCACTCTAGAGCTCCCACTACTCCTTCACCTGAGGGCTAACAATCTCACATTAGTTTCCAATCAACTAAACCAAATTGAGAGTTTTAATCTGTCACCTTAAAATCTCCAATTCTGTATCCAACAAAAGTATATTTCCATATTTATTTGCACCCAATCCCATGGATGACATACTCTCCCATGAAATCAAATGTGATTTTCCCTATGTTGTAGAAATCATATCTCACTTAAGAACATATGTCTCTCAACAAGTATTAATATTTCAATTAGCCAGTTCAAAAAATAAATGAAGATCGGTGTTCAAGTCATCACAAATTATTATCATTTAAAATAGTAGAAAACAAAATCTACTCTTCACAAAACCATATCTTCAAAGTAGGTAGAAGGATTATGAAGACTGCTCAGAATTCATGAGAAAGATACGATAAAACACGAATTTCATATATAAAAATAAGTTTAAAAAATAAAAGAAAAAAATACAACGTATCTCATAATTCTTCTCAAGCAAATCCCTACAAGTTCTCTCAAAGTCTTTCTCTCTTTACAATCAGTCCCAATTCTCTCGTAGAAATATAAAGATGAAGAAATCTCTCACCATTACTCTCCTCTTACAAACCTAGAAGAAAATATCCTCTTCTTTCTCTCTCTCTAACTCATGCCACTTTCTCTCTCTCCCCCATGTCACACACAAAAGCCTCCTCTTCAAATCTATGAAGTCTTCCTCTTTTATTTTAGGTTGCCTTCTATGGAAAAAAATTCAAAATTCTCTCCAAAATTTCCTCTAAAAGTCAACTCTTTTAAATTCAAAAGATGTGTTATTTGATCCAAGAGTCATATCTCTTCATAAAAGTACCTTCCAAAGTGTCTAAATGCATTGAATCACTCCAAGGGGTGTGTAGAATAGATGTCCCATTGAAAATTCGTGCAAAATTCCTCTTGAACCACCTTAATTTGAAAACGTTGTCCCTGGCGCATCATGTGTTAGTTCTCTGGATTTTGTCTCATCATGTGCCAAATTGGCGCATGATGCACCAGAATCCAAAATTGACTCTTTTTGCTCCAAATTTCATCCTTTTTGTCATTTTTGCTCCAAATGACTAAAAATGATAAACATGCAACAAAAACACAAAAATACCCTTCTTTACAGTGTAATATCACCTAAAATAAGCATTAAATAGGCACTTAAAACAATATATTAGTTTGGTGTTTCAAGACCATGAGCAATTAGCTCATGTTTCTTACCTTATTTCCAAATTTTCTTCTTTGATGTATAATATCAGGACCAGACATGTATATGTGAAGCATAACTACACATTTTTACTTTCTGAGATATGTTATCGACCCAACGGGTCACGGCCTCTATTATTTATTTATATTTTGATTGATTTACTTTGCGTAGTGTGTTGTTATTTCTACTTTGTTTGATTGTGGTTTTTCGGGAATCCTGTTATAAATAATATATGCTCCTTAAAGACCTAAAATTATCTTTTTGATAAAAATCCTAATAAAAGAATAAAATTAATAAAAATATTGGGAGTAACAGATTTCAGCTATTTAAAACATGCACTTTATTTTATGCCTGAACTTTGTGCAGTTTTAAAATGGGTTTCATACATGCACTATAATGTAAGCAAGACCCCTTTTATCGAGAGTATTTTTGGGTATCCCCAAGATGTAATTAACCAAATGTATACATTCCTTTAAGAGTGTTCTTAACCTCAGAACAAAAATGTTCTTTTTGATTCTTTAGTTATGGGTGGCTTAGCCAAGAATTTTCTCTGTAGATACCGTGTTTAAATGTATTTCAATCTGATCTTGTTCAAACGTATACTTTTGACCTATCACATGAGAATTAACTTACATAAGTCTTTCATGTTATTTTCAAAATTTATTTTTCTATTTTCATCGTATATCTTTCTTTTGGATTACTCTCTTCCTTGGGTCTTTTCTTTCATCCGAGAGATAGGTTTATTTGAAAAAAGGGAATAATCAATGACATATAAATAGACAAGCTGGCTACTTCGAGTTTTTAAAAAGGAATAAAGATAATTTCACTGAGTTTCTCATTATATTCAAAATCACTTACTCTTCTATCTTTGTATTCCAAAAATAAATGTTTCACCTTTGAGCTTTCTCATTTGGTACTCTTAATAATCATTCATGGAAGGCTAAATTTATAATTTTTCATGAAGACAAAACCATAGCCCTAACTGAGAGTTTTCTTATGTAGTCTGAGTTACTTAAGATATAATTAGCTATAGGGGTTTGCCCTTATAAGAAGTTTAAAAGGCTTCAAATTAATATAAACCCTATGTGATTTTCAAATAGAAAGAGGAAAAACTATGCTGTTTTTATTCATATATCGATACAAACTTTCAAAGTTTCTTAATTTAGTTAATCGAACTTATCGTAAAGTTGTACTTTTATATCTCGAGATAGTATATTACTTTTGATGTCGTGTCTGACTATTTAAAAACTATATGAATCTACACGACATTCAAAAGCCTATGTCAAAAACTAAAACCAACATTATCTCGTTTGGGTCAATATTTAGCTGGCTAATAGAATAATCATTTTTTAATTTATAAAAGGTGTTAATACCTTATAATTAGTTTTTCCTTTTTTATGTAATTTGAAAAGTGTAAGATAAACAAGGAGTAGTTATTGAATAGGAGGTGGCATGAGATGCACTAGCTACCCATGGACTTTTATTAAACGCTAACAAGTTATACACTGAAAAATTTACACTCTTAAACTTAAATATATAATGATAATTTAAAATTATGTATATTAAATTTGAAAAAGTCATAAAAAATTTAAAACAAATGAATGTTTTAGACTTAAATACTTATAACACATTTGTTTTTTATTTCTCCTCTCCTCTTTTTTAAATTTTGATTCTGTCGCTTACTTTAAGCATTATATATAATTATATTTCAATACAATTGTACTAATCTTTAGCATTTTTATTTGCTACTTTTAAAATATCGGCAACTATAGTAATTTAAGAAGTGCGTACATACCTGACTATGTTTGAAAACTATTTAACTAATGGTTAAGAGCAATTTATATAATTTTATAGAGCAATTTATAAGCTCTTATGTAATAAGATAGAAAGTTATTTCTTTCATACATAATATATTAATCATACATTTCTTTCCATCAATAGATCCAAGACGGCCAAAACAAGCTTACTTATATAATCATGAGAATGTGCAAGCTTAGTTATTTTCAAATGCATTATAAAGTGAGAGAGACCAAATGTAAAATATTTATGACCTTAAGAGTATACATGTTAATCACTTGAAAAAAAAATAGATCATCGGACATAAAGAAGAAATCATAACATCATGATATCATTATAGACTTAAAACACGTTAATGGTTAGATAATGGAGGCATCACAAAAACATAGTTTGAAGAATATATATTCAAAGATAATATGCATGGTACTTAAATATGGTGATGTCAACAAAGGTATTAAATTTTGAGTCAAATAAAAAAGTAAATAGTTCTCAAATTGAAAAGGAGGAAGGCTATTATTAGGTAAACAATGCATGAAGTTTTATTAATTAGTGATAATGGAAGATAAGTGACAAGAAAATCAACTTATGAGGAGCCTATTTAGTTGATTAAAAAAGATATAAAATGAAATATCTATTCTCTAAGAAATGCTTTTATATAGACGGCAAGGTCCACAATATGAAAATAATTGATAATGAAGAACATGTGTTGGCATAGGAAGTTTTAGATAGTTGGGATTCAATGTTGTAGGATAGAAAAATGCTCAAGGAAATGTAGTATCTAAAAATTTATCAAACTTGAAATTTCATTGAATTATCACCTAAATAGACAACTCTTTATAATAATTAGGCTTAAAGACTTTAAACGAAGAGAGTATATCTATGTAAAGCATTCCCTATTTCAAATGTTATAATTAATAAATTTTAATGCATTATAAAGACACATTTATTTAAATTATATGATACAACCATGCTTCGAATGTGCCGAGTTATTTAATTAGTTTTTTTTTCCTAAAATCAAACGTGTTAAATAAATTATCTTTTAGAGTGTCCAAATATAGAGTGCTTGACATGTTGCAAAAGCCACATACTTCATATGCTTAATTGTTCACATTTAGTCTTCATATTCTTTTCCATTTCCATCAAACAAGAGATTTCTTTTTGGTAAAATTTTAACTTATTAATAGATCAACTTTTCAAGATAATGAAGTTATGTTGCTATTTTTATTAAAAAATTTACATGCTTAAATTGTCCTCACTCTTATGATATTATGTTTCCTCCATCTTAACTATTTATCATCATCAATTTTCTTACAGAAAGATGCCTACAATACATACTGAGATGGGAAATAGTTTTGCTTTATAATTTAATCACTTAAATGTCATGTGTTTTTTTTGGATGTTCTCATTCCCTTCAACATCAACTCCTATGATGTAGATTAATCTACAATCTAATTACCCACAATTATCAATACCAAGTTGATAATATTTGTAGCAGTATAATCCATGTCAAAACATACTCACTAAAACACATAGAAAATAAAGTAAATTGATGGCACATATATATCTAATTTAGGAAAATTTATATTAAATTCTCTTACAAAGAGATCTGCATCTTATAAATTTTCAAAATCTTTATTATGCAGATGAAAAGGAGAAAAATTAGCATTAGTATTTATAATTTACAATTTCTCTTTTTCAAAGAAACAAAAATTAGAAAATAGAGTTTATACAGCCTCCAAGTGAACAATTGATTTTTTTTAAATATGATAAACTTAAATGAGTTAAAGCCTTTACTACGAAGCCTTATTAACACTTGAAACCATTCATCACTATCATTATTCAAAGTGATGACGAGCATATTAAATTGCTCCAGTTATTTTCAATCATTTAGTTAAATATTTCTATTAAAGAGTTCATATACTATTTTTTATCCTCGATGATCAATTACATTTTCTAAGGTTATGACCTTGCCTTCACCTTGAGCCAAACTCCATATAGTTTAAGAATGCATTAACATTTATTTTCATCTAATGGATCCCCCACTTATCCTATATCCTTATTTACATTAAACTTTTAAAGGAGCTAGCTAACCACCTAATATTTTCATGAGAGTTTGATATGCTACATTTCTAAGAGTTATCTATTTCATTATATTTACCTTCATCTTTGTTTTTGTTATCATTGTATAGTTCGTAACAATAATGAAACTTGTACTGAAATCTTATTTAAGGTGTCAACCACTATTTGAATCATTGTTCCATGGCTCGCCACTTGCATCTCCAACTAATATGAAGTTTATTAAAATAGTTTATTGACCATGCGTGTTCTAAGTTGTATATAGTCCTTCATGAAGATGAATAAATTTTCAATCTTTATGTAAAGTTAAATATTATCCCCACCATATTAGATTATAAAGGTAGAGAAGCCATACAAATAAATTTCAACAAAAGTATCACTAACATGAAAACTGCTTCTTTGTTAAAGAGCAATAAAACTCAAAGAGACGGTAAAATTTTAACTTTGGTACATTGCCATCATTTACTTCTTCTTATCATCATTACTTCATACAAAAAAGCTCACGTTGAAAGACATCCATGAAAGAGTGGTATATCAAGACCTTTTTCCATTTAATTGGATCCCCAATTTAGCATTAGAAATGAGAACAATCTTATGATCCTATTAAATAAATTTTTTTCATACTACGAGATCTTGTTGTTGTTGCTCCTTAACAATTACATTGTCATGTTAAAAATGGCACATTGTTTATTTATTTTTTTAATTTCATCACCGTTCTGTTTAATCAACTAAGTTGCTTGTGTCGCCTCTAATCTCATATGGCAGTTCACGTGGCATTTAGGACTAGTACCAACAACTCAACCTTTCCATTCCAAACATTAAACATGCTCTTGTGCCAACTAGCACACCACTGATAAGGCTTGATGCCAAGGATTGATAATACCCTCTCTTTTGTATTCTTTATTAGTTGACATTTCCTAACTCCCATCCCAAGAAGCATATAACTATTCTGAGTAGCAATACTTCTTAGAGCTGTTATTTCCTTAGTTTCTTTGCACAAGAAAAAAAAAAAAAAGAAACCCTCAAACATTTAAATCTCAAATAAACCAAAGGAAAAACATATAGAGAAGATCAAATTGAAGCTTTGCATGCATCACGTATCATTCTATGACTGTGTCGCTAACCTGACTGCTTGTCACAAATAAGGATTCAAATAGACGTCAAACATAAAATGCTTTATTTTCCCAATGGTAGCATTGATTGGCATTATTATACATCCTACACGTACGTAATAATTCCTCCTTTATTGGTCAAATTCGTCACACCCAACCTTACCAAGCCTTGTAGCTTTTCCATCTCCAACAAGAAATCTGTACGTCTGGCTTCTCCTTCGCTGGTTGTCCGGACTTTTTGAGGTTATTCCTTCTCTACTTTAAGCTCATTTTCTGAAATTGGGGGAGCTACCTTAGATATTTTCGCTTACATCATTATAGGAGGTTCTACCACATCCATAGGAGAATAATTAATAATATTCCCTAGCGTATCAACTAACTTACTAACTATTTTCCTTGATAGTCTCGCAAGAAATATTTATACCCACATCCTACAAAGCCACAAGCATCGCCATTTTGCCTTGTAAAACAAGAGTTAGCCCTGTTGAATGGTTTTTTTGATGAGGTTTGTACTGACGATCGAATTCTGAATACATATATATTATAAAACGGATTAGAGTCTTACTTGCTACTGGCTAACTCTACATACAAGTAATGATATGATATTTTGGATTTTCTCTTTAACAAAATCTCAACCTTTGATTTTAAAATGAAAATCCAAACCCATCACAAAATTAAACCTACCTATGCTATTATGAAAAGGACACTTGGAATTTCATTATAACATAAGGCAAACCATTATAAAAAAACAAGTCATGCTATTGAATCGAGATTTTTCCTGTGAAGCATGTCCAAGGATAAGAGCGGTAAAAATCTAGAGTAAGAATTGGAAACAAAGAGAGAAGGAGAAAGACAATGTTAGAACACACACAAAATTGCCCCATAAGGGGCAAAATGGGGTATTCATGGGTTCTTTGACCCATTTTATATATGAAAAATAGAGGTTAGAAAGGGTAGGGAATAATTTTATCTCTAAAAAGAAAAGGTCTAGAGCGAATAGCCAAAAAGCCTTTTTTATATGCATTGGACCTCTATTTATAGAGGAATGAGGGTCAAAGGTGTAAATTTACATGCTTGAACAAACTATAATGGAGGCATTACAACGTATTATTGTCTTTTGGCATGTCTTTCCGTATTTGTAACCGATTCAAAAATCTTTCCATATGACTGAACATTTTGTTCTAATGGTCCAACCAAGCTGGCGTCGATTGATTATTTTATCTGGATACCGGGTTTTGAGAGTGGTATTTGGTCTACTCTAGGTTGGCTGATGCACTTGCTTGACTTGATGTATTCTAGTGATCTATGGAGATTTTTTGAGACAGTTGTTGAGAGAGTCTTATGTTGTTACTTGTGAGACTGTTCAAAGGAATCAACTATTGTTCGGTCATTGGAGATTCTCTGTTCTCGTTTAGCAGTCACCTAGTTCCAAGCAGCTATCAATTATTTACGTACTTGGTTCAATGATTCCTAGACTTGGATTTGGACCGTCGGATTGCATCGAGATTTTTGCAAGCTATTTTTAGGTGTACATATTAAGTTCACCAATTTTCTTGTCCTTTGACAACAACAACTGTAATAATGACAATAAAAATTTTAAATACAATAAACCGAATATTTATAGTCATTGTTTAACACAAGAAATGCTCCTTGGATTTCTTTGCCCATAACCCTTATATATAGGGTGCAAGGTGTAGCTTTATTATCTCAATTATACTCCTCTTCTTTGCTTTTGATTGGTTTCTTTGATTTTATTATGAAGAAGGAGTTTGATTCAACGCTAAAACTAGTTGAGAAGGATTGAATGCTAGCTGCATTTGAAATAAGACAACGCTGACATGAGGGTGAGCCAAAGAAAAAGAGACTTGCTAAGAAGTCTAAACTCACGAGTAGGTGGTGGTGTAGGGGTCGTTAGGATCAATTCAAGAGACTCTAGAAAAACTTAAACTCAGTGCTAGGCAGGAGCCTGGTGGCTCAACAAGTAATCCATCGGAGAAGACTCCGACTGAAGTTTTGGACCAAACAGTGGTTGTTAACATTTTTATGCTAACTGGTGTGCAACCTCTGGTCTGCGAAAAGTGGTCAACTGATGGCTTTCCATCTTATGTTGTGAATGAAACTATTTGTTCGAGGTGAATTAGATTTTGATTAAGCAATCCCTTCAATTTTCTCCTAATTTTAGTTGTTTGTCAGTCTTTCATTTGATTTTCAATTCTTGTAGATCAAGATCCTCAAGTAGATTGATTGTCAGTTTGTGGCAGTAGTTAAAAATCTAATCTTGGAAACAAAACCTGCTCCCTCTAGGTTGACTGGTAACGAGGAGAATATAATCAATCACTCAGCAAATATTGTGAAGGTTTTAGGGGAAACTTTTGAGGGGTGTTAGATGTCCCTAAGTGCCTTAACTCACCGCTTGGAAGAACTAGAGGTTGCTCTAGTCAGACAGAATGAGGACCTACATGTCAGGCTCGAAGAGATGCGAGGGGAGAAAATCCATCTTTGTCGAGAAGTTGCAAAACTCTTGAAAAACGTTCTTGTTCAGAGTGATCATATCGAGGCTGACCAAGTGAATCAACTCAAACTTAACAATCAAGTATTATATAAATATTATAGTTAGGAGAGGTTTAGTTCTGGCCAAGGCGGCCAAAGACCAATATTTAAAGTACCTCTTGATAAACAAGTGGTCTGTTGGCCTCATTTTTTGTTGAGGTCTAGTTTTTCCTCTTTACTAGCCTAGGGTCAAGCCATAGGACTTTTCTGTTGACTATTCCTAGAGGACTAGAAAAAGAACCCTCACCATTAGAAATTCTAAACTCTTTTTTGCTTAACTTGAAGTTCCACGTATTGGTCCTAACCCCTAGCACTTAGTGGGTGGGGCCAATGTGGAGGAGCTCAAGGAGAGTTCCCATAGGACTGCATGGCCTTACGATCAAACCTCTGGTGGTGTGGTCTTGGTCAGTCTCACACACACACTTGCACATTACACTTCCGCTCACAACCTTAAACCAAAGCTTGCCTGATTTTCATCCCTTGACCCTTTGGGAGACTCATGTAGATGGTCCCTTAGACCCACTAGCTGAAGGCTAGGGTTTAGCTAGGACCAGTGCATGGTAGATGGGAATTCTATTGGTGAATGGCTCAAGTAGGGTGATTGGCACTCCAATTTTACCAAGATACCCAAACTTAGGCTTTTGCCCCCAAATCTACCCAATTTACCAAAATTCCCTTAAAAAGAATTAGCCAAAACTCTCAAAATTACCCAAAGCACCCAAATTCATTCAAAAAACATTTCAAACCCTTTGAAACCACCCAAATTGCCCAAAACTTCCTAAAATTTCCAAAATTACCAACATACCCATCATTTTTTCTAAATACCCTTGGTGACTCAAATTTTCCCAAAGCCTTCCAAAACATTTCAAATGTCCCCAAAATCAATTTGAAACACTCCATTGAGCTCAATTTGACCAGTTTAACCTATTTTGACCAAAATTCTAATTTTGCCCTTTAAGGCCTAGTTACCTCAATTTACCCCAAATGTCCACCAATTTAGTTTCAATTTCCCCCAATTTCAATTATAAACTCAAATTCATCATGTCCAAGCTTGATTGTGATTAAATTCAAGCCCAATTGGCTCCCATTTGAATCCAATTTCAACCCAAATAAAAAAAACCTCAATTTGACCCAAAACCAAAATCTCAATCAATTGAACCTCCAAACCTATCCAATTGCCCCAGTTTTGTATCATAAACTCTTCAAAACACTCACCCATATCAAATTGAAAGTCCAGTTAGCCTTGGCCAACCCTTAATTTTACTTAAAACCAACTTGGTCCAAAACCCTCAATTTTGACCCAAATTGACTAAGTCCCCAAATTCAATAAAATTGAACCCCATAACCATAAAATTTCCACTCAATTGATATCCAAAACTCTCCATGACAATCTTGAGAACCAATTTTAACCATCAATTGGTCCTTGGCCAAACTTTAGCGCAACTCAAACCCAAGGCTAACTCAAATGCCCAAAATTGACCAAATGTCCAAATTCATTCAAATGGAACCTCCAAATCTATTCAAAGTCACTCCAAATCATTCCTAAACCCTTTGTAAAATCATCTAACCCATCTTGATCAATCAATTGAGCTCAATGTCATGGGTAGCCAAAACCAAACCCAACATCAAGCCAATTTGACCCAAATTGAACCCATGCATCAAAATTGACCATGACATGCCAAACTAATCAAACCAAAGCCTCTACAGCCACCTTCTGGACCCTAGCTACCAAGCTAGACTCACCCAACCCAGCCTACATGGGATATAGACCAATGGTCCCTTGATTTAGTGGATTTCACCCCATTTTTGGCTTGAATTTAAATATCTTTGCCATCATTCCTTACCACTAGTGTTTAACCATCATTAAGCACCCCTGGCCTCTCTGAGTTTAGAAGTTGCCTGACTCTGGCCAACCACCACCTCAGCTGTTGGAAACAACCAGCCCAAGGGAGCCCTAAACTGCCAAAGCCAAAAATTAAACTTCCTTGAGTTGGTTAAGTCCCATTGGCCATTAGTGCCTTTCTTCCCTCCACCTCAGCAAGCTTTAGCACCCAATGCTAAGCTCTGAGCTTCACTAAGAAGCCATGACTATAAATTGAGCTCTCCACAGCCAAATGTGGGAGTGCTTGAAACCTTGGGAAACTCTACCAAAATCTCACCCGAGCCTCTCCAAACCTTCCTAAGTTTAATCCCATTGCTCTGAGTCTCTTCCAACCACTCCAGAGAGCCAATTTCCTCATTGAAATTTTCCTCAAAACCAGGAGAGATTTTTCCACTGCTCCACAGTGAACCAAACTCCAATTAACTGTGCACACACCATCCCCTGAGTGAGTGGAGTTGATTCCCCACAAAAGCCCCATCAAAGAGATCCTCTAACCTAGCTCTAGCCAACACCCAAAATCGCCTTTAGTCAAAATCATACATAGAAATTTAACCATAGCACAAGACTTCATCTGGAGGTTCGTTGGACCCATTCAAAGCTACTACAACCATGTGATTGAGGCCTCCCCTCTTAGACAAAGGTATTGAACCTCAACCCTAAACTGAGATTAAATTGATTCTTTACACGTGTATCGATCAACCATATAGATAGGTGTGTCTTAAGTAGATCAAGGTGTAGGAACAAACATGAGGTGTTTTAGTTGAGTCTAGCTTGAGATCTTAAGGTTTTAGTGTGGATGGCTACGAGTTAGGTCATTCGGAGATGATGACCCACAACCGTCTGATCGCGCGTATATCGTTTGAACGGTTGGGATCGCATTGGATGAAGTCTCTGTGCGTGAACAGCCGGCTGACTCAACTGGCGGCTCCCAAACAAAAGCAGACGCGTGTGCGGTTCAGAGTTGCCTAGGATGCGCTGGCACTGAGTTGGATAAGTGAATAAATCAGGAATTTTTTATTTATTTAAATGCCAGAACTTTGAAAATCCATATCTTTTCATAGAGAAATCATAAAAATAAATTAAAAATACCTTCATGCTCAATGAACAGAGGAGAATAATGTGGAAAAAAAATAAAAATTATATGTTGACACTTTGATATTTAATTAATTAAATACCCTTTGTGGTATTTTAATTCATTATGACTAAGCATTGGTTACCATAGCATGAAATTTTTAGGGTTTGTTCCCAATGATAGTGGCTATGTTTTATTTATTTTTCTAAGGTCAGAGGACATCTCTGTGCTTCTAACCCTAATTTTCATGCTACGATGGTTATTTTGGCTTAATTTAATTACATAAATTGAAATATCACCTGGAAAATTATGAAATGTACAAAATTATTCAAGCTCATCCACAACTTTAAAAGAAGATTTTGGCCAAAAATTGAAGAGAGCCTAGAGGTCTTGGAGGTTAGAAAGGTTCCATTAGTGTGTAGAGAGTTTACCAGAGTGTCTAAATTGTGAGGAATTCTTCAAGAGATTGTAAGAGTGAAACAAAGTGAGAGATTTCTTCCTCATTGCCGCTTCAAAGAGGAATTCTGTATGTTGTAAAGAAAGGAAGAGATTCAGAGGAACTTCGAGGAGTTTACTTGGGGAGAAATTAGAGATAAGTTTATTTATTATTGTAGGACTTTGATTTTATTTATGAATTCTGAGTTTTGTTGTGTTTTTCCCATGAGATCTAAGTAGTTTTCTTTGTCTTTCTCCTTGTCTTGAGATTTGTGAAATGGTGATTTGAATTGGTGAAGCCATGAAATTGTTTAAGAAATTTTGGTGATCTTTTCACTTCAATCTTAATTTACTTTCAATCTGGCCAATTGATTTGTTAAAATATGTTGAGTTTTACAACTAAAGTGAAGATTACATCCAAGATTCAGGGAGGTAAAAGCCCTTGGATGTTGGGTGCAAATAAATAGGAAAATAAAATTATCGGGCGTGGAATTGGAGATTTTTGAGTGACAGAATAAAATCCCCAATTCGGTCCTATCGTTTAGGTGTTGAAGTGTAGATGTAAGCCCTCAGGTGAGGGGAACGTGGGAGCTCCAAAGTGAAAGTCGGTATCCTCCCAGCCTAGCCGCAGATTCAGTATAAAAGTGTAGGATTAGTCAATGTTCTCTATGCCTGAACCAAAGGGTAAAGAATAAGTATGATCTTATTTGGCACAATACAAATTGAACTGTGTTACTTTATCCATTCACTATAATTTTTTGACAAGGAGAAGGATGTCTTCTTATATATTGAATATCACATTAAAAACTTCATTAGTATAATTAGTTATTTAATAGTTATTAAAATTACATATTTATTTCATTTGCCTATTAGTGACAGATAAGCAATTTGAATTCCATTGTTGCGATTAAAGTATTGCTTTTCTAAAATCTTAGTTCGTAGTTCTAATATTACTCCCTGTGCGATCAATATATAGGACTCCATTAGAGCCCTATATTATTGAGCGATACGTATACTTGCGTTGATAAGTATAACTTTACAATTATTGAATATTTTATACATCCATCTTTATCGAATCTATAACTGTTATTAAGTTTTGGTACAGTTACTGAGGAATTAAATCTTTTAGCAGGAGTATTAAATACTTTTATTTTTAAGCATATATAAAGTCTCGGTCATGTTTTTGGCACCATTGCATGGGAGTAAACAAGAATTACAATTAGAGTAACAGATAAATTAGGATTATTAGAAATTTTTTTCTTGAATTGCAACTTATTTTCATATTTAGTTAACTTTTTTACTTTGTATTGATTTAAAATTGTATGCGTAAAATTGGACTTGAAAATCTTATACCCTACGATTCGGAGTTAGAACGCACTGTTAGAAATATTAGAAGATTGAGAAGAAAACCTAGAAATTTTGATACAATGGAAAACAACATGAACAATCAAGAAATAGAAAATGAACACCAACCTAGACCCCTATGAGATTATGCAAATCCTACAGCAGATGAAATTAACTTATCTATCCAAAATCCTGATGTAGCTGCTAATTCATTTGAGCTTAAACCTGCTATTAACCAAATGGTACAAAACAATCAATTTGAAGGTACACCAAATGAAGATCCTAACTTACACCTCGCTAGTTTTTTAGAACTGTGTGCTACTTTTAAATATGATAGAGTTTCAAATGATGCTGTTAGACTTAGAATTTTTCCTTTTTCACAGAGGGATAAGGCTAAGATGTGGTTAAATTCGTTAGCAGCAGGATCTACTAGAACTTGGGGAGAACTTTCATAGAAATTTCTATCCAAATATTTCCCTCCATCCAAAATTGTTAAACTTAGAAATGACATAACATCGTTCTATCAAATTGATGGAGAGTCAATATATGAAGCTTAGTGAGACTTAAAGATCTTCTTACGAAATGCTCTCATCATTCGTTACCAGATTGGTTGATAATTCAAAATTTTTATAATGAATTAGTGGGATCACTTAGATCGATTATAGATGCTGTGACTGGTGGTTCTTTAATGTCAAAACCTTTTGATGAGGCTTATTCGTTTATAGAAGAGATGGCTACCAAAAATTTTCAATGGCCCTTTGAAAGGGTAAATCCTAAAAGAGTAGCTAGTATCCATGATTCTGATGCAATATCTATGTTAGCTTCCCAGATTGCTACAATATCAAAGAAATTAGATCATTATGGGATGAATTATTCTCCAATACCTCATATAATGGAAGAGAATTTATCTGGGCAATTTGTGGATGTTCAACCTTCATATGAGACTTTAAATGCTATTAATAGACCCAACAACCCTTATTCGAACTATTATAACCCAGGTTGGAAGAATCATCAAAATTTTAATTCGAATAACAATTCTTCTACAAATCAATAATGGGAAAACAACTCAGTGAACCCATTAAGAAATTCATCCAACCAAGGAAATGTTAACTATAAACTTTCTTATCCTTAAGGATTTAATTGCAACACTCAAATTAAGAAGAAGTTGTCTATGGAAGAGTCGATATTAAACATGGATCAAAAATTGCAGAATCAAGGAAATTAATTACAAATTCAAGGAAATTAATTGCAAAATCAACGAACTGCTATTAAGAATATTGAAAATCAATTAGGGCATATCGCTATTGCGCTTAGTAACCGAACATTAGGAACTTTTCCTAGTATTGTGGAACCAAATCCTAAAGATCAAGGAAAAGAACAGATAAAAGCGATACAATTAAGAAGTGGAAAAGAATTGGAGACAAGAGTATAAAAAGAAATGGAAACTGAAAAAGAGAAAGTGGATACAAAAAAAGAAAAGGATCATGAATACCCAGATTTAGAATATCCATTTACACCAATGAAAATTACTGTGGAGAAACCTCCACCACCGTTTCCTCAAATATTGAAGCAACACAAATAGAATAAAAAATTTTCCAAATTTTTAGAAATTCTTAAGAAGTTAACGGCAAAATACTCCCTTCGTAGAAGCTTTAGAGCAACACCCAATTATGTGAAATTTATGAAAGATATTCTGAACAAGAAAATGAAATTCATTGATAATGAAAATGTTGCAGTTAGTGAAGAGTGTAGTGCAATTATTCAGAAAAAGCTTCCAAAAAAATTAAAAGATACTAGTAGTTTCACTATACCGTGTGCTATCGGTGAAAAAATTTATGGAAGAGCTTTATGCGATTTGGGAGACAGCATTAATCTTATGCCTCTATCAATTTTCAAAAAATTGGGATTAAGAGAAGTCTCACCTACTTCTGTAACTCTTCATTTAGCGGATCGTTCAGTTACATATCCTAAGGGAGTTATAGAATATGTGTTAGTAAAAGTTGATAAATTTATCTTTACTGAAGATTTCATTGCTTTAGATATGGAGGAAGATAAAGAAATACCTATGATTTTAGGGAGACCATTTTTAGCTACTGGAAAAGCTATGATAGATATTCAAAAAGAAGAATTAACTATGAGAGTTAACGATCAAGAAGTGACTTTTAACATTATAAAATCTATGAAATACTCTGCTGTTGAAAAAGATAATGAATGTTTTCGCATGAAAATTAATGAACATCTATGGAATGAACATTTTAATGAAAATTTTGAAGAGAAAAAAACAATTTGAAGAGAATGATGAAGTTATTTTAGATGAATTAGAAAATGAAGAATTAGATTACGTTCAGGAAAGATTTGAGATGTTGGATATCACAGAAAATGCTAATAAGAGTCTAGCTTAGTCAATTATAAAACCACCTGAACTTGAGTTGAAAATATTTTCTAGCCACTTGAAGTATGTGTTTCTGGGAGACTCATCTACATTACCTATAATTATATCTTCAGAATTAAATGATTTGCAAGAGCAAAGACTGTTAGATACATTGAAAAGATATAAGAAAGATTTTGATTGGACCTTAGCTGATATTAAGGGAATCAGTCCTTTGATCTGTATGCACAGAATTATACTAGATGAATAATATAAACCAAGAGTTGATCCACAAAGGAGATTAAATCCAATGATGAAAGAAGTAGTTAAGAAGGAAATTTTGAAATGGTTAGACATTAGAATTATATATCCTATTTCAGATAATGCGTGGGTAAGTCCAATTCATTGTGTTCCTAAGAAAGGAGGAGTGACCGTTGAAGCAAAAGAAAATAATGAATTAATATTAATCAGACAAGTTACTAGGTGGCGTATTTGAATTGATTATAGAAAATTAAATAATGCTACCACGAAAGATCACTTCCGTTTACCCTTTTTAGATCAAATAGTAGATAGACTTGCTAGACACAAATCTTTTTGTTTCTTAGATGGATATACCGATTACCATCAAATTCTTATTGCTCCTAAGGATCAAGAAAAAACAACATTTACTAGTCCTTTTGGAACTTTTACTTTTCGAAGAATGTCTTTTGGATTATGTAATGCACTTGCAACATTCTAGAGATGTATGATATCCATATTTAGTAAATTAATTGATGATGGATTAAAAGTATTTATGGATGATTTATCTGTATTTGGAACATCATTTGACGCATGCTTAAATTACCTTGAAAAAGTTTTAGAGTTATGCGAAAGAACTAATTTGGTTCTGAATTGGGAGAAATGTCAATTTATGGTTGCAGGAGGAATTGTGTTAATGCATAAAATTTCAGAAGATGGTATGGAAGCAGACCCTGCAAAAATTCAAGTTATATCTAAACTAACACCTTCTACTAATGTAAGAGAGGTTAGGAGTTTTCTTGGACATGTTGGTTTTTACAGGCGTTTTTTAAAGATTTTTCAAAAATTACCAAACCTCTATGCCAACTTTTAGAAAAGAACAAGAAATTTGAATTTAGTGAAAACAGTTTAAATGCCTTTGAGTTATTAAAGAAAAAATTAATCACAACCCCTATTATTGTTTCACCTAACTGGGAGAAACCATTTGAACTGATGAGTTCTCTGGATCATAAACAATAGTGGAGATAAAAAATCAAGTCATTTAAAGGTTTATATTTTCAAAAATTAATTATCTTAATGATTTTATGTTTGTAAAATTTAAGGGTATTTTAAATGAATTGACCCATGAAATTATTTCCAAAGGTTTCCTAGTGATGGTGGACCTTCCAAAATTTTCTTAGGATTTTCTAATCAATTTCCATGATTATTTTAAATAAATAATGTGGAATAATTTGAAAAATATGGATCTCTGTATATGAACTTCCTCTGACTTTGGAAAAATCAGAGGATATCTCCCTTAACAGAGACTACAACATACCAAAATTTCAAGCCAAGATGATGTGCCAATATGCATGAAGAATCAACTAATTTAAAATAGTGTTTAATTAATTAAAAAAATATATGTATAAAATGGACTTGAAATTAATTCCACATTATTCTCCTCTATTCACTGAGCAAGTGAGTATTTTTATTTTATTTTTGTAATTTTTCTACACAAAGTTATGAATTTTCTAAGTTAAGGGTACTTAAATAAATAAAAAAAAGTCCTATTTATCTATTTAAACTGCACGTGCTGACTAGATCCTAGGAAGCTCCGAAGGCATGCGTGGCGCACTCTCGTTGGACGTCGCCATCCACGTAGCTACTGACTCGGCCCGCGGTTTATGTCCTGAAGCGTCGTCCAGCTCAATCTCCTCCATCCGTTTGATACACGCTCGATCGAATGGCTCCTAGTCATCATCCCCGATAGAATGATCCTGTGACCATCCACACTAAAATAATAAGATCTTAGCCTAGACTCAACCAAATCACCTCAGGTTTGATCCTATAGACTCTTCTAAGTGAGACGAACATATCCATATGGTAATCATGCAATTAAATTAAGCCTAATAAATGGAGAATTGAAATAGGCTCAGGATGAGGTGAGGTTTTATACCATTTCTCTGAGAAGTGAAGCTTCGATCAGAGGGAGTCGGTATGTTTGTTGGGGTCCAAGGAGGCTAGGGATTGAGTCCCTGGTCTTGGTGTAAGGCCTAAGTAGGAATTACATCACGGCCGGATTTGGGTGTTGGTCTAGAGCTATGGTAGAGGCTCTGTAGGAGGGAGATTTTATGGGGTTTTGGCTTCTTTCACTATTTTGAAGGTGTGGGTGAAGTTAATTTGAGTTTGGTGGACTGTGGAGGTGTGTTGGGTTCTGTCCTGGTTTTCGACAAGGTTTCAAGCTCAAAATTGAGCTCCAGCAATGGGAATTGATGAAAGAAAATGGTTGGAATGCACTGAGGGATCTTACGGAAGCTTTGTGTGAAGTTTGGAGAGGCCACTCTAAGAAAATTTCAGCCCACCTCCCATGGCCGTGAGAGGTGAGTTCTTATAAAAATGGCCATGGGGTGGCTCTCAGGGCACAAGTTTGGGTGCATTGTGGTGCTTAGGTAGAGGGCAGAGAAGCTTTAATTTGATTTGGATGAGCTTGCCTCTAAGTTTGATTTGAGTGAGATGCCATGGGGGTGGCTCTCGGTTTTGAGCTTTTCCGGCCACTAGGCTGACCGCCCGGCTAGGGGGAGGTGGGTAGGAGCTCAGGGAACCCAGAGGAATCCATCAAACCAATTTTATGCAAATGTGCTTTGATATGGCAAAGATATCTTAAGCATGTGCATTTTTGGAAATAATATCCCTTAATTTGGGCGACCTTTGGTCACTGGCTTGATTTAGGTGGTTTTATGGTGTTTGCACTGGTCACTAAGTTCAACTAATGGCTGGGGTGGAGTTAATTTGGTGACTTTAGGGTGGTTATGTCACATTTAGTGCATGGGTCCAAGTGGGTGAAAATGACCAAAACTTCGGTTTGGGCTAGGCTAGCCATTTCAATTTGCCTAAATAAATATTGAATTTGGTGTAAATGATCATAAGGAACAACTTTGGTGAAGAATGAAAGTGGTTTTGAGCTCGATTGAAGGGTCAATTTGAGGAAATTTTGAACCTTAATCAATTTGGTTATGTTGGGCTAGGCTTGGGTCTAGCTTGGGTTAGCCTTGGGCTAAGTCCAAATTGATTGTTGTAAATGATCAATAGGGACCTCATGAAGAGTTTTCAACATGAATTGGTTGCCAATTTGGAGGTTAAGGTAATCAATTGGGTGAAATTTGGGGACTTAGCCAATTTGAAGCTAAATTTGGGAATTTTGGATTTAGGCCAAAATCAAATGGATATGAGGCTTCACCAAGGTCAATTAATGGTTGATTTTGATGTATAGGAATGTTATCAAGATTTTGCAACATTAATTAGGGTTAGTTGACTAGGCTATGGGTTCAATTTGGAGAGATTATGTAATATAATCAAAATTGGGGCTTTAACCTAACTCAAAATTAGGTTCAAATCATGGACCAATTGAGCTTGTATTTGGTTTAATTTGATCATATCAAAAGTTAATTTGAGTTTAGGATTGAAATTGAGGTCAAATTGATGGACATTTGAATTGATCTTGGTGAATTTGTGCCTTTAAAGGCAAATTTGGGGGTTTTGTTTAAAGATGGTCAAATTGATCAAATTGGATCATGTGGTAGTTGAGAAATGAAATTTGGAATATTTGGGATTTATTGGGATTTTCTAGGAATTTTTGGATTTTTTTGGAATTTCTGGTCCAAGAGGGGTATTTTGGTAATTTGGGGTTGTTTTAGGGGTAAAAGGCCAAGATGAGTATTTTGGTAGAATTGAGGTACCAATCATCACCAACTAGCCATGGATCAATGTAAACCCCATTTTGGGTCCTCTACATAGTGGTCTTAGCCAAACCATAGCCCTAGGGCTAGTGGGTTTAGGGGACCATCTACATGAGTATCCCAAAAGATCAAGGGATCTAGGCTAGAAATTTGAGTTTGGGTTTGTTAGTGAATGTGGGTGTATATGAGTGTAGTGAGTACCCTAGTTCCAGACCAACACCCAGGGTCAACCATAAGGTCTAGCAGTCCTAAGGTTGACTCATCTTGAGTTTCCCCCATAGTGACCCTACCTACTAAGTGCTAGAGGTTAGGACCAACATGTGGAACTTCAAGTTGAGTAGAGAAGAGTTTGGAATTTCTAGTGGTGAGGGTTCTAGATCTAGTTTTCTAAGAATAGTCAATAAGAAAATTCTATGGCTAGACCTTATGTTACTAAAAGGAAAAAACTAAACCTCAATCAAAAGTGAGGTCAATAGCCATATCTTCCAATTCTATTTCACCTCATAAATAGCTTTATCTTGCTCACTACTTTTCTCATTAATGTTTATCTCAGGGTCACTAAGTACAATGGTGTACATTTGTTAATTAAATTAATAATCTACCCTAGTTGATTTTCTACATTTCTAATTGCAGCCCCTTGACTCTCTAGCTGACTCTTCATTTGAATTACAAAGTCTTCTAAGAATAATTCGATATCATCATCTTATGGGATGGAGTTAAATCTATAAGGAAAAGAAGATCCATCATTATAATCTCTCTGATTATTCCAATTACACATCTGATTAAATAGATTATCTTCCCAATATTGGTCTTCTCCTCTAAAATTATTACTCCTGTAAAAATTCAATTGATTTTCCCAACCTGGTTTGTAATAATCAAAATAAGAATTATGTATCTCATTGTTAGTTTCAAAAGAGTTATTCCCAATCAATTTTCCAAATAAATTTTCCTCAATATTTGGGGGCCCTTGTGGATAACTTTTTTCATATTGATCTAACCTCCTCACAATATCTGTAACCTGAGAAGTTAAAGTCGTAAGCATATATTTTTGAAAATTTGCTACCTTCTTGTGGTTTATTCTTTCAAAGTTACTAGCATTATAATCCAAATCTTAATATTCATTGTATTGTTAATTTTTCATTTTTACGTTAAAATCATGGAGTCTTTTCTTATTCATAATCTTCCTAAAACCCTTCTCTAAATTTGAGTCATAAAATTTAAGGTTTGTAGCTCCTAAACTATGAATACAAATTTAAAGACTTTACTAATAGAATAGATATAAAAAATATTTTTGGTATTTTAGATTTTTTTAAAGAAAAATAAACACACTATAAAATAATACTATAATTTCCAAATCTAAGGCTTACATGTTTAACTAAATTTTCCTAAAGTTCTTATCATTGCTTCCTTGGTAACGGTGCCAAAAACTTGACCCGACCCCCAATTACGCAGTAGTTTAGCTTCCACAAGATGGCAAAAAACATGACCCTATTTATATTTAGTGGCTAGTGTTACAAATTAAAATGTTATAATATTTAGAAAATAGCGTTTCAAGTAATATAGCATTTTCTTTAAGACTCAGTATCCATCCGATAGAGAAGCGGGGTAAGAAATCCCTTAAGCTAATTATAGTCTACTACTATAAGCCTTAGTTTGGAATGTCAATTAAAGTGGTTTTTCTAATAACTATTCCTAAATGAAAATCTTAAATAGAAAGATAGCTTTTCTGGATAAATTAGCTTGGAGAATTTTGAGAGGTTAAAGACTAACTTTCTCCTGCAATGACCTAGATAATGTGTAGGAATGAAATGCTTAAAATATAATGTTGTCATTAACAAATAGGAGCATACCATTTTTTTACCCCCTACTAGTGCTAGCAAAGAACAATGACTAACCTTGAGTTTTTTACCAGCTTGTGTAGGAGTGCTGAGTATATTTTGGCCTCTCACTTCCAGATTACCCAGTGTGTCCTCTCTATAGGACTTACTAGGGAATCTTACGATCCAAACTCTATACTAAATTGATAAATAATCTAGCCTGTCACCCTAGAAACATCAACTTTATGCCCAACAAAACTTATCTCCATATCTATTTGCACTCTCCTAGGGTGATTACAATGGCTCTACTCAAGATGAAATGTGGTACTCACTAGTTTGGTGAAAACATATCTCTCTCGAGTCATTATACTTCACAATAGATTTTAACCTCACAAGTGATCAGTTTGTAATTTCAATTAAGAACTTATAAAAGTACCATCACATTAATTAAATAAAAGGATATCTAAGCAAATCTAAATTCCTAAACATGCATCTATTTTATTACAAAACAAAAGTAAAATGAAGATAACGACATAAGCAGTAAAATGATTAATAGAATTAAGTAGGAAATTATGTGCCAACAAGGAACATATATCTACTTACCCTCTTTTGAGTGTATTGGTATGCTTAGTAATATGTTAGTTTTATGCATCTACCTGTCACCTAGAAGCATCTAATAGAAACAGATCATTAGACTACATTTCCTTAAAAGTTGCATTGTCACCTAAACTATTTTATTAGCAAACCGATCAATGTGAGTTCACTCAAGTTGTCATATCACTGCTCTCCCATTTCATAGTTTCACAGGCAAAAATTTTTAACATAACTTATTGTCACTTAAGTTATGTTAATGAAGCAAAGTAGATATTACTCATCACATGAAAATAAAAATAATTCTATCATGAAACAACTTTTCCTATACATGCCACTACTTCATATTAAAAGGAAAGTGTAAGGAAAACTACTTATGAAGCATGGATAAAACATCACAAACAACTTCATTTAAATCAAAGAAAAACCACTAGAAAGTGTTTACAACGATTACAAAAAAATGAAGAAGACAATACTTAGATTTTTCTCTCTGAAAAAAAGATGAAAACTCTCTCCACTAAAGTGTCCTACTATTTCATGTGTCGTTCATACTTCTTTACTCATATCTCTCATAGCCCCTCTCCAATATCTCTAGAAAATGGAGAAATCTACTTCTCCATAAACTCATGTCAACATCCTCCTAAAACAGTTCCTAATTACTTCTCTAGACTCCTAGAATTATTTTTCATGAGAGGCGCCAAGCCTCTCTATTTAAAGAGAATAAAAAACCCTCCTTTCTCTAAGAGATGCATCTCTTCATTAAAAAGACACGCCCTTTCACCCAAGAGACACATCTCTTCATTCAAAAGCCACTCCAAGTGTCTAGATTCATTTAACCACTCAAAAAGGCATGCAAGTTTTCCAAAAGCTTCAGAACATCCCAAAATTGTCCATAATTGACCAAAAATTGTTTGGGGAACTATAGCACCAAAATTAGTGCTATAGAACTTATGTTAGTGCTATAGTGGTGTTATAGTGCCATCCCATGTGCAACTTCACCATTTTGCTCAATTTCAACTATGTTTTGTCCCGTTTCAGCTCCGTTGCACTCCAAATTCAGATACCTACAAAATTGACATGAAAACAAAATTTCTTTAAAGTGTAATTTCATTCAAAAAAAATTAATAAATATGAAGGAGATTAAGCATAGATAGACATATCAAAATGTGCGAGGTCATAATTTTATTCCTTGCTCAATTTCCATTATTTTTGCTTTATTTTGATTAAAATTCCAATTCTTGTACCTAAGATCAAAACCATGCAAATACCTATTTTTAAAGTGCAATATAATCAAGAATTTGCATAAAATGAACATGAAATGTACACTAAAAATAGTAATTTTAAGGTGGATCAAACTTCTTAAGATGGATATAATGTTCTGTAGAGCCAAATGCCATTCTCTTTTATAATGATTTTTTACTTTTTTCCCAGTTATAAAATGTTACATCTACTTTGATTTAATGCAATTTTTTAAATAATCTTATATCATGTTGTAATAATTACAAATGTGATGGCTTATAATTATGGGATTTAAGTTTGCTACATCGTACTTATTAGTTTACATACTTATATAAATACCTTCTAATTCATTGCATTATAGATGTTTTTATAGTTCTCTGTTACATTATAATTAATAGATTATTCTCCATTATATCTACTTTATAATTTATTGTATTATTGATGTTGTGATTACATTATGTTATATCAACCTTATGATTTGCTCTATTAAAACTATTGGAACACACATTATTATTTATATCATTCATAAATATTTTCAAACTTCCCTCAAATTTATTGATTTGAGCATTGTTCAAATTATATTTGAACAAAAGTCTAATTAGGCTATGATGCACCAAAAAAATATTCATTTTACATCTATATTTAAGGCTTATATTTAGTGATATTGCACTTTAAAGAATGGTAATTTCATGTTTTATTGCAGGTATACTAAGTCCAGGCATTTGAAGCTTAAAGGATGCAAAAAAGAAAAAATTTGGAGTCAAAAGTGTCATTTTCAAAAGGATTGAACTGGTGCCTAGGTGCCAGATCTGATTAATTTCACAAATGCATTGAATTTTGATGGATTTTGAAGAGGTGCCTATGGTGACTCTTGGGAAATTCATACCTACATCATAAAAGAGTGTTTTTATGTCAGAATTGTGTGTGTGGCGTGAGTTTTAGAGAGTGTGAGTGAGGTCTGAGTAGCAAAGTGTGGGAGAGTGTGGCAAGTGTCTCTAAGAGTTGTAAGAGGAGACAAAAAGTCAGAGATTTCTTCTTCCTTATATTTCTAAGAGAGATTTGAGTGTTGTTGTAAAGAGAGAAAAATATTCTAAGAAACTTCAAGGGATTTTCTTGGGGACGAGATCAAGTTAAGCTGTTTTACTTTTCTTTCTTGTTTTGTAAACTTTTTTTTATATGTATAATTCATGCTTTGTTGTATGTTCCTCATGAATTTTGAGTATATTTTTTATCCTTCTCCCTAGAAAGAGAAATGGTCATGTGAAGAATTAAGATTTTTGTGTAATTTTTTAATTTTAAATTTGTGATCATTCAAACTTCAAACTTCAATTACTTTTTGATCTAGCCAATTGAATTGTTAAAACTTTTTGTAAAACATATGATCACAGAGGCTATGCTTTCTACAACATACTCAGAATCACATTCGATTTCATGGATGAGAATGTAGTTTATGGGGTTGAGTGCAAATAAATAAGGAAATATTAATTGATGAGCATGGAATTGGAGATTTTAGTATGACAGACAAAAATCCTCAATTTGGTCCAAGCATTTAGAAACTAAAGCAAGTTGTTAACTCTGAGGCGAGGGGAACGTGAGAACTCTAGAGTGAGAGTCAATATCTTCTAAGCCTAATTGTGGATTTAAGGACTAAATACTGGATTAGTCAATGTTCTTTATCGCTTGTAAAAATGATAAAGAATATAATTTCTCCTATTTGGCACAATACAATTTTCCTTATTTTAATAATTCACTGATTATAATCTTGTAGTAAAGGGAAGGATGCTTTCTTAAACTTGAACTCTTTGTCACAAAACCTAGTTTTGTTTTAGTAAATTTAGCTTTAAATTTTAGAGATTAGTGTAATAAATGAGTTTCTTTAGTAATTAAGCAAATTTTGACCTATTTTCTTACTTAAGTTTTCTGTAATTTAAATATTATGCTTTTGCACAAATTTCCTAATAAGTTTTTACCTCCCTGTGGGATTGATACCTAGGACTCCATTAGAGTCATTTATTAATTAAGCAATACATATACTTGTGTTTGCAACCTAGTGAAAATTTGAAACTGAAAGTTCACCTAAATTCACTATGTGTGGAAGCCTTAGATACTTTAAAGGAAAAAACTTACTATGCTGAAGTAAATTTTACTGTGGTTAATTTGCATATTTCTTTAGTATAATTGTCTTGTGTATTGTAGTGTTGAAAAACATTTATAACACAAAAAAAAACCCAAATCATGTTTTTAGCCTCGTTGCTATAGAGACTACGGTAAATTACTTAAAAGACTTTGCTTGAACTATAAATTTTATTTTAAAAACAACAAAAATATACTTTCGTTCTTGTGTGAGTGCTTATTTTTATCATTGTTACTTATATTTATGTATGCGAAGATTAACATTCGAAGTATAAGTGTTTTACAATTCAGAACTAGATTGAACTATAAGAAATATTCGAAAACAAAAAGAACTTAACAAATTGGAAAATAATTTAAATAATCAATATATGGAAAATGAATATCAACAAAGATCTTTAAGAGACTATGCTAACCCTACAGTAGATAAAATTCACTTGACTATGCAAACTCCTGTTGTGTCAGCTAATTCCTTTGAGCTTAAACTTGTTATATCCAAATGGTACAAAATATTTAGTTTGGGAGAACACCATCTGAAGATCCGAATTTATATCTTTCTAGTTTTCGAGAATTGTGTGCTACATTTAAATATGGCAAAGTGTCAAATGACTCCGTCAGAATAAGACTTTTTCCTTTTTCATTAAGGGACAAAGCTAAGATATGGTTAAACTCTTTAGCTCCTGGATCAATCAAAACTTGGGGAGGATTATCTCAGAAATTTTTAGCTAAATATTTCCCACCATCAAAAAATTCAAAACTTAGGATATTACTTCTTTTTGTCAGTTTGAATGGGATTCAATATGTGAAGCTTGGGAACAATTTAAAGATCTCCTTAGGAACTGTAAACACCATGCTTTACTAGATTGGTTAATAATTCAAACATTTTATAATGGATTTGTAGGATCTCTTAGGCCTATTATTGACGTTACTTCTAGTTGATCATTAATGTTAAAACCATTTGATGAATCATATTCATTAATTCAATGGCCCTCTAAAATGGTATATACAAAAATAGTAGCCAGTGTTCATGACTCTGACACAATTTCTATTTTGGCTTCTCAATCGCTGTAATGTCGAAGAAGTTGGATCAATTTGGAATGAATATATCTCAAAAATCACCAGTGGTTGATGAAAATTCATTTGAACAAATGATAGATTCTTAATCATTGTATGAAACTTTGAATTCAATAAATAATTGACCTAATAATCCCTATTCCAATTTTTACAATCGTGGTTGGAAAAATCACCCTAATTTTAGTTGGAATAGTAATAACTCTAATGGTGTAAACCCATAATGGGGGAGCAATCAACCGAACCCTTTAAGAAATGTAAACTATCAAGGAAATACTAACAATAGACTTTATTATCCTCCCAGTTTTAATAGCAATTCGCATCTTAAGGGGAAGAAATTTTCTATGAAAGAAATGGTATTACAAATGGGTAATCAACTATAAAGTTTGGGAATGGCAATTAGAAACATTTAGAATCAATTGGGACATATTGCTACTCCACGTAGCAGTAGGCCTCAAGGAACTCTTCCTAGTAATGTTGAGATTAATCCTAAAGACTAGAATAAATAGCAAATTAAAGCTATACAATTAAAAAGTGGAAGACAAGTGGAAAAAAAGTTCAAAACGAGATTGAAGTTAAGAATGAAGGGGTGGAAATTGAAAATTTTGATGAAGATATTCATCATGATTCAGAATATCTTATTAAACTGATGAAAATTACTGTAAAAAAATTACGACCTCCATTTCCTCAAAGATTGAGTCAACAAAAATTGGATAAGCAATTCTCAAAATTTTTGGAAATATCTAAGAAACTAACCATAAACATTCCATTTATTGAAGCCTTTGAGCAAATGTCGAGTTATGTAAAGCTTATGAAGGATATACCAGCTGCACTTACTGAAGTGTGTAGCGTTATAGTTCAGAAAAACTTCCTAAAAACCTTAAATATTATGGTAGTTTTACTATTTCTTGTGTTATAAGCAAAATATTTTTTGAAAAAGCTTTATGTGATTTTGGAGCCAGTATTAATCGTATGCCTCTTTCTATTTTCAGAAGGTTAGGATTAAAATATATTTCCGATATTACAGTAACTCTTCAGTTAGTTGATCGATTGATCATCTATCCTAAAGTAGTTGTAGAAGATATATTGGTAAAGTTTGATAAATTTATATTTTCTATGGACTTTATTATGTTAGATATGGAGGAAGATAACGAAATTCCAATCATTTTAGGGGGACCTTTTATTACAACTGGAAGAGCTATGATAGATGTTCAAAACGATGAGTTAACCATGAGAGTCAATGATCAAGAAGTTAAATTTAATATATCAAAATCCTTGAAATACCCAGCAAAAGAAAAAGATGATGAATGCTTCATGATGGAAATTTATGATTATTTGAGTAATAATCAATTTAAAAAATGTTTTGAAGAGAAAATAGAACAAGAAGATTTGAAACATGAAGATGAGGATAAAATGCAAGATAAGTTCATCGAAATATGTAATGATGATATAGATTATGTTTAGGAAAGATTTGAATTGTTAGACACTACAGAAAATAATGAAAATCTTATTCCTTCAATTGAAACACCTCCTAAACTCGACATGAAAGTACTCTCTGCACATTTAAAATATGTATTTTTAGGAGATTTATTTACATTACTTATTAGAGTAACCTCAGAATTAACTGGATTATAAGAAAAAAAAATTATTAGAGATTTTAAGAAAATATAAGAAAGCCTTTGGATATTAGCTGATATCAAAGGAATCAGTCTTTCAATTTGTATGCATAGAATTTTATTAGAAGATCATCATGAACTGAAAGCGGATCCTCAAAGGAGATTAAGCCCTATAATGAAATCAGTGGTTAAGAAAGAAATTGTAAAATGGATAAATTCCAGAATTATATATTCTATTTCAGATAGTGCTTGGGTAAGTCCAATTCTCTATGTTCCAAGGAAAGGGGGAGTGACTGTTGTTGTTAATGTGAAAGAAGAATTAATACCAACACGACAATTCACTGGTTAGTGAATCTGTATTGACTATAAAAAATTAAATTCCACCACTAGGAAAGATCACCTTATTTTACTTTTTTTACCAAATGTTGAATCGACTAACTGGGCAAAAATATTTTTTCATTTTAGATGGATATAATGGTTATCATGAAATTCCTATTGCTCTTGAGGATTAAGAAAAGAAAATATTTATTATTCCTTATGTTACTTTTGCTTTTAGGCAAATGCCTTTTGCTTTATACAATGCACCTCGAACATTTCAATGATGTGTGATGTCTATTATTCGCAATTTAATAGAAAAAGGAATAGAAGTTTTTATGGATTATTTTTTAGTGTTTGGAACTTTGTTTGAATCATGTTTAAATCATTTATAAAAAGTTTTAGAATGATGTGAAAAGATAAATTTAGTATTAAATTGGGAGAAATGTCAATTTAAGGTTGCAAGAGGTATTGTACTTAGACATAAGATTTCTGAAAATGATATGGAAGTAGATCTGGCAAAAATTCAGGTTATGGCTAAACTACCCCCTCCTACTAGTGAGAGGGGTTACAAGTTTTTTAGGATATGTTGGTTTCTACAAGCTATACATTAAATATTTTTTGAAAATTACTAAGCCTTTATGCCGATTATTAGAAAAAGATGCAAGTTTTTATTTCAATAAAAAATGAATTAATGCCTTTAAATTATTAAAATAAAAATTAATCACTCCTCCTACAATAGTTTCAACTAATTGGGATAAACCATTTGAGCTAATGTTTGATGTTAGTGATTATACAATAAGAACTGTAATAGGGCAAAATTATGATAAAATTTTTAAAATTATATTTTATACAAGTAGAATTCAAATTATTTATATCACTACTGAGAAAGAGTTATTGGAAATTGTTTATGCTTTTCATAAGTTCAGATCATATCTCATTGGAGCTAAATGTATTGTGCATGCTGATCACTCTACTATAAGATATTTGATGCAAAAGAAGGACATGAAACCAAGATTAATTATATGGATCCTTTAGATGCAATAATTTGATTTTGTGGTAAAAGATATGAAGGGATCTAATAATCAAATAGTGGATCATTTATTTATAGTGGAACAGGAAAAATAATTTAAATATGAAACTAAAATTAACAAAAATTTTCCTTATGAACATCTATACACTATTAATGAATGACATGTTTCATGGTATGCTGACATAGTTAAATATATTGTTAGTGATCTTTTACCCTATGAATCGACAACACAACAACTAAAAAAATTTATTCACAAAGCAACATTTTACTATTAGGATGACCTATATTTATATAAGCAATATAAAGATTAGGTTATTCAAAGATGTGTACCATATGAAGAAACTGAAAAAATTATTCAAAAATGTCATTATTCTGAATTAGGGTGTCATTTTGGAATTGGGTGAACAACATATAAAATTTTACAATCTGGATTTTATTGGACTACTCTATTCAGGGATGTTAATACATATATAAAAACATGTGATCGATGTCAACGAGTAGAAAATATTTCAAAAAGAAATGAAATGCCCCTAAATTTTACATTCAAAGTTAATATTTTTATGTTTAGGGATTGCATTATATGAGACCATTTCTTCCCTCTTCCAAAAATTTATATATATTAATTATAGTAGACTATGTTTCCAGATCTAAGTAGTTGCTTTACCTCAACGTGATGTTCGGAGTGTTTCAAAATTTTTATTGAAAAATATTTTTAAAAGATATGGAATGCTTGGAGTAATCATTATAGATGAGGGATCTCATTTCAGGTATAAAAGAATTGAAAAATTGGTTGGAAAATATGATATAGAGCATAAGATATCCACTGCTTATCATCCCCGAACTAGTAGTCTAGCAGAATTATCTAACCATGAAATTAAAAGAATCTTGGAAAAAACCATAAATCCTAACAAAATGGATTGGTCTGCTAGATTTCATGGGCTTACATAACAGCTTATAAAACTTCTATATGAATGTCTGTATATAGACTTTTTTTTGGAAAGACTTACCACTTAAAAGTAGAATTGGAGCATAAAGCTTATCAGGCTATTAAAGAATTTAATTTTAATTTAAAAGATGTTGGTGAGAAAAAAATTATTGCAACTAAATGAGTTCAAAAAAATCAAAAATTAATTGTATGAAAATGTTAAAATTTAGAGGGAAAAAATGAAAAATTGGCTTGATCAGAATAAAATAAGAAAGGAATTTGAATTTAGATAAGATGTTTTGTTGTATAACACAAGATTGAAATTATTTCCCGGAAAACTTATGTCCAGGTGGTTAAGACCATTTAATGTTAAACAATTCTACCCATGTGGAGTTATGGATATTGAAGATCCAAAAACCAGAAAAATATTTAAAGTTAATGGACACAGGTTAAAACATTATTTTGATGGACACTAACTAATTTTTAAATAGGTTTCAAGGTTGAATCACCCAAAGTAAAAACTTAGAACGTCGGGCTGACGATGTTAAACCAAGTGCTTTATGGGAGGTAACCCATAAGTATGTGTGTAATTTTTTTGAATTTGCTTTTATGTAATATAAGCTATTGCAATTAAATCTACATACTTTGAAGACTTACATTTTATGAAAATGCATAAAAAATGTTTAAACATTCAATTTTATGGAAGGTATGAGAGTTATTTTGGACCCTAGGCGAAACAGTTCAACAACATTCACTGGTGCCTAAGCGCTTGTTTAACTACATGTTTGTCAGTCGCTAAATTGGATATTGTTGGTTACCGGAATGGATATCCCAACGCCCATTTAAATTATATCTGTATAATTTGGGAAAATAAGTATTTTAAATTTTAAAAATATAAGACCAGACTAATCTCATATCCTTAGTAGTTTAAATAAACAAACCTAATACCGCAAGGAATGCATCTATCCCAAAGAGTGGACACACTGCTTACTGGTAATGCTTGATTAAATAAACTGAAAAATTTATGAAAACCATTTAAGTCTGCGAAAAACCAATTTTTTATGTTAACCGATAAGTTCATCTATTTAATGCAAAAAATTAAATAGAGTTTATATTAAGATGGGTTCTTGAAAGTTTCCTATAAGGGCAAGCCTAAAGAAAACACTGAGAATTTATGTTGCACTAAGAGAACAACCTCAAAATCCTATAGCTTGTTGTTTAATTTCTAAGGAAAGATGTTTTTTTGTAGATCCTCATGCTATAGAAGGCTGCCCACAAATTTAGCTTCAGGCTCCTCGGTGAAATAGCAGTCCTAAAGTCTAAGGTTTAATGGTTTAAATGATAAGTTAAACTCAATTATTATGAGGGTTTAAAGTTGATTAGAGTGACACCGGTTAGAATCCCACGGTTCCCTCGTTCCTGTACCACTATTTTCTTTAGATCACTTATTTCAAATGAATTTGCTAAACTCAACTCAATGAGTTCCATACTTCATTTAGACCATGGGAAATCTCGTTAGCAACCATATATTACCTCCTCCGAAGGATTGTCGATCATCCGATAGAGACGTTTTAATTTTATTGCAATTTTTTTTATCGTTTTATCTATGGTTAAATTTTGAGTTGTCTTACATTTTTACTATTGTGGCGGTGGATTTTATCTTGTTTTGATTTCTTAATTTTGGTTTTGATTTTCAATTTTATGGATATCCTCATAGTTTTAGTTTTCACATGCAGATTGACCTTGTTTAACATGCAAATTTATGGGCAGGAAACAAGAGGTGAAAATAAATAAAAGTACATTGTAATGAAATAACTTAAACACGTACATGTCGATTCTTCCCGTTCCTGCACCTAAAAAGTTAGTATTTACAATGCATATATATAATTTTGTAGGAATTAAAACATGCTTGTAGGAAAACTAGAGAGTACATGTTTAAGTTATGTCTACCAAAGCCTTAAGTCTAATTTATTTATCTGCGGGGATGATTCCATCAAGCAAATCATAATATGTCCAAGTGTCCTCCGAGATTCCCAAAGGATCATGAAAAGGTCCTGGGTAATACCTCAGACATTTCACAGTCCCTCGAACCATCTCGAGTTTATTTTGGTCTTATTATGTTTTCTATGTGGTTCACCCAATTCATACCCTTATGCTCAATGAACCTTGATGTTTTGATTCTCCCTTTAAGTGGGGGAATTATCAATTGATGTTTCACTTGCAGATTATATAGGTAAAGGCCCTTAGAGGCAATTTGGCTTAATTAAGAAACTTAGTCGGTTTGATTTTCAAAGATGGGCTTTTGGTGTTTTATAAAGGTTTCAAATTATTTATAGATCATTTTCTAAACCTCATTAGACAAAATTTTGATTAAGCCTGATTCACCACTATGCCCTTAAAACTTAATGGGTAGATTTGTAATTTTTAGGAAAATTAAAATATTTATACTTTTGATCCTTATAAAAAATCATAAATCATTTTAAAACCATTAATTGGGTTTTTGAATGAGTGGGTTATGATCTTCTAAAATCAAATCTGCAACCTCAATATCTTATGATTTAATTGCTTTTCCAAATTTCATCAATTTGAGAGATTATAAATTTATCCTTAATGAGACCAAAGTGAGATTGGTAGCTACCATTTATCCCTTTAATGTTTCAATCACCAAGACATGTCAATTAAGATCATTTATTACCCATTCACTCGTTGGTTAAGCCAAAATATTAATTGGGGCTCAAATCCTAAAATTGTCATTTTGCCCTTGAGGCCTTAACACCTTATAATTCATTAATTTAAACCCAAATGACTTTAAAATTTTTATGTTATCTCACTCATGTGTTAATTAAAACATCAAAGGAGAAAATGTGATTTTTCTGAATTTATTTAATATTATAATTATTTTAATGCAAAATTAGGGATTTTTGTATGAAAATTTAATAACTAAACTAAGACAAAACCTCTATTCTTAAGAAAAAACTATATGTTCATCTAGGTTAGAAGACCACTTAGACAAATTTTCATGATTTTTAGAGGTTTAATTTAATTATTAAAATTATTTTAGTGAAAAATTAAAGAAAATTCATTTTAAGCCTTTAAAAATTAATATTTTGGCATAGTAAATTAAGAGTATTATTTTAATTGGTCCCAAGTGATCAAGAAGCCAAATATAACATTATAGTCTTTTTTTATGAATATGTAAATTTTATGATTTTTCATTAATTTTTTTAATTATTTAAATATTTAAAAATGGCTTAAAAATGAAATATTTATTTTAATTACACTTTTCTTTTTCTTAGGTTCCTCTGGTCATAAGAAGCTCCCAAAACCAATTTGGTGATTTTTGAATTGTATTCTAAGTATTATAATTATTTTAGTGCCAAAAATGTAATTTCACTTAGTTAATCCATTTTAGTGGTCAAATTAATTCCAATTAACTTGAAACTTTTATTGGGAGTTCCTCTAATATTAAATTACAATTTAGAGTAGTTTTTGTTCCATTTACTTTTACATTTTGTTCAATTTAATTATATTTCATTTTTTGACAATTAGGATTATTTTTGATGAGTTAAACCAAAACAAGTTTTGTATATTTATGTTAAATATTTTAATTACTATAATTATTTTACCAAAACAGACATGACATGCTTGAAAAATAAAGATGTCTGCCTAGAGACCTCACCTGACCTTGGAAAAATTAGGGTTCATGACAGAGAGATCAAGTGTCCCAAAAACCAAGTCAAGGTGAAATGTCCATGCAAATGGAGAATCCAAATAATGAATGCACTATTTAATTAATTAAAAATCACACATGCATCAAACAAATATGAAACTATTTACACATTATTCTCCTCTATTCAATGAGCAAGAGGGTATTTTTATTTTATTTTTATAATTTTTCTATGAAAAGATATATATTACATTTTTATCTACTTATCCAACTCAACCTGAGGCGGCTCCGAAAAGACACTCGACGCTCTCCCTTTTGATGTCGCCGGCCACATCAGCGCCACGCGTCCCACTATTAGTGCACCATCTCCTCGTCTGGCACATTCCAGAGCGTTCATTCAATACACGCGGAAACGGACAACATCCGCTCATTTTCCTCGATCTCCCTAACCTGAGAGCCGTTAAACTCCAAATTTTAAGATCTCTCTCGATACTCAACCAAATCAAGTGTGGTTTGATATTATAGACGCGTCTAGACTAGGAGAACACATATATATGGTTAATAAAGTCTTAAACTGAGTATATAAGCATGAAGAATTAAAATAGGCTCAGTTTGAGGAGTGATGTGCCTCTCATGTGTGTTGTTTTTCTGCGTGTTTTATGTCAATTCAATTCTCCTAAGACGGTGCCAAAAACTTGAATCGACCCATAATTACGCATTAATTCAGCTTTCAAAAGATGACCAAAGCTTGACCTAATTTAAATTTAGCAGCTACTATACAAAATTGAAATATTATAAAATATAGCAAAAAGTTAACACACTATTGGTTCAACGCAAGTGCACGTATCGCTTCAAGAAATATAGGACTTCTTGATTAAGCCCCAAATATCAATCACACGAGGAAGCGAGGAAAGATGTTCTTAGTCAAATTTCAGTCTACTACTATTAGTCCTTAGTTTGGAATGTTGATTAAAATAGTGTTTTATCTAGCAACTACTCCTAAATGTGAATGTTAAATGCAAGGATAGTAACCATTCCAAAATGTGAATATTAATTCTAAACATAACGTTTTCTGCATGAGTTGGTTTGGAGAATTTTAAGATGTTTAAAACTACTCTTCCTATGTAGCAAATTGGATAATGTAAAGGAATGAGATACATTAAATATTGTATGTGCCAAATAGGAGCAATTTTAATTATCTTCTCTGATTCAGTGTTATAGAAAATCATTGGCTAATCTCAGATTTAGCCCCTACATCTGTGGTTAGGATTTGTGGATACTGGCTCTCACTCCAGAGCTCCCACATCCATTTCTCTGAAGGCTAACGCTCGCTTTAGTTCTTAAACTCTAAGACTAAATTGGGAATTTGATTCTGTCACCCTAAAATCTCCAATTATATGCCCAACAATATATGTATTTCTCTATTTATTTGCACTCAACCCTCATGAACTTCACCATCCATGAAATTTGACTATGGTTCCACTTTGTTGAGAATTACACCGCCCTCTCGGGTCTTAATGCAATTACTATGAATTTTAACACTATAATGGGCCCTTATTGTAATGTAAATGAAGTGCAAGTAAAAACCATCACATTTATAATTAAAACTTCTTCTAGCATGCATCCCGATATCCTAAAAATGAATCCTACTCATTGTAAAAGAAAATTAAAAGTAAGATAAAAACATAATCTTCTCATGCCACTATTTCCAAAAAAGAAGAAAGAGTAAGAGAAACACAACACAAAGCACGAAGAAAACACAACGAAAAACTTCTTTAAATCAAAGAAAATCCACTAGATAAGTGCTTAAAAAATCATAGGATAATGAAGAGCATAATACTTAGCTTTGTCTCCTTGAAAGAAAGATGAAAATCTCTCCCACAAAGTCTCCCGCCAATTCATGCAATGCTAGAACATTCCCTTACAGATTCTCTCAAAATCCTGTCACCATTCTCTCCAAAAAGGGAGAAAGCTACATTTCAACTTTTATTCTAAGATCTCTAAACATTCTCCATGTTTTCCCCCTCACACACACCACTTTTTCTGACATAGAAACACTCTATTATAGTGTATGGAAAAATTTCCCAAGAGATGTCTCAGCAACCTTCCAAAAAGAGTCCAAATACATTGAATCTTCGAGAAATTTTCCAAGCAACTCGTCCAAACCGTCTCGGGCACTGTCGACGCCGTTTTGGGCACTATCAGCGCCACTTTTATGTCACTCTCTACACTTAGGCACCGTCGGCACAGGTTATGACGCCGTTGGCGCCCACCCCGTGCAACTCCACCATTTTGCTTCGTTTGACTCCATTTTAGCTCTGTTTTACCCCATTTCACTTGCGTTGCATTCCTAACAGATTGAACTAGAAAATAAGCATAAAATAAGCTTCTTTTAAAGTGTAATTTAATTCAAAAATGTGTGAGAAGTTTAAGAGAGATTAAGCATAGAAAGACATCGAAATGTGTCAGGACAGTGTTTTCTTTCTGGCTCGCTTTTGCTCCAAATTGCACCGTTTTGCTTCTTTTTCTCTAAAACTCCATTTTCTGTACCTAAAACCAAAAATATACAAAATAACTTCCTTTAAATTGTAATATCTTTGAAAATCACCAAATATAGGAATTAAAAGCATATGAAAAATTGAACATTTTGTAGGCGTATCAAAATCCCTCAAACTTAACTGTTACTTGTCCTCAAGTAACACATTTACTACATAAAAGTTATGACTAATGGTAGAAAGTTTAACTTCTAAATTTCTACAATTTGGTCTACTAAATATAATAACACTACTTAAGAAAAACTTTTAACAATTTAAGTCAAAACTAAAAGTATAAGAACATCCAGTAGTTAAGTCTAAGATTTCTGATTCTCTATTCATTTCAAGAAGAATTGCAATTTATCATATTAAAGTCACTTAGAATATCCATATGAAAAAGAACTTCATGAGAACTTTATTATTAAGGATATTAATACTCAAATGCAAGTTCAAAAAATTTAATAAAGCCTTCTTCCTCAAGTTGATTCAAGTGAAGCCAATTTTTTATTAGACATCTCCTCAAGTTTCTCCTCACATACTTTTCTTTTCTTTTTATTTTCTTTTTTATTTCCTTTAGGATCAGTTTTAATAATTTCTTTTCTTTTCTTTTATTTTTTTTTTCACTTTCATGTGAGGATTACTATATCCTAGCCTTTAATAATTTGTAACTTCACTATCCTCTCCCTAAAGTTAAAAACTTTGCACATTCCTTCACATTATAAATTCATATTAGCTTTGAAGATTTTTCATAAAGTCTCATTCTTTTCTTCTTACATGAAACTCTAATATTCTTAATACTTCAAAAATACAATTTCCTTAACTTTAAATAGAAAAAGCATAGCTTTATTCTTTCGTATCAAATATCTTAACTCTAGAATCAACTTTCATTATTCAAAATTTTTAACTTAAGTCTGTTATATATTTAGAAACACAAATATAGTTATTAAAAGTTAGCCTCTAATACCAAAGGTCATGTTAAATTAAAATTTTAAAATATAGCTAATTGAGGATAAATAAAATTTAGTTTCATTCTTTTAAAGAAATTATTTTTTCCCCCAAATTTAAATTTTTAAATATTTTGCTATCAATTCTATAAAATGTAGCAGGAATAAAAAGTAAAAGTTGAATCTATTAACTACTACAATATTCTATCAAATTCATATACATTTATAATCAGGATAGAATGACAGCAGGAGAAAGTAAATCTAGCATAAAACATACATGCAATAATACTAAACTAAAAGGAAGTATACTTCGCTTTAAAATCTATTTTTCTTCCTACCCCCAAACTTGGTTTTTAACATGTATAGCATTTAGTGTAGAAAATATAAGTAGGAAGGAAAATAGTTTTGAAATTTTATCTACCACATATCTCTATCAAAAACATCTACAATTATTTATCAGGATAGAAGACATGTAGTAGAAAGTAAATCTAAGCTAAACATGCCATAATGAAATTAACAAAACAAAATTATAACTAGCATAACATGTATCAGCATTGAAATATAAAAATGTTCTTCAAGTCCTATATATTATTGTAACACAAATACAAACACACATGATAAATGAGGTCAATTCTTCCTTTAACAAATTGCATCTCACTAACTTACTTCCAATTTCGAACCGAATCGCTACGTAGATATATTCGATACTTATAAATGATTTTATACATTTTAATCCCAAAGCTAAGATTATCCCTGATACATTGGGTCGTGAACACCAACCTCAGGTGTCACCATATCCCATTAATTAAGCACCTCTAGTAGTTATAAGGATAGTGTAAAATCATTCAGATGTTACTCATCAAATAGGTTAGCTACTTCTATCAAATGAAAATAAGGTCAAAGAAAAGAATTAACAAAGTTGAGATGGAACTGTCATTGTTAAAATTTATGTTGTCTCTTATAAAACTCAAGTCTGGGTGAGACTCGAGTTGTATTGGATTCATCAATCCAACTACTACAAGAGAACATACAAGTCTAACCATAACAAGAAGTTAAGAAATCACTTCCATCAAGACACACAAAAAGCAAATCAAACCACTAACAATCCAAACATCTACTAAACATCAATCAATCTAATCAATGTACACTAAAGAAAACATAATACAACACTAACAATCATAACTCTCAAGCATACTAAATCAAACCACACTGATAACTATAGGTTGCCTCCCATAAAGCGTTTGGTTTAATGTTGTCAGCCTGCTAAATGATTCCACTTGGATCAAAATTCCATTTAAGTAATCCTTGGTCAATCACCCAATCTTTTCCAGATCCAGCGATTCCTACAAAGTCCTCAAATTAAAATTTTTCTTTCAACTCTTCCTTTTTAGATTGATTCATATCCTTATTCCTCATATTTCTACTTAGATCTAATATTCTTCTAGTGATTTTCTCAATTTTCATATTAATATCATTCTTACAATTTATAAGAAAAGAATCTTTATAAGATAATTCAAGATCTCCTAAATTTTGGATTAGATTCTGTTTAGAAAATTTAGATTTTGGATCAAATTCTACTAGATTACTGTTATGTTTTAAGTTATCTTCTAATTCTTCCACTTGGTACTGAGTAAATGGTGGAGGTCGTCTTTCTATATTTATCTTAGTTGAGGAAATAGGTTTTTCTAATTCCTTAGGAAATTCTTCCATTGGTCTTTCAATCTCCTTATCCTTATTTCTAAACTTAAAGTTCTTTTAAAACATATTCTCAAACTCTCTTCTAAATATTTATTCAATAATTTTAAATTTCTCATCATTCATCTTCTTAAGATTTATATTAGCGTCATTAGGTAAAATCTCTGGGGGTAATTGTTAATTGCATTAATAATCTATCCCAGCATTAAAATCTCATTCATTTTGTTTGTATATCATGGAGTATGCCATTCAGTGATTTTGAATAACTCTTTCATAAAGATCTTTTGTTGATTTCATCATTCAGTTTAGGTTCATCTTGTGATTGATTCGAATATGAAGATATAAAGACTGGTGGTGCAGATGAATTCTATAAATAGGTAAGCTTTAAAATTGTATCGGGTATATTTATTTTAAGTTCATGAGAATTTTCAACATATGGAATTAAAAGTTTACTATTTTTGGTAACATCCATCATTTCACACCTCTCCTGAACATACATATAGTCATCTTTAAACAACATTTTAGACTCATCATGAAAGTTTATTTCAATCTCATCTGTTAACTTACCCTCAAAACTTTTTTGGAAATGATTTTTACTTATATGATCAATTTCATCCATCCTAAAACAATCGTCATCTTTTCTCTCAGGTGGATATTTCATAGTCTTTAACACATCAAATGTGACTTCCTGGTCATTAATATTCATAGTCAACTTTCCTTTTTGCACATCTATCATAGCTTGTCCAGTAACAAGAGAAGGTCTTCCCAAAATAATGTGATTTTCTTTATTTTCCTCCATATCTAATACAATAAAGTCCATACGAAAGATAAATTTATACACTTTAACAAGCACGTCTTCTGTAACCCCTTTCAGATAAATGATAGATCGATCAGCTAACTGGAGGGTTACAGTAGTGGGAGAAATATCGTCTAAACCTAACCTTCTAAATATTGATAGAGGCATCACATTAACGCTCACTCCTAAATCACATAAAGTTTTTCCACATATTCTTTCTCCAATTGTATAAGGAACTGTAAAGCTATAAGGATCTTTTAGTTTCTGAGAAAGCTTTTTCTGAAGTATAGCACTGCACTCTTCACTTAGTGCAACTGGCTTGTAATCCCCAAATTTTATTTTCTTATTTAATATCTTTTTCATAAACTTTGTATAACTTGACATCTAAGTTGATTCTCTTTCATAACGACATCCTCTATCTCTTTTCCACTTCTTAATTGGACAACTTCTACCTGTTTATCAATGATCTCTTTAGGGTTGATGTCAGTGTTACAAGGAATTGTTCCTTGGGGTCTATTGCTAAGTGAATTAGCAATTTATCTAAGTTGATTCTCTATGTTTCTAATTATAGCATTTTGACTTAGCAACTGGTTTCCCATTTGCAATACCACTTCTTATATAGACTTCTTCTTATCATCAAATTGTTGATCATTGTTAGAGTCCAGTGAATATGAAGTTCTATAATTTGTGTTCCCCTATTTATACCAACTTCCATTAAGATTCGCATGATTTTTTTCCCATTGTTGGTTTCCAGCTCAAGTGTGTGATTCCAGTTAAAATTAGGATGGTTCTTCCAACCTGGGTTGTAAAAGTTAGAATATGAGTTGTTTATTGTATTTAAAGTTTCATATGATAAGTTAGAGTCAATAAGATGCCCTAATGAACTTTCCTCACTTACTGGAGTAAATTGAAGCTGGTTCATTCTAAATTGGTCCAACTTTCTAATATTGCAACAACCTAAGATGCAAGAATTGCAATTGCATTTGTACATTGAACACTGGCTACCTTTTTAGGATTTACCCTTGTAGAGAGCCATTGAAATTCATTTGTAGCCATTTCTTCAATTAACGCGTATGCTTTATTAAATGATTTTGACATTAATGATCCACCAGTGGCAGCGTCAATTATAAACCTAAGGAATTCTACTAACCTATTGTAAAAAGTTTGAATGATTAACTACCGGGCAGAGCATGGTGTGGACACTTTCTAAAGAATTCCTTAGATCTTTCTCAAGCTTCGTATATTGATTCCCCTTTATACTGATAAAATGAGATAATATCATTTCTAAGTTTAGTAGTCCTTAAAGGTGGAAAAAACTTAGCTAGGAATTTCTGAGTTAACTCCTCACAATTCTTAATAAAGCCAGGTGCTAATGAGTATAATCACAATTTAGCCTTATCACTTAGTCAAAAAGGAAAAAGAGTTGGTCTAACAGCATCGTCTGACATGTCATTATAACACAATGTAGCACAAAGTTCTACAAAATTGGATAAGTGTAAATAGAGATCCTCCAAAGAAGTTCCTCCAAACTGGTTATTTTGCACCAATTGGATAATATCTGAATTTATTTCAAATGAGTCAGCTTCTACGACAGAGGTTTGTATACTTGAGTGAATTTCATCTATCGTGGGATTTATATAATCCCTCAAAGATTAATGATGATTTTGCAAGTTATTATTTTGATTGTTTTCCATTTCTAATTCTTCAAGTCCTTTCTGTTTATTTATTTTTTTTCATTTTTCTAACTCAGGATCATAAGGCACAAGTCCTACTGATCCTTTATTTCACATACACAACAAAAAAGACAATACATTAACAATTAAATAAAGAAAACAAAAGATATATTCAACAAAATAAAACATTTTCACAAACACCTTGTTTTTGACACAAATAACTTTTTCACAACACTTTTTCATACAAAAAAAAATATTACACACAAAAATATTTTTTACAACACTACAGTTTTCCAAGTCTAAGCCTAATTACTTCAACTAAAATTCTCCTGAAGTTCTTACCAAAGCTTCCCCGGCAACGACGCCAAAAACTTGATGCGACTTTTTTATATGTTAGGCTTCATGAAGTTGACACCACAACTTGAAGATTTTAATCTCCGGCAACGTTGCCAAAAAATTGATGTGGACTTTATTTTTTTAATTAATTTTAAATATTTTATATAGTCACAATGATATAAATGCAAGTATACGTATCGCTCAAGTAATACAGGGCTTAAATGGAGTCCCATTTATCGATCCCACAGGGAAGTGAGGAAAGAGGTACTTAATCAAATTCCACTATACTACAATTAGTCCTTAATTTAGAATGTCGATTAAAATGGTGTTTTATCTAGCGAATACTCCTACATGCGAATGTTAAATGTAAGGATAGTAATTATTCTTAAATGTAAATATTAATTCTAAAGATAACCCTTTCTGAATGAGTTGGTTTAGAAAATTTTAAGATGTTAAAAACTATTCTTCTTATGTAGCAGATTGGATAATGTAAAGGAATGAGATACATTAAATATTATATGTGCCAAATAGGAGAAATTTTAATTATCTACCCTGATTCAGTGTTATAGAAAATTATTGGCTAATCTCAGGTTTAGTCCCTAAATCTGTGGTTAGGCTGGGAGGACACTAGCTCTCACTCTAGAGCTCTCCCATCCCTTCCCCTGAAGGCTAACACTCACTTTAATTCTTAAACTCTAAGACCAAATTAGGGATTTTAGTCTGTTACTCTAAAATCTCAAATTCTACGCCCAACAATATATGTATTTCCCTATTTATTTGCACTCAACCCCCATGGACTTCACCACCCATGGAATTTGACTGTGGTTCCACTATGTTGAGAATTACACAGCCCTCTCGGGTCTTAATGCAATTACAACAAATTTTAACATTAAAATGGGCCTTTATGGTGATTTAAATGAAGTACAAGTAAAAACCAACACATTTATAATTAAAACTTCTTCTATCATGCATCCCAATATCCTAAACATGAATCCTACTCATTGCAAAAGAAAAGTAAAAGGAAAATAACGGCATAATCTTCTTATGTCACTATTTCCAAAAAAGAAGAAAGTAAGAAAAACACATCACAAAGCATGAAGAAAACACAAAAAAAAACTTCATTAAATCAAAGCAAATCCATTATATAAGTGTTTACAAAATTATATGATAATTAAGAACACAAAACTGAGCTTTGTCCTTTTGAAAGGATGATGAAAATCTCTCCCACAAAGTCTTCCGCTGATCCATGCAATGCTAGAACATTTCCTTACAAATTCTCTCAAAATACCCTCATCAATCTCTTCAAAAAGGTAGAAATCAACATTTCTACTCCTATTGTAAGATCTCTAAATATTCTCCACATCCTTCACCTCACACACACCACTTTTTTAGATATAAAAGCATTCTATTATAGTGTTGGGATGAATTTCGTATAGATGCCTCAAGCAACCTTCCAAAAAGCTTTCAAATACATTGAACCTTATAGAAATTCGCCCAATAACTCGTTCAAACCATCTCAAGCACTATTACTGTGAATTTGGGCACTATAGGCACCACTTTCACAACACACTTTGCACTCTAGCACCATCGGCGCCGGTTCTGATGTCGTCGGCGCCCACCCTTTGCAGTTCCACCATTTAGCTTCGTTTGGCTCCATTTTAGCTCTATTTTGCTCCGTTTATGTTGTGTTGCATTCCTAACAGATAGACATACAAAATAAACATAAAAAAACCTTCCTTTAAAGTATAAATTTATTTAAAAATGTGCGAGAAGTGTAAAAGAGATTAAACATGGAAAGATATATCAAAATGTGTCACGACGCAATTTTCTTTCTTGCTCATTTTTGCTCCAAATTGCACTGTTTTTAATTTATTTTCTCCAAAACTCCATTTTTTATACCTGAAACTAAAATTATACAAAATATCTTCTTTTAAAGTGCAATATCAAGGATAAAACTCATTACCTTTGCACAAGAGGTTTGGTATCTATTAGGTGCTTCCAGAAGCTTGAGTTCAGTCCAAAGAGTTCCTAGATGATGCCTTTGTCCATGGTGAATTTTCTAGGTATGATTTTGACCATGACCAATTTAGCGTGTTGATCAAAGTCTATGCTAGGGTGGTCTAGTGATGGGGCTTTTGTGGGGGATCTTCTTCTTCCATTCAAGGGATGGTGTGTGTGTAACTAATTTGATTTTGGAGCACTGTGGAGGTTTGGTGAAGCATGTCCTGGTTTTGACCTAATTTTGAGCTCTAAAATTAAACGCAGGCAGTGAACTTGGGTAGCTAAGGATGATGGGATTGTTCTTATGGAGCACTGGTGAAGTTTTTGCAGAGTTTTGTTAAGGTTTTGGTTGGTCTCCCCTTTGGACATGGGGGAGTGGGTTTAAATAGAAGGGCTTGGAGGCTACAATTGAGCTAATCAGTGGGTGGCTCTGATGCTTAGGTGGAGGGATGAAAGGTGCAAAAATCCAATTAGAGTAAGACAGCTTGGTTGACTATAATTTTGTGTTTAACTTCCTCGCTCCTCCTTGGTCTGGCAACCAAGGTAGCTGGCCGGCCAGGGTCAGGTCACCATTTAGTCAGGGGGATCAAGGCTTAGTTTTGGTGAAGTCAATTAAGGTTGGCCATGTGTAAAGGTCTTGGATTAAATATGAATAGGGGACTTACCTATTTTTGGGTCAAAATTTGGTAAAAGCATGGATTTGGATTGGGCTCACCCACCAGGGTTGGTTTGGGTTAAAGTGGAGAGTATTTGGCTCAGCTTATTTAGTGAGGAGAGGTCCCTATCCAAATGATTTGGCTAAGCATGGGTTAGAGTGTGTCATTAAAAAGGTTAAAACCTTTTTTAAGTGAAATTTAAAGTGGCTCCTCCTTTTTCCATCAATAGCTTGGTGAGTTGGCAAAGGCTTATATGGCTCACTTATGGCTTGGGGATGGCTTCATGGCTTGTCCTTGGCTTCGCCAATTTGCATGAAAAGGGATTTATGGATTTATGGGGTATTTCTTTTGGATTTTGTCATGAGTCTTGATTTGGGATGACTTGATCGTTAATTCAAAACTTATGGAATGGTTTTGATTAAATGGATGATGGGAAGAAATTTCATGTCATGTGGGTTTTAGATTTGGGCTTTTGGAATTAAATGTGGTGGGCTTGGGCTTTTAAAATTGGGAGTGAATTTGAGCTAAGATTTGGTTCAATTAAATGTTTAATTTAGTGCAGGGGGATGTCATGAAGAGTTTTGAAAAGATTTCAAGTGATTTTGAATTGAATTGGAAGGCCACTTTGGTAGAACTTGGACATAAAGTCAATTTGGGGATTTTGGGTTAGACTTGGGTTTGGGTCAAATTGATCTTGAAATTGGGTCAAATTGGGTTTGTATTTGGTTTCAATTGGTATTAAAGATTTTAAATTTTAGTTTAGAATTGAAATTGGGCAAGATTGGTGTCAATTTGTATGACATTGGGGCTAATTTGGGAAGGTTGGGCCTTTAAAGGCAATTTTTGGCTTTTGGTCAAAATGGGTCAATTTGACCAAATTGGTTCAATGTAATGGTCCAAAATTGAAATTGGGAATATTTGGCATGATTTTGGAATTTTTGGGAGTTTTTGAAATTTTTGGATTTTTTTATCTTGAGGGGCATTTTGGTAATTTTTTGGCAATTTTGGGGGTATTTGGGAATTTGTTGATTTTGGTCAATTTGGGTAGTGGGGAATGGTTTGAAATGACTTTTGGACAAATTTGGGTATTTTGGGTAATTTTAGGATTTTTTGGCCAAAATTACGGTTGTAGAGGTATTTTGGTAATTTGATGGGAGTTTGGGCTAGGAGGGACAAATAAGCCACAAAGCCATGTCAAACTAATAGGAGCCATATGAGGATTCATTTTAGATGTTAAATATGCTGGTTCTAACCCCCTTAGCCAAGGTCTAGAGGTTTGGGTCCATCCATACGAGCTTTCCAAAAGGAGTCAGAAGACCAAATCAAGGGTCTTAGGGTTTGGGGTGTGTGATAAAGTATAGTGTGTGCAAGCTAGCTTAACCAAGGCAATACCACCCAGGTTTAGTCCAAAGGCTTGACCATTTTATGGGAAACTCCTCTTGAGCTCTTTCATGCTGGCCCCACCTACTAAGTGCTAGAGGTTAGGACCAACATGCAAAACTTCAAGCTGAGCAGAGAAGAGTTCAGAATTTCTAATGGTAAGGGTTGCTTTTCTAGTCCTCTAAGATTAGTCAACAAAAAATTCCTATGGCTAGACCTTAGGGTACTAAAGAAGAAAAACTAGACCTCATCCAAAAGTGAGGTCAACAGCGTTAGTAACTTGGAGCTAGAATCTGGTGCCTAAGCACCACTTACCAGAAAGCCTAGCACCTAAGTGCTAGAATTTGCTGCCTAGGCACTGCAGTTGGAAAACCACCTCGAAACCTTCTATTAATTGTTTTTGATGAAATATTTTTATATAACTCCTAAAAATTGTCATTTAGAGTTAAATTAATTTTGTTGTGAGGGAGAGGATTCACTAATCGTGTTTCTATGGCGTCCAACACCAAAGAAACTTCCAAATATGGGATTTTCAACCTGAGAATGTTAATTAGTTTCGAAGAGAAGAGGTTACATGTCAATATCCTTATGAAGATGAGTTTTATAAAGGAAAGGGTTTTTGTGAATTGAGGATTCAATACTCCTGGTACTATTGTGAAAGAAATCATTGTGCAAAGATGATAGGAAGTACTAAGCTACAGGACTGCGGCTTTAGTAATTCCTATTGTGAAGGAATTTTATGCAAATCTTCATGGGATAAATCAAGGAGTTCTTTATGTTTGAGGTAGGTGGGTACTTTTTACTCCGTCAGTGATTAATGATTTGTTCTTGATTGAGAACATTCTAATCTGTCATTATGCCAACTTTGCCCCTATAAGAGACAATATGAATGAAGTTTTTAGATTCTTAACGGATGAAGGTGGAACATGGAAGATAAGAGATAACAATATTGTAAGTTTTCCTTAATCATTATTAAATTCTGTATCGAATCCTTGACATATCTTTATTTCAGCAAAATTACTCCCTACTACAAAAATTTGTAAAGTGATAAAGGAAAGTGCTATATTGAACTATTGTATTAAAAATGGAAGACCAATCGATGTGGGTGTTATAATAATAAAATCTACTATTGGTTTGATTTTGAAGGGGTCTAATCTTTGTCTTAGACATCCATCCATAATATTTTTGCTCTGTATTCAATCACAAGTTCCCTATGAAAATTGGGAAAAAATGCTTCTTCCTTGAAAGCCCATGGACCCACTATTAAACAGTGATTACTTAAAAAAAAGGAGAAGTGGATGATAGAAATGTTCTTATGGATCAATCATCTCAAAAGTCATCACCTATACGACTCAGATTTTTGGAGAGTTCATTTGTTATTTTGAATAAGATTAAAAGGTTATAGAATGTGATGACAAATATTTTGAATGCAATTAGCAGTATTTATGATCAGTTTAACCATCTGAATTGGAGAATTAAAGAGCAATTTGATCACACTGGACTTACGAAAGAGGCTACAGTGCAAATGTACAAGAAAAATGTTTGGATAAAAGAAGACTTGACTGATGATATTCCTCACCATCCTTTATATAACTTATTTGTGCATCGCCAATCCATGGGAGATCTTAGAGAAGATGATAGTAATGAAGATGAATATGTTAGCAACTCTAAAGTTTGGAATTCTAGTTTATAAGAGCTTATTTGTGTTTAGTTATGTTGAATTTCCTTATTTTTCTATATCAGACATATTGTGTTTTCTTTTAGCATTTGAATGTTTAGTATTCAGTGTTAGGTGTTGTTGGCCTGATTTCAACACCGAGTTTATTTGTGATTTCAAAATACTTGTTTGTAACAGTTTTGATTTATATATAAAAATGTGAAGTTGTTTGTTGTGTGTGAAAAATTAATGTTAGTAAATTACTTAATTATGAAAATTAAAGTGAATTTAGACTAATTAGAAGATGGAGTGCTTTGGTGTATAACACTTTTTACAAAAAAAAAAATCAAAAAATAAAATTTTGAGTGTTGGTGTCTAGGTGCCAAGGTGCTAAGTCGGCTGAATCATTAAATTTGCGAAAATGAATAGTGCTAGCCATTTTTTTTGTTTTGGGGTCTTCTTCTATCTTGAGACTAGGGGTGAATAACAAACTAAGGCTTCCAAATACTCAGATTTGAGGTGATTTTGGGGCTAGAAACTCTTCGATTTCATCTTCTTTTGGTAAGAGCTTCCCTTTAACCTAGAATTTTTTTATTCTCACCATGGATTTCTCCGACATTATGTGAAAACCAAAATTTAGTGAAGAATGTGAAGTTTCTTAGCCATGATTTTGATTTTATAAGTCTATTTTATATTTATAGAAAATTTATGTGGAAATATTTTGATTTTTTAGAACACATATGGCTCCTAAAAGGAGGAAGATGAAGGGAAAGGAGGCTTGTGATATGAGAAATTTTGTAAACATCAAGGCCCAACATCATTATAATACTCAACTCATATCAAGGAAACTTATTCAGTAATGAGCATTTTACATCCCGACGGTTGTAAAATGGGAAGCCTTTTTCTATTTCACTGTTGTAGCAGTTGTCTCGATCGTCCTGAAGTTCTATGCAAACCTCCTACAAGTTACGCATGATCAAGTATTTGTTCGAAGAAAGAATGTTGAATTTACCCAGGAAAGGATAAATGCACTATAAGGGTTAAGGGATGAATTTCCTTGTGAGTATACTACATTTGATACATTTAATTTTGCACTAGATGAAGTTATAGCTTATCTAACTAATGGAAGAGGATTTTGGAAAATTAAGAATGATCATATGATAAATTTCTCTACTTCTATGTTAAATGCTCAATCTAAAGCTCGGCAGTATTATATTTCAATTCAACTCATTACATCAAATCATCTGAGCAAAGCTACTAAGGAGAGAGCTACTTTAAATTTTTGTATTGAAAAAATAGAGAAAATAAACATTGGTGCACTTATTTATCAGAATGCCCATATTTTTTCTAGAGGTGGGACTACTGGAGGTTTAGGATACCCAGCTTTAATTTTTACTCTATGTGATCAATCAGGAGTGCAGTATGATAGATCTGAAGAATTAACACAACCTCTTAAACCTATCAATAAGCCAGTGTACATACATATGAGTTTCATGCTTGATAGAAACCTAGGGGTAAAGGCAGTAATATACCTTCTACATCAACTTCTGGACCTTATACATCCCGCAATACTTCTTTTAAGAATGCTATGGAGCAGTTAATTATTCAAGAGGGCGATATCTTGACTCTCAGAAATTAAATGAGAACTATGGAGGCTAGGAATTATCATAATGATGAATATATACAAAGGAAAGTGGATTATGAGATTGCTTATAATGAGACTATGGAAAATATTTGAGCTGTGATCATAATGTAGAATTCCCTACCTACCCCCACTTTACATCCTATGAGCCTGAAGTAGAATTTGAATAAGAGGATGAAGTTGAGGAGGAGGATGATGATGAGTAGTTTACTTTCAAGTTTGTTTTTTTTAGTTTGATTTTATTTTCAGGTGGCTATTAGTTAGTGAACTTTATTTCTAAAATGATATGAAGTATAAACATATGTTGAAATTTCTATGTTCAGATGTAGACCGTTTGTTTTTATTTCAGTTTTGTTTGTTTTTGCAATTTGTTGCTTATGTTTAGAACTCTCCTTTACTTAGCAAACCTTTTTAATATATCATGTTTTACATAATAATACTTTATGCCCTGATCTTTTGGTGCTTGTAGAGTTTCCAGTTCAAAGCCCTTTACAGTTTAGTTTTATTTAACTGCATTTTATGTTTTTTTTTCTACCTTCATTTTTGTATTAAATGCTTTGTTTATTAAAAAATTAAGTTTGGGGGGAGGGGAGAAAATTTTTTTCTTAAAAGAAATGAAACTTTAATTGTCATCAATAAAGTACATTTTAAAAGTACTTTTAAAGTAACTTTTGGTATCAGAGGACAACTTGAAAATAACTATATTTTTTATTTTATAAATATGATTGTAAACTTAAGTAAAAATCTTTAATAATGAAGGTTAGTTCTAAAAGATAAGATATTTAATATAAGAGTATAAGGTTATGTGTGTACTATCTAAAGTAAAAGAAATTGTATTTTTGAAATATAAAGAGAGTCTTAAAGTTATATAAAAAGAAAGGATTGAGACTATGAAAAAAAAAATTCAAAACTAATATGCATTTATAAGTAAGACATGTATGAAGTTTTTAAATTTAAGAAGAGGATAGAGAAGTTCAAAATCATTAAATACTATCCATATATAGTAACCCTCACATGAAAAACAAAAAAAAAGTAAAAAAGGGAAAAAAATGATTCTAAAAGAAAAAAAAAGAGAAAAAAAATAAAAACAAAAAGAAAAATATATGTGAGGAGAAGCTTGAGGAGATGTCTAATCAAAAATTGGCTTCACCTGAATAACCTTAAGGAATGAGGCTTAAATATATTTCTAAGCTTATATTAAAGTATTAGCATCTTTACTAATAAAGTTCTCATGAAGTTGTTTTTAATATAGTTCTTCTAATCATCATTACTATGACGAATTACAATTAATCTTGAAATGAATATGAAACCAAAACTCTTAGACTTAAGTACAATATATTCTTATATTTTTAGTTTTAACTTAAGTTATTCAAAATTTTCCTGAAGTTTTACTATTAGCTTTATAAAACAAAAATTGCAGAAGTTTTTAAGTGAAGCTCACTACCTTAAGTCATATTTTTTATGTTCACTTCCTTAAGTAATAGTTAAGTTTGGGTGTTCACTTCCTTAAGTAATAGTTAAGTTTGGGGGATTTTGATACACCAAAAAAATATTCAATTTTTCATATGTATTTAAGGCTTATATTTGGTGGTATTACACTTTAAAGAAAGTTATTTTCATGTTTTATTGCAGGTATACTAATTCAAGGCATCTGGAGCTTAAAGGAAGCAAACGAATGAAATTTGGAGTTAAAAGTGGCTTTTTCAAAATGTTGAACTTATGTCTAAGCACAAAAATATAGAGAAGATGACGCCTAGGCTCTAGAGACGATTATTTCCATTACTGCATTAAATTTGGACGGTTTTTGAAGAGGTGCCTATGGAGACTCTTGGGAAATTCATCCCTACATTATAAAAAAGTGTTTTTATGTTAGATTTTTGTGTGCGGCATGAGTTTTAGAGAGGGTGAGTGAGTTGAGCGTCAGTAGGAAAGTGTGGAAGAGTGTGGAAAGTTTCTCTAAGATTTGTAAGAGGAGAGAGAAAGTGCGAGATTTCTTCTTCCGTACATTTCTAAGAGAGATTTGAATGTTATTATAAAGAGAGAAAGATATTTAAAGGAACTTCAAGGGATTTGCTTGGGGAAGAGATCGAGTTAAGTTGTTTAACTTTACTTTCTTGTTTTGTAAACTTGTTTTTATATACAAAATTCATGTTTTGTTGTATCTTTTTAATGAATTCTGAGTACATATTTTTGTCCTTCTCCCTACAAAGAGAAATGGTCATGTGAAGAATCAAGATTGTTGTGCAATATTTTAATTTCATATTTTTTATAATTAAAACTTCAAACTTCATTTACTTTTCAATCTAGCCAATTGAATTATTAAAATTTGTCGTGAAATAACAATCCGAGAGGGCAATGCTTTCTACAACAAATTAAGAATCACACTTTATTTCATGGATGAGAATGTAGTACATGGGATTGATTGCAAATAAATAGGGAAATGTTCATTGATGGGCATAGAACTGGATATTTTAAGGCCACAAATTAAAATCCCCAATTTGGTCCAGGTATTTTGAAACTAAAGCGAGATGTTAGCCCTCGGGCGAGGGGAACATTTGGAACTCTGGAGTGAGAGCCAGCATCTTCCCAGCCTAACTGTGGATTTAGGGACTAAACACTGGATTAGCCAATATTCTATATCTCTTGTAAAAATGATAAATAATATAATTGCTTCTCTTTTACACAATATAATTTTCTTCAATTTGATAATTCACTAACTATAATCTCTTTGTAAGGGGAAGGATGCTTTCTTAAATTTGAACTTTTGTCACAAAACCTAGTTTAGTTTTAGTAAATTTAGCTTCGAAGTTTAGAGATTAGTGTAGTAAATGTAGTTTCTTTAGTAGCATTAAACAAATTATGACTTGTTTTCTTTCTTAAGTTTTCTATAGTTTATATATTGTGCTTTTGTGTGATTTTCCTAAAAAATTTTCAACTCTGTGTGATCGATACTTAGGACTCCATTAGAGTCCTTTATTACCTGAATAATACATATACTTGCATTTGCAACCTAATGACAACTTGAAATTGAAAGTACACCGTAATTCACTAGGAGTGGCAGCTTTAGATACTTTAAACGAGAAACTTATTATTCTAAATTAAATTATATTGTGTTTAATTTGCATACTTTTTAGTACATCTGTCGTGTGTGTTGTGGTGTTGAAAAATATTTATAACACAAACAAAAAACCGCATCAGGCTCTACCATGGTTTGCACTGTATTTGAGACATTTCAAATAAAATGCTAGTCATGCTCAAATATATTCAAACATTTGTCAAATATCATTCCAATCTTTTTTGAAACATAAATACTTAGGGCTGATATTTAATAATCTACTATCAAAATAAAAAGTAATTTAATCTGACATTGAATTTTAAATATATTTTCCAAAAAAATTGACATTTCTTTAATTATAGCTTTTATTATTCATATTTTAAGCCTGAAATCCTCCTTCAAAATTCATGGTGTTGAGATTGTCCAAAGAACCTACTGAGCTCAGCCCTTTCTTCTAGGCACTTTCCAATCAGGCATCTTTTGTTGGCTATCTCCACTTGGCCTTCTCTAGTCAGCTATCAATTAGCAATCTTTAGTAGATCGTCAGTCGACCCCCTATGTTTGACCATCTTCACTCACCCTCTCAAGTTTGCACTCTTTAGTCGACCTTTACTAGCTTGTCATCTCCACTAGACCCTCATCTGTGGGCTCTCTCCAGTCAGCCATATCTAACCGACAACATAAGACTGGAGGTATAATATCTTTTTTAGAAATTCTTCTTTTATACAAAGAAAAGCATTATTTTTAGTAAGGGATGGTGATTTATTATAAATATAATATTCTAGGAGATAACTACCACTCTCTCTCTGGGTTCAACACCCTGAAAGGTGTGGTGAGCATGGATCATGCCATAAAAAAAGAAGAATATCACAAACAAATGAACTTAGCCATAGAAACATAACTAACAACATATAATACCTTAGATAACTTGCACAGGAGAGTAATCAAACTCATCCATTCAACCACCCATTCTTAGTCCATTCCAATCAAACTTCTTTACTCGGCCTCATCCATTCAACCTCCTCCGCTCAGCCTCCTATACTCGACCACCTGCATTTTGCCAAAAAAAACATAGCTCTCCCAAGAAAGTTCTTTTAAGTACATCTTCAAGAAAATAGTTTGTCTAAGGGACTACAAGTCATAAATGAGTGGAACCAAGTAACAAGAAAATCTCTAACAATAAGGAAAATCTCTCAGAAAACTCTTTTCTTTTTTTTTCCTTTAATTTATAGTGTTGATGCCTTTTTTACTTCTTCAATGAGTACATTAATTGTTATGTAAAAGAAAGATTTGTTGCTAACACTCAGAAAATTCAGCCAATCAACTCGGGGAATTTAACTCACAGAGTTACTATAGTCACCACTTATCCTTCAACTACTCACCACCTTCAAACATCCTATAAAAATTTTGGCACCGTAAGGCGTAATATGACCACTGATTAATCCTCAAGTTTCTTGAACATTTTAAACAACTAGCTAAGCCACTATTATCTTCAATATAATGGTTATTCCTCATATTATGACTATCTATACACCCAAGCTGGAGTATCCCCAAGCACCACAGATCAAGCTTTAGCAGATAGATTCCCCTCTTTAAGTAAGAAAATTACACATTGAATAGTGTCTGAAACGCTTTAAAGGTGATTTTGGATAGTTACCTCTGCAAAGACTAAAATAAGATTTGCTTAATAAGTTGTTATAAGGCATGACCCGCCCAAGTTGACAACTTAATTGAGAAAGACAAGTAAGAAGCATGGGCAAAGTAAGACTTAGGCCCAATATCACATGATTGATGCTTTCTTTTAACCTTAATTATTATTATTCAATCAACATAAAATAAATTCACCAACTGACTGAGCCATGCTTTATCTTTATCATTCATTTGAAGTTAACATGATACCATACAATCACACAACAAATCTAAAAATTTCATTCTTTTGACAAGAAGTAAAAGGCACTTGTTATATAGATACGACCAAAGCTAATTTTAAATTTAACATTATTGTATTCTTTTTTATGTACCTTTCAAAGGGATAAATGAAGAAGGGAAGCAATATATTTGACCAAAATCCTCTTTTGCAGTTCAAGGCACTAATATTGTCCAAAGAACATGCTAAACTCTGCAATCTTCATTCGACCATCTCCACTCGACCCTCTATATTTTGTCTTCCATTGGCCCTCATCAGTCGACTCTCTCCTGATAGCCATCTCCAGTTGGTTGTCAATTAAACCTCTCTAATTTGTCATCTCTTGTTTGTTATCTCCACTCAGCTCTCTCCAATTTGGCCATCTCCAGTCGACCATCTCCAGTAGACCATCTCCTGTTGGCAGTTAGCCAGCACTCATTAGTCGACCCTCTCCAGACCATCTCTAGTTAGCCCTCTCACATCAGTCATCTTCAGTCAACAGCATAAGATAAGAGATATAATTCTTATTCTAAAATAATTCTTCACCTATAAGTAGAGGATAATTTTTTGTAATATGGGAAAAACCTAATAAAAAAATATTATATTATAAGAAATATATGACTCTTTCTCTCACTATTTCTCTCACTCAGTGTTTATTTGAGGTAGCTATAGCTGTTTGAACAAGCAGTTGTGAAGCTGCTGTAGATGAAACAATTTCTTAAAAATTTGCAGTGGCTATAACAAATTTATTTTATTTTCAAAACATTAGACCGCAGCTTTCTGACAACCACTACACTTTAATAGCTCAATTGAAAAAAATAGTTTTCTATCACAGAAATTTCTAAAATGTTGCAGAAAAGTTGTTCTTCAAATAAAACTGTGGCGGTGGTCTAAAAATCGAAAGAAAGAGAAAGCTATCCCAAACAGATCTTCACTCTCTTTCTCTCCTTATTTAGATTTTATTCATAAAGTGTGATTCACAAAGCTAACTGTATAAGGGTAAGAGTTTAATTGTCATTTTATAATAAATTTTCTCTTGTGAATAGAAGAGTATTTTTGGTAATAGAGGTTTGGAAACTTAATATAAAAATATTGTATTATAAAATCTCTACATCTCTCTTGCCATATTTTTGCATTCTTTGAAAAATTCAAAATCAAGTCATATAAATCTATTTATATTATGAGAGATTTATATCAATACCACATTATTGAAAATTATGTATAAAAGGAAAAAGTAATATATGCAATTTTTTTTATTTTTTTTCTAATATTTGGTGTCATTAACTTTTAGGGTCCTTTTGGTTCAGCAGTAGGAGCACAGCGCGGGGGCTGGTCACAAATCTTGACCATTGGAGATGGCTTCCTGAGCCCGACAGAATGTCATTTTAGCTAAACACAGGCCATGGATCGAACCCTGCGGCCCGCATTCAAGCAATGGCTTATTACTCCTTGTTTACCTCACTTTTGGTTGAGGTTTAGTTTTCCCTCTTTAGTCGCCTAGGGTCTAGCCATAGGGTTTTCCTGATGACTATTCCTAGAAAACTAGAAAAGGAACCCACACCCTTAGAAACTCTAAACTCTTCCTTGCTCAACTTGAAATTTCACATATTGGTCCTAACCTTTAGCACTTAGTAGGTGGGGTCGATGTGGGGGATCTCAAGGAGAGTCCTCATAAGACTTCTTGGCCTTAAAGTTAACCCTGGATGTTGGTCTGGAGCTAGTTCACTGACTTACACTCACTATCACCTATATTAACTTGCAACCATGAACCCAAAATTGTTGACTTTTATCTCTTGATCTTTTGGGAGACTTATGTAGATGGTCCCCTAGACCCACTGGCCCTAAGCTAGGGTTTAGCTAAGACCAATACATGGAGGACCCAAATGGGGATTTCATTGTCCCATAGCTCATATAAGGTGGTTTTCACCCCAAATCTACCAAAATATCCAACTTGGCTTTTTACCCCTAAATTCACCCAAATTACCTAAATGCCCATAAAGCCCTAAATTTGGCCAAAATTCCCACATTCATCCAAGATACCCAAACTTATTCAAAAATCATTTCAAACCATTTGAAACTACCCAAATTTCCCAAAACATCCCAAAAATTCCAAAATTACAAAATGCCCTCAAATTTGCCAAAATTACTAAAATACCCTTGGTGGCCCAAACTTTCCCAAAACATCCAAAATCACTTCAAATGTCTTGAAAACCAATTTGGACACTTTAATTGAACTAAATTTGAGCATTTTGACTAAAACGCCCAAATTACCTTTAAAGGCCCAATTTCCCCCAAATTAACCTCAAATGTCCATCACTTTGGCCCCATTCCTCCCCAATTTTAGTTCAAAACTCAAATTAATCTTTCATATGATCAATCCAAACCAAATCTAAGCCTAATTGACCCATTCTTTGAGCTCAATTTCGATCCAAGTCAAACCCCCAATTTTGACCATATGACTTAACCCCACCAAAGTGAACCCCATAGCCTACTCAAGTTGCCCCAATTTAAATCCTAAACTCTTCATAACAATCTTTCACGTCCAAATGGACCGTTAATTGGCCTTATTCAAGCCTCAATTTCACTCAATTTTAAACCAAGTCCAAAATCTCTAAATATTCACCGAATTGGCTGTCTCCAAATGTCACCTAATTGAATACCCAAACCAAAAAATTGACACCCAATCGATGTTGAGAACTCTTCATGATATTCCTATAGACAATTTTCAACCATCAATTTGGGCTTAGCCCAACCTTAGCCCAACTTAAACCCAAGTCTAACCCAAAACCCCCAAATTGACCAAATGCCCAAAATCTTCCAAATTGAACCTCTAAACCAATTTAGAATCACTCGAAACCTTTTCCAAACCTCTTGTGACAATCATATACACATTAGTGATCAATCAATTGAGCTCAATGTCATGGATATCCTAACCCAAACCCATATTTAAGCCACTTTGACTCAAATTGAACCCCTTCCCCAAAATTGACTTAGCCATGCTAAAGTCACCAAACTATGGTCTCTATAGCCACTAAGCACACCCTATTGACCAGGCTAAACCCCCTTAAACCACCCAAGTGAGCTATGGACCAAGGGTCCCCTAATTTAAGGGATCTTATCCCATTTTTGAGCCTTAACTAAGAAATCTCCTCCATCATCACTTGCCATTGAGGGTTAACCATAATTAACCCTCCCCCTAGCTCACCTGACTCATTTGGCTACCACCCCTGGCCCTGTCAGCCGGCCTAGTGGCCAAAAAACCCTAAAATTGAGAGCCACCCTCCTTAAATCAAAACCCAAAAAACCCATCCAAGCTGCCCAACTCTGATTGGTCCTTAGCACTTTAAAGCCCTCCACCTCAACTCCACATTACACCCAATTTGAAACCCTAGTAGCCACCCTAGGCCATACTATTTAAACCCCTCCTCCAATGAAAAATAAGAGGGTAATCAAATTTTCTTGGGGAAACTTTGTCAAATTGTTCCCAGAGCTCCTCCAAGACTCCCTAAGAACATTGAAACCATCCCTTGGTCATTTACCCCATTACCTGAGCTCAATTATTGAGCTCAAAATCAGGAAAAATTTTGGCCATCCTCAAAACTCCCCCAAACTCCAAATTAAATTGATCTTGAGCTTCCCCAGAGCAAGATAGGAAGATCCCCATCAAAATCCTCCTCTTTTGAGCTCTCCAAACCACTCCTAGACCAAGGCCGCACCCCTTTTCATTGAACTTCTACTTGGAGCTTACACCAAATGAAACCAACACATCCAAGAGGTTTGTTGGACTCCACTGAAGCTTCCACAAGCATCTGATTGAGGCCTCCCCTCTCAGGAAAAGGTATTGGCCATTAATCGTAATCTTGAGTCTTAGTTTTTATCAAATGTGAGTGAAATTTGATTTCATAGCATTGTAACCATATGGATGTGTTCTCCTCGAGTAGATGAAGTTGTAATAACAAACCCCATGTGATTTAGTTGAGTATCAAGTGAGATCCTAAGTCTAGAAGTTGGACGGTGCACGGGATCTGGCTATCAGAGACGATGACGGAGAGCCGTCTAATTGAGCGTGTATTAAATAGATGAACGAGATCAAGTCGGACATATTCTACATGCATGAACAGCAGGACGCAAGGCTACTGAGTCAGATAGCAGCACTGAACCAAAAGGCGTTGCATGGCGTTTCGGGGAAGACGAGGATGACGCGTGTGTGACTGGGATGAATAGAAAATTAGGATTTTCTTGAATTAAATAAATAATAGATCTTTGAAAATTCATAACTTTGCATAGAAAAATCATAAAAATAAAATATAAATACCCTCTTACTCAGTGAACAGAGGAGACTAATGTGGTTTAAAAATAAAAACAATTTGTGAAGTAAATGATTTTAAATTAATTAAATACCCTGTGTGGTTTTTTAACTCTCCTTTACTAAACATGGTTCACCATAGCTTGAAATTTTTAAGGTTTATTCCTCAACACAGAGGAGATGCTCTCTGATTTTTCCAAGGTAGGAGGACATCTCTATGCTTCTAGCCCTAATTTTCAATCTAGGGCGACCATTTTGGCTTATTCTAATTATATAAATCAAAATAACATTTGGAAAATTATGGGAGTAATTTTAGTAGGTTTCCTAAGGGCAAGGAAGTCTAGGAAAAATATTATGATGTCTTGAATTATCTTGTAAATTTATATATTTAGTTAAATGTAAATATCTGGCATTAATTTATATAAATTATATACTTATCAAAAATTGACAAAATTAATCCCACATTGTTCATAAAAATCATGTTTATCCACTGCAGTAATTTTAAAATTACTTGCTTAGGTTTGGTTATTAAAGTTGATTTTCTAAGAAACCATGCATTTTTGTACAAAAATAATTATATTAAATTAAATACACTTGGGAAAATTATGAAAAGTGATTTTCTAAGTTCCTTGTGCTCAGAGGCACTTGAGAAAAATAAAAATTATTTTTTATAAAATACTTAATTTTTTATCCTTATTTTGAATTTAAAAATAATTAAAAATTTTAAAATATCAAAATATGTCTAATAGTTTTTTTTATCACTTCGGACTCATTAAAATATTTTTCCTAATTTTTTCAAGTTAAAAATAAATCTTAAAAGCTTAAAAGTGAACTTTCCTTATTTTCCCATTAAAATAATTATAATAAACAAATTAAAAATCATATAAATACAAAATTTGATTCTATGAGTATTTTGAACTCATAGAAGTCTAATAAAAATATAACAAAAAAATTTTGTTAATAAAGAAATTATTTTTTATTTAATTAAATCATTGAAGCTTGTTAATAATAAAATAATAATAATAATAATTTAATTCAAAAAATCATGAAATTTTACTTAAGTGTTTCTCTGACATAAGGAAACTTTTAATAATTTTCTCATAAATAAAAATTTTATTCTGGAAAGTTAAATAAATAAATTTTTGAAAATCTTATTTTCTGAATTTAAGTAAATATTTAAATTGTATTAAATTTTTAGAAGCCTCTGTATTCTCCTCTAATATTGTAATTACCTCATGAACATGACACTCTAAATGCTCAAAGTCATTTGGGTTATGTTTAATGAGTTATGAGGTGATGCACCCCAAGGGCAAAATAGTCATTCTAGATTTTGGTGCCTTAGTCAAAATTTAGGATTAAGAAAGGGGAAATGGGTAATTTTGATCTTAATAAACATGTTTTGATGATTTAAATACAATGGGATTAAAAGGTAGAAACTCACTCACCACTCTTGCACAACATTCATAAAATCATAATTCTCCTAATCTTTCTGACTTGGAAGTCAACTAAGATCAAATGATTCTTAAGTGATAGGCTTAGAATAGAAAAGATGATAATTTACTTTTCTCAAGCCCAAAGTTGAGGATGATGTGATCATTCAATAAGGATATATGTCACTTAAATCAAAATTTTGATAATTACCATTTCACCTATTATGATTGTTAGGCGTTTGGTAGTGATCTAGGCTCGATGTCTAAACTCAATTCATTGCATTTAAAAGATGATATGATTGGTGATTAACATCTTTAAACACTACAAGCCTGACTTTAATTGTGGGCATCATAATCTTTAAATGGCCTAAACTTGCGTTAGGGCTACCCACTCGCATAACTCTTAAACGAAACATCAATTGATTAATCGAGTATCCTATCTTTGAGATAATTAAAATGTCAAGTTTCACTAAGAACCGGGGTAGTCACACTTGGACCTCTGATGATTAATGGAACATTATAATGAGTTCAGAATGAACTCAGAATATTTCAAGAGATCTTCAAAGTGGTCCAGGGTCTTGCCTCGAGCACTTTTAAATCTATTGGACTTTTTGAAGGGCAAATTGAACTTGCCATTTTTTGTTCTAAAATCATCTACTATGATCTTCTGAAGTTCAATAAAATCATAACTTTGGGTTTGATAGATAAACCTTCATCTACTTCTGCAATTTAAATTCCTTGTAAAAATATATAAGTGTCTTCCAAGTACTGACCTTTCAGGTGGTCGAACGAGAAGAATCGACAGGTATGTTTTAAAATTAATGCATTTACCTCCTTGTACTTTCTATCTCGAGCTTGCATGTTAAACAACGATGTCACCCTGCATGAAAACTAAAACTTCTAAGATAGCCACAAAACCAAAACCAAATGGTCCGCACTAAAAAGTAGTTGAGGAGTTGTCCATTAGAAGCTATTGGTCACCGGAATCGGAATCCCGTTGCTCGCGTCAGAAAGGTGCTTAATTTATATATATATATACATATATATATATATATATATATATATATATATATATATATATATATATGTGTGTGTGTGTGTGTGTGTGTGTGTGTGTGTGTACATATATATATAGTTTTATAAAAATATGAATTCAAACTGATCCCATATCTTTCATAGTTTAAATGAAAGAGCACTATGCCTCAAACCCTGTATCTATCCTGAAGTTAAACACAAGACTTGAGGATGAGGCTCCATCAAAGAAACTAAGAAATATATGACATCTATTTGGTATGTGAAACCATTTTATTTGCCGACAAGTTTCCCTATTTAATATGAAGAATTAAATAGGTTTATATTAAGTTGGGTTCGGAAAATCTCCCTATAAGGGCAAGCCCCCCAATAGTTAATTACATCTTAGACAATCGAAGTTACTTAAGAAAACTTTCGATAGAAATCAGAAAATATTATCTTTAAAAGGGTCAAAGAATAGGACTTTTCAATAAAATCGTACATAGAGGTGTGAAAGGGGAATGACTCAAATTTGGAACATTTACTGTAGAATTCAAATGTGGAAGAACTAGGGGATGTCACGGATCTAGAGGAGAACCTCGGTGACTTCCTAGTCTATCTTATTGTTTGGCTTTGATTTTGAGGAGAAATTATTTAAATATTTCATCCTGCCAATTTTATTTGTTTAGGAAACAATCACACAAATCGCCTGGAAGATATGAGGATTTAGGTTGTGATGAACAACAACCTTTGAATTCTAAGACGAGTTAGGGCTTATATTGTGTAGCAAAGTTATACAAAGGCCTATAGATAAGGTGTGGATTTATGTTGCATAAACAAACAACCTTGAAATATTATGGCTTGGTTTTTTAATTCTAAGAAAAGATGTATTGTTGATGATCCTCTTGCTCTTTGAGATAATCGTGCTGCCCACAATGCTAGCTCCAAGCCCCTCGTCACGGAAAGTTTAGATTTTCTAATGTGTCAAGTTATGATGTCAAATCAGATATTCCCATGGTTATGGTTATTTAAATATTACGGGGCATATTAAAGTTAATTAGAGCTACACCAGTTAGGATCCTACGGTTCCCTCATTTTGGTAGCACTATTTTTAATTGGATTCACTTAGTCTAAATGAATTTACTAAACTCAATTTAATGAATTTGGTACATTCATTTAGACCGTAGGAAGTCTTTTTAGCAACCGTAGGTTACCTCCTCCGAAGGATTCCCGATCATCCGATAGAGGCATCTTAATTTAGTTGCAATTGTTATTTTGTGATGTTTGTGATTAAATTTTGAGTTGTTTTATATTTTGAATGTTGTGGTGATGAATTTTATCTTGGTTGATTTTAGTTTTATTTTTGGTTTTACGGCTATCCTAGTAGTATTGGTTTTCATGCAGGGTGTCATCGCTGCTTAACATACAAGTTTTATAAGCATAAAAATACAGTGTGGAAAGTACAAGAAAAGATATTACTGTAAACTGTAAAAGCGTACATGGCGAGTCTTCTCGTTCCACCTCCTGAAACCTCAGTACTTGCAAGGCATGTATATAATGTTGCAAGGAACTTAATTACAAGAGTAGATGAATGTTTAGTTACCGAACCCAAGGGTATGATTTTGTTGGATCTTGGAAGATCCTAGTGGATAATTTTAGAACAAAATATGACAAGTTCAATTTGCTCTTCAAAATATCCAGAAGATTTCAAAGTGTTGAGGGAATGACCCTATTTACTTTGAGGCTCTCTTGAATTATTTTGAGTTCATTTTGAACTTATCATATTGTTCTATCAATCATCCGAGGTTGAAGTTGGCAATTTAATTATCCAAGGATAGGATACACGATTAGTTAATTGATGTTTCATTTAAAAGTTATGTGAGTGGGTGCCTCTAAGGCAAGTCTAGGTTATTTAAGATTATGGTGCACACAATTAAGGTCAGGCTTGTAGTGTTTAAAGATGTTAATCACCATTTATGTTATTTTATAAATTCGATCAATTGAGTTTAGACATTGAGCCTAGGTATCTACTAAGCCTTTAAAAGGCATGATAATTGAAAAAGGTGATTATCAAAATTTTGATTTCAGTGATATGCGCTCTTATCAAATGGTCAAATCATCCTCAACTTTAGGCTTAAGGCAAGTAAATTATCATCTCTCTAGCTTAAGCCAATCATTTAAGAATCATTTGATCTTTATTGACTTCCAAGTCATGAAGGTTAGGAGGATTATGATTTTGTTGATGTTGTGCAAGGGTGGTGAATGGGTTTCTAACTTTTAATCCCATTGTATTTCAATCATCCAAACATATTTATTAAGATCAAAATTAACCATTTTCCCTTGGTAAATCCTAAATTTTGATTAAGGCACCAAAGTCTAAAATGGTTATTTTACCCTTAGGGCACTTCACCTCATAACTCATTAACCACAACCCAAATCACTTTGAGGGTTTAGAGTGTCATATCCATGAGGCAATTACAATATTAGAGGATAATATGTGGGCTTCTCCAAATTTAGTTTAATTTACTTATTTATTTAAATTCACAAAATAGGATTTTTAAAAATTGATTTATTTAACTTTCTAAAATAAAGTTTTTATTTGTGAGAGAACTATTAGAGGTTTCCTTGGGTCAGATAAATACTTAGACAAAATTTCATGATTTTTTGAATTAAATTATTATAATTATTTTAATAGGAGAAAAAGGAAAATTCATTTTTAAGCTTCTAAAAATTTATTTATAACTAAGGAAGATTGGAAAAAAAAATTTTAATGAGTCCCAAGTGATCAGAGAACAATTAGGTACATTTTGAAATATTTTGATTTTTTTGGGATTTTTAATTAATTTAAATTATTTTAAATCCAAAATGAAGCTAAAAAATCAAGTACTTTATCAAAAAATAACATTTATTTTTTCTAAGTGACCCTGATCACAAGAAACTCAGAAAACCACTTTTCAAAAATTTTTCCTAGTGTATTTAATTTATTATAATTATTTTTATACAAAAATACAAGGTCTCTTAGAAAATCAACTTTAGTGCTTAGACTTAGCGAAATAATTTTCAAATTTTTACAGTGGATAAACATAATTTTTATGAACAATGTGGGATTGATTTTGTCAATTTTTGATAAGTACTTAGTGTACGTGAATTAATACTAGATATTTATATTTAATTAAATATATAAATTCACAAGATAATTCAAAATATCATTATATTTTTCCTAGACTTCTTTGACCACACGAAACCTACCAAAATTATTCTCATAATTTTTTATGTGATTTTTTTATTTATATAATTAAGATATGCCAAAATAGTCACCCTAACTTTAAAATTAGGCCTAGAAGCATAGAGATGCTCTTTGACCATGGAAAAAATCAGAGTGCATTCCCTTTGTGATGAGGAATAAACCCTAAAAATTTCAAGTCATTGTGAGTCTTCCTTAATCAAGGAGAATTAAAATACCTCAGAGGGTATTTAATTAATTTAAAATCATTTGTTCACAAATAATTTTATTTTTGTCCACATTATTCTCCTTTATTTACCAAGCAAGAGGGTATTTTTCTTTTATTTTTATAATTTTTCTATGCAAAGATATGATTTTTTAAAGCTCAGGTATTTAAATAAATAAAAAAATTCTGATTTATTTACTTATCCAGCTCAGCGCAAGTGCATCTTAGGCAGCTCCAAACAATGCACGCATTGCTCCGCTATTTAATGTCGCAAGCCACGTAGCTTCCACATGGACCGCGCTTTATGAACCATATCTTTGTTAGGCTTCATCAGGACCATTCACTAAATAAACGCGTGATCGGACGACATCCGTTCATCGTCCCCAAGTGACTTAACCCATGAGTCGTTCACACTAAAACCTTAAGATCTTATCTACACTCAATCAAAATGCATGGGGTTTGTTTCTAAACATTCATCTATTCAAGATGAATCTATATATACATTTAATCAAGTATGTAATCAAGTCACTCCACATGGATAGTTAAAATAAGCTCGAATTTGGGTTAGAGTTCAACACATTTGTCTGAGAGGGGAGGCCTCAATTACATGGTTGTGATAGCTTTAATTGGGTCCAATGAACCTCCGGATGAAGTCTCAAGCCTTGGTGAATTGTCTAGGTATGAATTTGATCAAGGTTGATTTCAGGTGTTGGTCTAGAGCTATGCTAGAAGTGACAAATCAACTTCTCTCATTGTGGAAGGTGTGTGCATAATTAATTGAAGTTTGGTGCAGTGTGGTGGAGTGGAGAGATTTTTCCTAGTTTTAGGGCAAATTTCAATGGATAAATTGGCTCTAAGAGGTGGCTATCAGTGGCTGAGAGGAAGGGGATTGCACTTGTGATGGTTTGGAGAAGCTTTGGTGAGATTTTGGCAAAGTTTCCTTACAGTTCCAAGCACTATCTTCCTTGGCCATGGAGAGATCTATTTAAAGTCATGGCTTTCTGGTGGTGCTCATAGCTTGGAGTTGGGTGTTAAAGCTTGCTCAGGTGGAGGGAAGAAAGGCTTTAATGGCCAATGGGAGTGAGCCAAGTCAGGGAGGTTTAATTTTGGGTTTTGGCCATTTGGGACTCCCTTGGGGTGGCTATTTCCATTGTCTAAGGTGGTGGCTAGCTAGAGTTTGGTCACTTCTTGGCTCAGGGAGGTCAGGGAGATGCTAATGATGGTTAACTCCTAAAGGTAAGAGATGATGAAGAAGATATTTGAGTTTAGGCCAACTATGGGGTGAAATCCCATAAATCAAGGTACCATTGGTCCATAGCTCACCTTGGATAGCTTAAGTGGGTCTAGTCTGGTCCATAGGGTGTACTTGGTAGCTGTGGAGTAATCAAATTGGTGGCTTAGGCATGGTTAAGTCAATTTTAGTACATGAGTCCAATTTGGGTCATAATGGCTAAAAGTTGGGTTTGGGTTAGGCTATCCATGACTTTGAGCCCCATTGATTGATCAACATTGTGTAAATGATTATCATGAAGATTTTTGGTGAAGGATTGAAGTAATTTTAAGTTCAATTGGAAGCTCAATTTGAAGGATTTTGGGATTTTGGTCAATTTGGACATGTTGGACTAGACTTAGGTCTAGGTTGGGCTAAGGTTGGGGCTAAGTCCAAAAAAATGGTTGGGAATGGTCTATATGAATATCATAAAGAGTTTCCAACATAAATTGGGAGTCAATTTTGGGTTAGGGCATTCAATTTGGTGGAATTTGGAGACAGCCAATTTGGGGCAAATTTGAGGATTTTGAATGTGGGTTGAAATTGAGTAAAATTGAGGCTTGACCAAGGCCAATTGAAAGTTCAATTTGGTGTGAAGGAGTGTTATGAAGAGTTTAGATTTAAATTGGGGCAATTGAGTGGACTATGGGGTTCAATTAGGTGAGATTAGGTCACACCACCAAAATTGGGGGTTTTGATTTGGATTGATTAAATGAAAGATGAATTTGAGTTTAGAATTGAAATTGAGGGGAATTGGGGCCAAATTTATGGACATTTGAGGTGAATTTCCTGAAATTGGGCCTCTAAAGACAATTTTGGGGTTTTTATCAAAATGGTCAAATTGGCCAAATTGGGTTCAATTGAAGGGTCCAAATTAGTTTTGGAGACATTGGAAGTGATTTTGGAGGTTTTGAGAAAGTTTGGGGTGCTATGGTATTTTTGTAATTTTGGCAAATTTAGGGGTATATTGATAATTTTGGAATTTTTGGGTTAATTTGGGCGATTTGGGTATTTTCAAATAGTTTGAAATGATTTTTGAATAAGTTTGGTTATTTTGGGTGAATTTGAGGATTTTGACCAAATTTACAGTTTCAATGGCATTTAGGCATTTTGGGTGATTTAGGGCAAAAGGCCAAGTTGGATATTTTTTGTAGAATTGGGGTGCCAACCACCATGTATGAGCTATGGACCAATGAAATCCCCATTTGGGTCCTCTATGTACTGGTCTTAGCTAAACCCTAGCTTAGGGCCAGTGGGTATATGGGACCGTCTACATGAGTATCCCAAAAGATCAAGGGATCAAAGTCAACAATTTTGGGCTTTAGGATTGTGAGTGATTGTCGGTGATAAGGACTATAAGTGAGTGAACTAGCTCCATACCAACACCCAGAGTCAACCCAAAGGTTAAGCAGTCCTATAGGGACTCTCCTTGAGATCCCCCATACTGACCCCACCTACTAAGTGCTAAAGGTTATGACCAATATGTGGAACTTCAAGTTGAGCAAGGAAGAGTTTAGAGTTTTTAATGATGAGGGTTCCTTTCTATTTTTTTAGGAATAGTCAACAGAAAAGTCCTATGGCTAGACCCTAGGCTATTAAAGAGGGAAAACTATACCTCAACCAAAAGTGAGTTCAACACAAAAACTAAAATTAATCAAAATAAAATTCACCGTCATAACATTCAAAATATAAGATAACCCAAAATTTAATCACAAACATCACAAAACAACAATTACAACTAAATTAAGACATCTCTATCAGAAGATCGAGAATCCTTCGATGGAGGTAACCTACGGTTGCTAACAAGATTTTCCATGGTCTAAATGAAAGTATGGAGCTCATTGAGTTGAGTTTAGTAAATTCATTTGGACTAAGTTAATCCGAAAGAAAATTGTGGTACCAGAATGAGGGAACCGTAGGATCCTAAGTGGTGTCACTCTAATCAACTTTAATATGCCTCCACTATATTTAAAGAACCATAACCATATGAACATTTGATTTGACATCATAACCTAACAAATTAGAAAACTTAAATTCATCACGATGAGGAGCTTAGAGCTACTATTGTGGGAAGCACATCCATCTTTATCAGCAAGAGGATCTACAAAAGCATATCTTTCCTTAAAATTAAACAAAAAGCCATAGGATTTCAAGATTTTTTTCCTTATGCAACATAAATCCTCAACTCATATTTAGGAGTTTTGTATAGCTATGCTGTACAATATAAGCCCTAACTCGTCTTAGGATTCTGAGGTTGTCGTTTGTCACTACCTAAATCCTCACATCTTTGAGGCAATTTATGTGATCGTTTCACATGAATGTAATCCCTAAACAATTAAAATTGGCAGGATAAAACATTTAAATATTTTCTCCTCAAAACTGAAGCCAAACAATAGGATAGACTAGGAAGTCACTGAGGTTCTTCTTCGGATCTATGACATCCCATAGTTTTCCCTTTTTTGCATTATATAATAAATGTCCCAATATTGATTCATTCTTCTTTCACACCTCTTTGTCCGATCTCGTTGAAAAATTATCATCCTTTTAAACTCCTTGATAATAATATTGCCTGATTTTTATCGAGAGTTTTCTTGTGTGACTTCGGTCATTTAAGATGTAATCAAATATAGGGGCTAGCCCTTATAGGAAGCTTCTCTGAACCCAGCTTAATATAAACCCTGTTTAATTCTTGGTACTAAATAAGGGAACTTGTCGGCTTATAAATAAAATGGTTTTCGCAGACCAAATGAATGTCATATATTTCTTAGTTTATTTAATCAAGCCTCATCCTCAAGTTTTTTGTTTATCTTTCGGGATAGATACATAGCTTGACGTGTAGTTCTCTTTTATTTAAAATATGAAAGATATGGGATCAGTTTAATTTCATATTTTTCTAAACTAATATATGTATGTAAATTAGATGCCTTTCTGAAGCGGGAGGTGGGATTTTGATTCCGGCGATCGACCGGCTTCTAACGGGCAACTCCTTAACTAAAATAGTGCCAACAGCTTCTAGCAACTCTGCTAAGGAATAGCTTTTCTCTCCAATTAAATTAGATAATAGTATCCTCATACATCGGTAATGTGTCCACATCCCTCTTGGACCAAATTACACTTCTTCCATTGGCATGCTTTACCCATTTTTGTCTTAGGAATGTACGGTCAACTCTTTTGACCTTCAGGATTGTTTGTTCAATCACTCATGAACAGGAAGGATCAAGAGTCCATTAAGGAATTTTAATCTTTGTGTGGGGTTGGACCCCCAATAGCTGTGTTGGTGGACTAGTTTCGCCTGGGCATTGTACGTTGTAAAGTTAGTCCCGCACTGGGTCCTGAACTTCACTTTTTCCCTTTCGAGTTTGATTTGTTATTTTGTAAATTAAATCGAATTGTGTCATGCTATGTCTGTTCTTTAATTTTCTTATATTAATTAAATATTTCTACTTTCAAACTACTTTTACTAAAATCTCCGAAAATTAAATAAAGACTTACCTGGTCTACAGATCGACCTCTATTTATTTTTAGTGCTCGCACTAAGATTAAGAGGTTTTGGCGAAATAGCTAACCACAGAGCTTAATTTTTTTGAAGCTGCTACAATGTCGTTCCCAACATTCACTTTCTTGTGCAAACTACCGACAAGCCACGATGCCCGCATTGTCGCCCCTACCATCAAGTTTGGAGTCAAAATTGAAGATCTTGAGGTCATCCTCAGGAAAGCTCCCGTCATTGTAATGAAATTTGCCACTCTAGAGGTTCAGGAATCATATGTTGAGTTTAACCTGAACTGCCCTTAAGATTTCCCTTCTTACAAGAAGGTCAAGATTACTATCACCACGACACCTACCAAGCTTATTGTTCCCGTTTCTGCTAAATGAAAAGAAGTTATGATCGTTGAAGACCCGACCAAAAAAATGGTTGTCCCACCATCCACATTTGAAATCTGATCAAGTTTAAGGACTGCACCGTTAACCTGAACTCAAAGGAGAAACCACAGTCATAAGTTTTGAAGGGTTAATAATGCCAACTTTTCTAAGGAAGTACCTGTTGATGAAGTTCCTCACCAGAATGAGTCAAGATTACCAGACACATATCCACTTCTATAAGGGAGTAGGTTCCATCCCTTAATGAATACTAATGGGTACGAAAGTATCCAGAAGATCACTGCTACTTTACCGTCATCTCATGGGCATGATAGGGAGAGGAAGATGCCTCCTCCTATCACCCGAGTCAGTTCAATTTCTCAGAGACTAGCTGTCAAAGAAGGTTGTTCAGTTGGTGAGTTACTTAAATGAGTTGGATGTTCAGTATCCCCTCGCATGAAAGAAGAAATTTTAAGGGACGTCAGATCTGCCAAACAATCTAAAAAATCAACTGAAACTTTGCCTGCTCCCATTCCAGTCTAGTTCTGCTAGAGATGTAGAGTTGATACCATCATTATTGCTACCGATTCTACCATCACTAAACCTGCAGTACATCGACCAGTTTAGTCATGTTTGGGTCCAAGAATTCTACCAATTACCAGTCACAAGGATGCTCTTAAAGTTTTAAAGGAAAAGACAAAGAGTTTTTCTGGTACTGTATATAGTATTCGCCATGGGGAGCATACTTCTCTTCGACATGCTGATGTTTCTACTCAGACACCCCGTCTCAAGACATCACCGTCAAAGAAAAAGGTGTGGGTACCCAAGGTCGCTGTACCGATACGGTTCAGTGAGCCTAAATGGCAGGATCATGGAATGAAGCAAGGGTCTGAAGTATTGACATTGTCACGACAATTGCTAGCGAGATGGATGAGCAAGTAAAGGATGTCCAGCAAAGTCCTCCAAATCTCAAGGTGCTACAAGAATCAATAATTGAAGGAAAGGTTAGAAAGCTCAAGGTTGAGGTTTTCAAGTTGGCCTGAGAACATAGATTTTCCATCAATGATGATGATGAAGATTTTAACTTCAACAATTATCTTAAGAAAGATTTCATGGATATCCATGTCATGGAGACCATAGCTGTTGCATCTGTGTGTGAAGCTCAACCTCTCATTGAAGAGAATGTCGTAGATGAGATGTGTAGGGTTGTTTTCCTAAGGTATGAGCAAACCAGCCAAATGGAGAAAAGAATGAAAGAGATAGCCACTGTCATGACCTTCATGGCCACAGCTCAAGGAAAATCTCAACCCTAACAGTTAGCCTCCCCAGAAGTCAATCAACCGGAGATTATACATATCACAGATGAAAGGAGTGAAGTTGCCTAAGAAAATAGAGATGATCAGCAAAAAAAGGATTCTCCATCAAGCTCCATGCCAAAAAAAGAATTTAAGCAAATGGTCGAGCAAGTTTGAAAGGCCTTAGCTCAATCTAAGGGTGGCACAATTATTTTTAAATTTAGACCTTAACCAGAAGAATTTAATGTCGTACCCTACCCTAAGGGTTTTGTGTCGCCAAACTTTAAGATATTTGATGGGACTGGAAATCTCAGGAAGCATATAGCGCATTTTCGAGCTAATTGTGGTAATACGAGAGTTAACGAATCCTTGCTCTTCCAACAGTTTGTCAGCGGCCTGTTAGGGATTGGTTTAGATTGGCATGTCAAATTACCCAATGGATCAGTCAAGACATTCACCAAATTAGAACAATTTTTTGTGAAGAGATTTACTGGAGTACAACATCATGTGTCTATTGTAGATCTCATAGTAGAGAAGCAGAAGTCCAACAGACTTTAGTGGACTATATTTTAAGGTGGAGAAACCTTAGCATGAAATGTGAACCTCAACTACAGGAACATCATGTGATTGTGATCTTACTCAAAAACATTCATAGGTCAGTTGCTTTCATGCTCAAGGGACTCACCATTAAATTCTTTGAGAACTACTCAGCAAAGCTAGCAATCTTCAAGAAAAAGTCAAACATATGGATTCTCATGTGAAGGCCGACAAATCCAGGACGAGTAGAGTATTTGAAAAGAAGTCTGGAATAGTGGCAACGGTTGATAAAGAAAAATAACCAATAAAGATATTTGCAAAGAATTCTTGCCAGTCTTCATCACAGCATGCTCAACAACAGACATAACAATATGGAAAACCTAGCCAACAACCACATCTAGGAGGATCATAACAAATAGAGAATAAGAAAATGTACATTTCAAAATGAAGGAAAGTAGTGTATTCCTTCAAAGATGAAGTTGTGTCCAAAATGTTCAAAAGTCTGATAAAAAAGTCTGAGTTCAAATTACCATATCCAACGAAACCTGAAGAGGTCGATAAGAAGGATCAACCAAATTATTGTCTGTATCATCGAATGCTTAATCACACTATAGAGGATTGTTTTGACTTGAAGGATTGGCTCGAGAAAAATATTAAGGAAAGAAATATAATGATCCCAAAAGAATATTTAAAGGAGCTTGAAAGAGGTTCTATAAATATAATTTCAGTTGAGCCAGTCCTTCCGATTGACCCATATGCTGGTAAAAATGGTTGGAGTATGAATTGGAACAAGCTCAAGTGTATTTTGAACCAAATCCAGAATGCATCAGCACAAACTTCCGTTAAAAGTCTTCAGCCTGCCAAGCCAAAGATGAAGATTCTGCCAAGAAATCTGCTACCACTAAAGCAAATGAAGAACACCGCCATAAAGACTGATGGCACAGGGGGGTAGGATAGGGGTTGCCTTTACTAGATTAGTTGTCTCGAATTCGGGGAAGAAAATCCTCGAACCCTTAACCTTGTATGATTATCTTTTTATCCCTCTGGCATCTTACAAACATAATGATTACGGTTTTAGCTATATTTTAATCATTCCTTATGATAAGGTAATCATTTATGGCCAATCTAACATCAATCTCGATTCCCAAAACAATCCTCAAAGCGTGCTTGATTCCGATGAACTAGTTAACAAGACCAAAGAAGACATCAAAAATTCTGATTACAATAGTGCTAGGAGTGAGGAACTAATCCTCGATCACCACGATGCACTGATACACCTAAAATATATAGTGTTTTTAGACACATTTTTATACCTATTTTTGAGATATTGTGCTTTAATGGAAGGTATATGTGTGTTTTTCTTTCAGGTACAATTAAAAAGGTGAAAATTGCTTAAAAGAGTGAAAAAGGATCAAATTTAGAGCAAAGAGGTGAAAATTGTGCGAAAGTGTTTTGGCGCCTAAGCGCCAGATCCGGCACTTAAGCGCTGGTTAAACAGAGTTGTTCGTGCCTAAGCACCAGAGGCCCCACGCTTAAGCCCCAAAGGTAGTTATCTGGTAGTTTTCATCATTTGACTGAATTTTGAAGAGGTATTTGAGGCACTCATTGACGTAAGAGGGTCGTTATGACCACTAAGAACAAAAATAGTATTAAAAGACTTGTGAAAGGAGGCATCCTTTAGAGTATTCATCAAATGTGGACACATTTTGAAGAGTATCCAAGGCACGTTTTGGAGATTTATAAAAGAATGAAATTTTTACATTTATAGGGGGTGCTTAAAGAGGGAGAGAGTGTTGGAGTCCTAAGAAGAAGATAGTGGAGAATCTTGTAGAGAGATTCAAGCACCACAAAATTTACTTTTTCCTTTTATTCTTCTTTTATTTTGAGAGTTGAGAGTGTTGTAAAAAAGAATAAATTTAAAGGAACTTTAAGAGTTCGGTGGAGGATTTGAGATAAGATTTTATCTTTTGTTTTAAACTACTTATGATTTTAATCGAGACTTCTTGTTGGTTTGACAATGATTTCTACTTTTAAACTAAAGTGTGGTTTTGTTTTCTCCTTGAAATCTGAGTAGTTTTCTTTATCTTTCTCCTTAGAATGATAAGTAATTAAAGTTTGGATGAAAGTTGTGGAGAGTATTGATCTTTAATGTTGGAAGAAGTTGTGATGATTTAGATCCATGAACTTCTTTTACTTCTTGATTTTCTGAATTCAGATGTTAAAAATTTGTTGTGAGAACATGTAAGAACCAGGCTGGTATTGTCTAGGTTAACAATCGAAAAGAATCATATGAGGTTTTATGAATGAGAATGTAATTAATATGATTTAGTGCAAATAAATAGAGAAATAATCATTGAAGGGTGTAGAGTTAGAGGACTTTAAAGTAGCAGGTAAAAGCCTCCAACTTGATTTCTTATTTTAGGTTCTAATATGAGACATTAGCCCTCAGGTGGAGGGAATCGAGGGAACTCTAGAGTGAGAGCTGGTATCTTCCCTGCCTAGCCAGCCTTCAGAACTATTCAAATTTTAAATTAGCCAATGATCTTTATAGCATCTCTAGTAAGGGTAAAGAATATAATTGCTCCTAATTTGCACAACACAATTTGCATACTTCGACAACATAATTCCTATACTTATTATTGATTCATGATAAGGAGAGATATTTTTCAAATTTTGTACTTTTCTTTTACATAAACTCAAGTTATCTTTTTAAATTGTTATTGTTCTATCAATATATCAAATATATCAAAAATATCAAAAAGATTTGAACTTTAATACTATGAAAATATTTTTAGTTTAAGTAATTATATTTTTAGAATAGAAAGTTGTTGATTAAAAGTGCATATTGCATATTCTCCATGTGGGTTTGATATTTAGGTCTTAAGCAAAAAGTCCTATTATACTTGATAACAATACATATACTTGCGTAGTATCCCAATATATATATATATAAATTGAAAAGTTAAATTCTTATTTTCTTCAGGATCAAGTTTTTGGCACAGTTGTAAAATAAGGAAATATAAGTGAAAACTATAATTAAAGTCATTGTTATACTGTTGGATATAGACAGTAACAAGATCAAGTTTTTGGAGCCGTTGCCTGAGAGAAATTAATTGATTTAAAAGCAAATTTCTATTTTTAGAAAGTCTTACTTAAACTCTAACAAATATCGTATTTTATATTATTTTATATTAAGTGTATGCTTAGTTTAGGTTCTGAAAAACTAGTGCCCTACAATTCTGAATTAGAGAGAACTGTTAAGAAAATTAGAAAAATAAATAAAATTTAAAATCTTGAAAAATTTAAAACAATTACAGACATGACAAACCAAAACAATCAAACTGCTGAAATTCATCAAGAGTTTAGACCTTTACGAGATTATGCCAACATTATGGTAGATGAACTTCATTGTATTATTCAAAAACCTACTGTAGTGGCTAATTCATTTGAGCCTAAACCTGTTATTATCCAAATGATAACAAATAATTAATTTGCGAGATCACCAACTGAGGATCCAAATTTACATCTTGCCAATTTTTAAGAATTGTACGCTACATTTAATATGATTTTGTATCAGATAATGCCATAAGACTTAGGTTATTTCCTTTCTCACTAAATGATAAAGCTAAGATGTGCTTGAATTCATTAGCACCTGGATCTATCAAAATTTGGGGTAATTTAACATAAAAATCTCTTGTTAAATATTTTCCACCATCAAAAACTACAAAGCTTAGAAATGATATTACATCTTTTAATCAGTTTGAAAGGGAATCTATTTATGAAGTATGGGAATGATTTAAAGAACACTTAAGAAAGTGTCCACACCATGCTATACCAGATTGGTTAATAGTTCAAATTTTTTTATAATGGATTAGTTAGATCTCTTAGATTTATTATCGATGTCACTGCTGGTGGTTCATTGATGTCAAAACAGTTTCATGACGTTTATGCTTTAATTGAAGAAATGGCTACCAATAATTTTCAATAGCCTTCTGATAGGGCGAATCCAAAGAAAGTAGCCAATATTCATGAATCTGATGCATTTACTATGTTAGCAAATCAGGTTGCTTCAATTTCAAGGAAGTTAGACCAATTTGGAATTAATTTTTCTCAAATAATTTCTATGATTGAAGAGAATTTATTAGGCCAAATGGTAGATTCTCAAGCATCAATAGAAACTTTAAATGTCATTAATAACAAGCAGAATAACCCATATTCAAATTAATATAACCCGGGTTGGAAGAACCATCCCAAATTTAATTGGAATAACACTACAAGCGGAAAAATCAGCAATGGATGAACAATCAATGAAACCCATTGGGAAACTGGAACAACCAAGGGAATAATAACTATAGATCTACTTGTTCTCCAGGTTTCAATAGTAATACACAATATAAGGAGAAGAAGTTGTTGATAGAAGAAGTGGTGTTATAAATGAGAAATCAGTTACAAAGTCATGAAGCTACAATTAGAAATATTAAGAATCAACTTGGATAAATCGCAAATTCATTAAGTAATAGATCCTAAGGAACACTTCCTAGTAATACTGAAACAAATCTAAAAGACCATAATAAAGAGCAATTAAAAGTCGTTCAACTTAGAAGCGGAAGAGAGTTGGAAGGTAGGATTCAAAAAGAAACTTAAGTAGAGAGAGAGAAGAAATTGAAGAATCAAAAGAGGAAACTCCAAAAGATTCTAAAAGACCCATTTTTCCACTTAAAGTTAACTTAAAAATCCCACCGCCTCCATTTCCTCAGAGACTTCCTAAAAAAAAAATTGGATAAATAATTTTCAAAATTTTTGGAGATTTTTAAGAAGCTTACATTTAATATTCCATTTGTTGGTGTCTTAGAACAAATGTCAAGCTATGCAAAGTTTATGAGGATATTCTTAACAGGAAAAGGAAGTTTGAAGATAATGAGACTGTTGCACTTAGTGAGAAGTGCAGTTCTATAATTCAGAAGAAGCTTCCTGAAAAGCTTAACGATCCTGGTAGCTTTATAATTCTATGTGCAATAGGAGATAGATTTTATGGGAAAGCTTTATGTGATTTAGGTGCAAGCATTAACCTTATGTCATTATCAATATTCAAAAGACTAGGATTAGGATAAATAACTCCTACTACTGTAACTTTGTAGTTAGCAGATTGTTTAATAATGTACCCTAAAGGAGTTATAGATGTCCTAGTGAAAGTTGATCAATTTATCTTTCCTGTTGATTTAATTGTACTAGATATTGAGGAAGATAAAGAGATACCTATCATTTTTGGAAGACCTTTCCTAGCCACAGAAAGAGCAATGATAGATGTGTAAGAAGGGGAATTAACAATGCGCGTCAATGATCAAACTATTACTTTTAACATTTCAAGATCAATGAAATATCCTGCAAAAGGTAAAGATGATGAATGTTATAGAATGGTTGTTATAAGATATCTGAGTGAATGTCATTTCAAAACTACTTATGAAAAAAAATCTGAAGAAAAAGATTTGGAACACGTGTCAGAAGAGGAATTAGTTTAATATGAAGATCTTCTTAAGGAAGATTCAAACTATGTTCAAGAAAGTTTTGAAATTATGGACACGATAGACAAAGATAAATCATTTTGTCCATCAATTGAAAAACCTCCAGAACTTGAGTTGAAGTTACTTCCTGGTCATTTAAAATATGCATTTTTAGGAGATTCCTCTACTTTACTAGTTATAATTTCCTTGAAGTTAACGATGGAATAAGAAGAAAGATTGATGAAAATATTAAAAAATTTTAAGAAAGCCTTTGGGTGGACAATAGCTAATATTAAAGGAATCAGTTCTTCAATTTGTATGCATACAATTCATATGGAATAGAACTGCAAACCCAAGGCTGATCCTCAAAGGAGATTGAATCATGTTATGAAAGAAGTTGTAAAGAAAGAAATTTTAAAGTGGTTAGAAGCTGGAATTATCTACCCTATTTTATATAGTGCATGGGTTAGCCCAATTCATTGCACTCCTAAGAAAGGAAGAGTAACTGTGAATGTAAATGAACATAATGAGCTAATAACTACTAGACAAGTTGCAGGGTGGTGAATATGTATTGATTATAGAAAATTAAATCTTGTCAAAAAGAAAGATCCTTCTCCACTACCCTTTCTAGATCAAATGCTGGATAGACTAGGTGTGCATAAACACTTTTGTTTTTTGGATGGATATATCGGTTATCACCAAATTCAAATAACTTCTGAGAATCAAGAAAAAACAACTTTTACCAGTCCTTATGGTACTTTTTCTTTTACAAGAATGCCCTTTGGTTTTTGTAATGCCCCTGCAATATTTCAAAGACTTATGATGGTAATTTTTTGTGATTTAATTGAAAAAGGGATTGAAGTCTTTATGGATGATTTCTTAGTGTTTGGAACATCATTTGACTCATGGGTGAAACATTTATCTAAAGTTCTTACATGTTGGGAAGAAACAAATTTACTCCTTAATTGAGAAACATGTCAATTTATGGTAGCAGTAGGAATTGTATTAGGACATAAAATATCAGAGAATGGTATGGAAGCAGATCCTGCTAAAATTCAAGTGATTGCTAATTTACCTTATCCAACAAATGTAAGGGGAATTAAGAGTTTTTTAGGACATGTTGGATTCTACAGGAGATATATTAAAGACTTCTCAAAACGTATTAAGCCTTAATGCCATTTATTGGAGAAAGATGCAATTTTAAATTTTGATGAAGAGTGCCTCAAAGCTTTTGAGTTATTAGAAGAAAAATTAATCACTGCACGTATTATAGTTTCACAAGATTGAGGAAAACCTTTTGAATTAATGTGTGATACTAGTGATTATGCTATTGAAGTTATTTTAAGACAAAGATATGATAGAATTTTTAAAGTAATTTACTATGCTAGTAAAACTCTTAATGAAACTCAAATTAATTATACAATAACTCAAAAAGAGTTATTAGCAAAAGTTTATGCTTTTGATAAATTTAAAACATATTTAATTGGAACTCATGCATAGTGCATACAAATCATTCTGCTATTAAGTTCTTAATGAAGAAGAAGGATGCTAAACCAAGACTTATAAGATGAATTCTTCTTTTGTAAGAATTTGATTTTACAGTAGTAGATTGAAAGGAGACTGAAAATCAATTTGTTGATCATTTGTCCAGGCTTGAATTAGAATAACCACTCTGTTTTGAAAAAAAAATTAATGAACATTTTTATGATGAAAAATTGTTCACTATTAATGAGTGGCGTGTTTTGTGGTATGCCAACATTGTGAACTTTCTTATTAGTGATATTATACCCTATGGAAATTTATTTCTGAAGCTAAGACTTATTTTTAGGATGACCCATTTTGATATAAATAAGGAGTTCTTATTATTCGAAGATGTGTACTATTAGAAGAAACTTATGAAATTATCCAAAAATGTCATAATTTTGATTTTGGGGAACATTTTGTTGTTGGTAAAACAACATACAAAATTTTACAATCTGGATTCTATCGGCCTATAATTTTTAGAGATGTTATTGCTTATATCAAAACTTGTGATAGATGTCAATGTGTAGGCAATATTTTTAGAAGAAATGAGATGCCCCTCAATTATATGTTATAAGTTAAGATATTTAATGTTTGGGGATTAGATTTCATTGGACCATTTATACTATCTTTCGGAAATATATATTCTATTAGCAGTGGACTATGTATCCAAATGGATAGAAGTTGTTGCTTTACCTTGATGTGATGCTCAAAGTGTTGCAAAATTTTTGAAAACAAATATATTTTGTAGATTTGCGATGGTGAGAGTTATCATTACTGACGGGGGAAGTAATTTCAAAAATGTTATAATGGAGAAGTTATTAAAGAAATATCATATAATATATAGGATTGCTACTGCCTATCATCATCAGACAAGTGGTTTGGCTAAATTATCCAATTGGAAAATTAAAAGAATTATGGAAAAATCTATAAATCCAACAAAAATAGATTGGTTAGTCAAACTTGATTATGCTTTGTGGGCTTATAGGACTGCATATAGAACTCCTATAGGAATGTCCCCATATAGGCTAATATTTAGGAAAGCTTGTCACTTACCAGTTGAACTTGAGCATAAAGCATATTGGGCAATGAAAGAGTTCAATTATAATTTGAAAGATGTTGGTAAGAAAAGATTATTGCAATTAAATGAGCTTGAAGAGATAATGAATGAATCTTATGAAAGTGCTAAGATTTATAAAGAAAAGATGAAGAAGTGGCATGATCAAAGGATTCTTACTAAAAATTTTCAACCAGGGCAATAAGTTTTGCTATATAATGCAATGTTAAGATTATTTCTAGGCGAACTTAAGTTCAGGTAGATGGGTCCATTTATTGTGATGAAAGTTTATCCTTACGGAGCTATGGATATTAAAGATCCTAAGACTAATAAAGTTTTTAAAGTGAATGGTCATAGACTGAAACCTTATTTTATTGGGGATCAACAAAAATTTAATGAAGGAATGATCTTGGGTCAATCAGAATAAGCATTGGTTATGTCGGGCTGACGATGTTAAACCAAGCACTTTGTGGGAGGCAACCCATAGTTATTAGTGTGTTTTGCTTTAATTATGTTTTTTGTGTGATTAATAAAAATTGGGGTATTTTTTTGAGCTATTATGTGTTACTATTGATTTTAAGACTTTATTAAGTGATCTAGACATGCTAGAAAGAGAATTTGGATGTTTAGTTGACTGGTGCAAAAATTTACATTGGCGCTTAAGCGCGGCAGTTAAAAAAGATGTGCTAAATTAAGATTCTCAAAGGTTTAACCGTCAATACATTTGTAAAAACATGTCAAGGCAGTTCCTAGACGTGCCTAGAAGTTATTTGAAGGATTTAGGCCTATAAATAGAAGGGTCTAGGGAAGGAATTTTGCCTCAGATGATTTTTAGCCTTAAAATTCTAAGAGAAAGATAGATTTAGAAAAAAATTTCTTCATGGGAGATGGATTTAAAGATAAAGGAAGAGACCATGAGGAAGAGATTCATTAGTCAAAGTGCACACGAGATGTATAATGATTTCTTAGCCATTAGTATCGAAAGAATATCATAAAATATCAACAAAATTGAGAATACCATGGCTTTACTTGAGACTAAAGTAATTGAGATTCATGCACATCTTGAGCATATTGGATGGCAATTGAAAATGTAATTTAGTCAAACTAAGTATATAGAGGAAGCGGATAAAGAGATGTTTCTTAAGCAGAAATGGATTGAAGAAAATAGTATTAGAGCACGTCAACACCGTCCTTTTTATCAACTTTATATTTTAATTGCTCCAGGAGAGACTAATAAAAGACCAGAGTTTATCCCATCAAATGAAGAGTGGAATTAAGTTCTATGTTTGAGTTTGTTTGTTTGGATTTGTGTTGATATATTAGTGTTTGTTTTTAGTGTTTATGACTTTTTATGAGTTTAATTGTGTATGTTTGTTAGTATTTTGTATTTAGAAAATTTTCTCATCCGAGACTATTTGGAGTGAGAATTAAGTGTTATTTGTACTTTTTATTGTTTCTGAATTAATATATGTGTTTGTTTGTGTAAAAAGTAGTGTTATTTTTAGCCTCGAATTGAAATAGTTATATTGGAGAATTTTGAGAGAAAGGAGAGTTGTAGGAGATGAAAATTGTCATTTAAGTGTTATAAGACCATTTAGGGGTGGTATACTTAGGCAAATAGTACATTTTATTTAAATTTAAAAATCTAAAAAATCATGCACTAGCGCCTAAGCGCCACATATCATGCTTAAGCATGAGCAAATATGAAAGGCAGGCACCTAAGCTCCACTTATCTGTGCTTAAGCGTTGGTTCACGAAAATTGGTTCGCGAACGGTTAAAAGTGAAAATTTGAGCCGAAAATCACCATTTTTATCCTCCCTTCACCTTCAACCTCTTGAAATTGCGATTTTGGAGAGCTAGGGCACACTATTAAGTGGAGATTTCTTGGTGCAATCAAGAAAAATTTGCTAGATCCAATTTCTTAAGGTAAGAGCTTTACTTCTATGCAAAAATTTTGGATTTCACCATGTATTTTGAGTACATTTGGAGAAATTCAAAAAATCACTATTCGTGGTCAAAAATGAGGACAACTCTATGGAAATTGCATAAAAAGTGTAGTTTAAGCTTTTGGAAGTTTAGTTTAGTAGCTTAGACTTGATTTTTGATGTTATTTTTGGAATTTTATAAATTTGTAGAATGACACCAAGAATGAAGAGGACTAAAGGAAAGAGCCCTTTTGATTCGAGCAAATTTGTTAGTTCGAAGGCTCAAGATAGGTACAGTGATGCATTGCAATCACAGAAGCTTATCCAGGAGCGTTGTTTTAAGAATCTAGGTGGATCTGTGAAAGATTTGATCGTTCACCAATAGTGAGAATGATTTTGTGGTTTTTTATTGTGTAGTTATTTTGGTTGTTAGGGAGTTCTGTTAAAACCTCCCTGAGGCTGAAGAAGATACAGTCATGGTTCGAGAAAAATTGGTACCTTTTTCACCTGAGGTAATCAATTTATTCTACCATTCGGTTACTTTATGTTTTTATGCAGATTATAGTCCGACTGAGATGTAGCTAGATGAGATTATTTCTTATTTGACTTATGAAAGAGGACTTTGGAAAATCACTAATGAAAGAAGAGTCAATTTTCCCACATCAAAGTTAAGTACATCTTCGAAGGCATGGCACTATTTTATTTATGCTCGTCTGCTATCAAAAAATCATCTCAGTGAAGTTACCAGAGAGAGAGCAACATTAAATTATTGTATCCAAGAAGGAAAGCTCATCAGCATTGGAGCTTTGATATATCAAACTATCGTGAGTTCTGCCACAGCCGTTGCTACTGCAGGTCTGGGATTTGCTTCCTTAATCCTTTTTTTTATGTGAGCAGGCTGTAGTAAATTTTGATAACTGGGATGAAGTACTGTTGCCTCTAAAGCCCATCACAAAGGTGAATGGGAAGAATTATTCTGAGCATTCTATTTTTGGTTGGAGAGGAGGATTTTCTAGGAGTTATGGAATAGAGACATTTGTTGTTTCTACCTCTGCTGCTTCTGCATCTAGACCATCTACCTCACGTGCTTCTACTTCTAGAGGTGAGTCTACCGAGACACAAGATCAATTATCACAGAGGATGCTGGATAATATTAACTATACCACTGATAGGGTACAAAATTTAGAGCATTTTGCAGATCATACTGATAGGTATAATAGGAGAAAAAGTTATTATGCAGAAAAATTTCACTCATCTTGGGAGAGCCTCATTAGGGGTAACCAAGGGTACAATTTCCTCCATATCCTAGATACCCTGATTATGAGCCTACATAATTTTGAGATAGCAGTGATTCAGAGGATGAAGAGTATAACTGAGAGATTTATTTTTATGATTTTAATATGATTTGAACTATGTGGTCTGGGCTTACTATATTTGCATTTGTGCGTTGATTTGAACTATGTGATGTGGTTTGGACTTTTATGTTTAAGTGAGATTTGTGACGTGATGTGTATGTTTTGGACTTGAGACATGTATGTTTGTGTACTTATTTAGACATTATGATGTGTAAGATTTTTATTTTTAATTGTATTATGAAGTTATTTTGCAGTAGTTTTGTTTTAAAATGCTAGGGTAGTATCTATTGTTGTGTGTTTAGTACTATGATTTGGTTACTTTAGAACTTAACTTAATTCTATGTCTTTTGTAAAGTTGAAAATCTTGCTAGCATTGATCTTAAATTTAAAACTTAGAAAACTGCTACCCTGTATTTTTCTTTTATCTTGTTAGTGTGTTTGTTTTTATGTTAAGACCGTAAAGTTAAAGTTAGTGTGTTAGCTTGCTTTTATGTTTGTACCCACCACTTAGAAGTCTACTAAATCTCCACATGTTAAATTGAAATTAAAATGATAGAAAATTTAATTAATTTTACTTCTATTTTTAGTTTTATACTTTTATACTTAGGATATAAAAATTCATGTAAGCATGTTATTTTTATTTTCATTCTTGCTTATATATATTTGATGTTAAACTATTTAATCTTTTCAAAAATTTAATTTTGGGGTGGATGAAAAGTATTTTCAAAACTTTAATTTTATTTTTTCTCAATTGCGCTACAAGTGAATTTGATTTTAAAAGAAAAATGATCATGTATATGAAGTTATATTAGGAAAGTAAAATTTTATTTTGGAAATGAGTACGAAAATTAATTTTAAATTTTCGAGTAGTGAAGAAAAACTTTTAGTTAATAGTTTTAGTGTAGAAAATGCTAAATATAGTGTAACTATCTTTAGTAAGAAAAATTATATTTTTGAAAATTTTAGAAATTTAGACTTTTATTTTTAATGCTTAAATTTCTTTTATTAAAAACAATTTTCAAAACTATTATAATATTTATAAGTGTAAGATTTATATCAGGACTTTGCTTTAGGAAAGAAGAAGTGGAATTCAAAACCATTAAAGGTCTATCCAGATATAGAAATCCTTGCCTGAAAAGAAAAAAAAAAGAGAAAATAAAAAAAAAGAAGAGAAAAGAAAAAGAAAAAAATATAAGGGAGGAGAAGCTTGAGGATCAGTGCCTAATTAAAAATTGGTTCCACATTTGAACTTTTTAAAGTATAAGACTTGAGAAAATCTCAAGCTTAAAAATATAATATTGTAAGTAAAATTATTCTTAATAAAACTTTTTAAGTGGAGATAATAAAAGGAATAAATTCTAAATTTGGAGAAACTACAATATTTCTGAATTAGATAGGAACTCATATTTTCATCTTTCTTAACATTAAAAATTTCTAAACTTTAAATTGGTCTCATTTACTGAATATTTTTTCTAAATTGGACTACCATATTTCTAAACCTATATTTTATTAACTCTTAATAGAACTCATATACACATCATACTAATTTAGTTATTAAATATTGAAGTGTCACTTGAGGACAAGTAATATTTTAAGTTTGGGGGATTTCGATACACATAAAATATCTAGTGTTTTTATATACATTTTTATACCTATTTTTGATATATTGCGTTTTACTGGAAGGTATTTGTGTATTTTTCTTTCAGGTACAAGTAAAAAGGTAATAATACTTAAAGGAGTGAAAAAGGATTAAATTTGGAGCAAAGAAGTGAAAATTGCGCTAAATTGTTTTGGCGCCTAAGCACCAAATCCGGCGCTTAAAGGCCGGCTAAACAGAGAAGGCCGCGCCTAAGCGCCAGAGGCCCTGCGCTTAAGCGCCAGAGACAGTTATTTGGTGGTTTTCTTCATTTGGCCAAATTTTAAAGAGGTATTTGAGAGACCTATTAGCTTAAGAGGGTGGTTATGACCACTAAGAATGAAAATATTATTAAAAGACTTGTGAAATGAGGCATCCTATGGAGGTGGACACATTTTGAAGAGTTTCCAAGGCACCTTTTGGAGATATATAAAAGAAGGAACTTTATACATTTAAAGTGGGTGTTTGAAGAGGGAGAGAGTTCTGGAGTCCTGGGAAGATCATGGAGAATCTTGTGGAGAGATTCAGGCACCACAAAATTTACTTTTTTCTTTTGTTTTAGTTTTATTTTGAGAATTGAGAGTGCTGTAAAAGAAAAGAGATTCAAAGGAACTTCAACAGTTTGGTGGAGGATTTGAGATAAGATTTTATCTTTTGTTTTCAACTACTTTTGGTTTTAATTGAGACTTCTTGTTGGTTTGACAATGATTTCTACTTTTAAACTAAAGTGTGGTTTTGTTTTCTCCATGAATTCTGAGTAGTTTTCTTTATCTTTCTCCTTAAAATGACAAGTAATTAAAGTTTGGATGGAAGTTGTGGAGAGTATTGATCTTTAATGTTGGTAGAAGTTGTGATGATTTAAATCCATGAACTTCATTTACTTCTTGATTTAGCCAATCCAGATGTTAAAATTTATTGTGAGAACATATAAGAACCAGGCTAGTATTGTCTCAGTCAACAATTAGAAAGAATTACATGAGGTTGTATGAATGAGAATGTAATTTGTATGATTTAGTGAAAATAAATATGAAAATAATCATTGAAGGGTGTAGTGTCAGAGGACTTTAAAGTGACAGGTTAAATCCCCCAACTTGATTTATTATTTTAGATTTTGATACGAGATGTTAGCCCGTAGGTGGAGGGAATCGAGAGAACTCTAGAGTGAGAGCTGGTATCTTTCCTGCCTAGACGGTCTTCAGAACTATTCAAACTTTAAATTAGTCGATGTTCTTTATTTTATCTTTAGTAAGGGTAAAGAATATAATTGCTCATATTTGGCACAGCACAATTTGCATACTTCCACAACATAATTCCTATATACTTTTTTCTGATTCATGATGAGGAGAAAGATATTTTACAAATTTAGCACTTTTCTTTTACATGAACTAAAGTTATCTTTTTAAATTTTTAATGTTCTATCAATATATCAAAAATACCAAAAAGATTTAAATTTTAATACTCCGAAAAATATTTGTAGTTCAAGTAATTGTATTTTTAGAATAAAAAGTTGCTGATTAAAAGTGCATATTGCGTATTCTTCCTGTGGGTTCGATATTTTAATATTAATATATATAAATAATATATTATATTAATGATATATCTACTTCTGTAGTATTCCAATATATATATATATATATATATATATATATATATATATATATATATATATATTAGTATCCCAATATATATATATATATATATATATATATATATATATATATATATATATATTGAAATTTTAAATTCTTATTTTTTTCAGGATCAAGTTTTTGGCACTAATATAAAACAAGGAAATATATGTAAAAATTATAATTAAGTTTATTGTTATATTATTGCTTATATTGAGTAAGAGGATAAATTACACTGCTTATGAAAATCGGAGAACTAGTAACGATCGCTAAATTCCATATCATCGATGTCGAGACCACTTTTAATTCTCTACTGAGTCGACCATGGATTCACGAACATAATATGGTTATATCGTCTCTACACCAATACATTAAGTGTTACAAGGAAGGGGAAAAACATTACATCAAGAGTGATTTACAATCTTTTTTAGTTCATGAAGTTGGCATTCATAAAGATGCCTCCTACTATGCACCTCCAAAGAAAACTGTCTTCTCTCGTGAATTTGTGGCAAACAAAATGGAAGATTTAGAAGAATCAAAAAGAGGATGTCATTCAGCTCTGCTTGAGTGAGCTTCCACCAATCTTTTGCGACAAGTTGGTGAGAGTTCTTTTAGTTTGCACACCCGAGGATAAGGCTGAGGACGCGGACGAGCAAGAACCAATTTAATTGTTGAATGGACTAGGCTAACCATCAACATTACTGATGAAGAAAGTTCTGAAGATGAAATAATAATGGCAAAATAGAAGAAACCTCAGCACAAGATATCCTTAGAAGATATGGAGAAAAGTGAATATGAGATAATGTATGATCGGATAAACCACTATGTGAATACCATAACCCTTGCTCTAATTTGCCCCCAAATGGTCGAGAGTTTAGAGGCCAAGGAAGTCTGTAGCACTGGTTCAAAGCCAATCAAGTTTTATCATGCTTCTACTTGTACCAGTCTTGAAAATCATGTAAATTTGAATGAGGATCCTAATGAATTAATAGAATTGCCTTATGGTTACTTTTTGCCTTGTGTACAAAAATTAATTCAGCAAGGGAATTTTCCAAAACAACTGCCAAAATGTGAATTACAACTTTTTGAAAAATTATGGAATGTTAAAAGTCAAACTCCCAACAAGAAAAAGGGTCTTAGATTTGGTACAATCAGACCAGTCGATGATTCAAAATTTTGTGTGATTGTTACTATTGAATAGGAAGAGGATTTCCTCGATGTGGAGGAAGAATCTACCGATCAGCTGATAGAAAACGCTTCTCCAGAATTTGAGGAAGAAATCAAGTTAACTATTGATGAACTGAAGGAATTTAACCTCATAATGGAAGAGCAGCCACGACCTACATTTATAAGTTCTCTACTAAAAGATGAAGAATCTTTAGCGTTGATCAGACTATTAACAGAATTCAAAGATTACTTCACATGGAGTTATGATGAAATGTCAAGACAGTCAGCAGAATGTGAAATTCATAAACTCAGGGTGGGCAAGGATATGACTCCATAAAACAAGCTCCAAGAAGAATGCGTCTTGAAATATAGCAATAAGTCATTGTCGAGGTGAAGAAATTAATAGACGCTAACTTTGTAAGAGAAGAGCAATACCCCACATGGTTAGCTAACATTGTGCAAGTTTGAAAGAAAAATGGGCAAATTCATGTATATGTTGACTTCAGGGATTTGAACAAAGCATGTCCAAAGGATGAATTTCCATTACCAATACCAGAAATGATGGTGGATATCACTTCAACAAATGAAATTTTCTCATTTATGGATGGATCGTCGAGATACAACCAAATCAAGATGGCTCCCAAGGATGCATCAATTATAGCATTCAGAACACCGACTGAAATTTTATGCTACACAGTGATGTCATTTGGGTTGAAGAACGCCAAACCAACATACCAACGAGCTATGATGAAGATTTTTTATGATCTCATTCACAATCAAGTGGAATGCTACATGGATGATTTGGTCATCAAGAGTAAACAAAAAATAGTCCATTTGTATGATTTGAAGATCGTGTTCGAACGATTATGATAGTACAACCTTATGATGAATCCCTTAAAGTGCATCTTCAGCGTTACCTCCGAAAAGATTCTAGGGTTCGTTGTCCGTCATCGGGGAATCGAGATCGACCTAGATAAGATTAAATCTATCTTGGAAATGCCTCCACCCAAAACCTTAAAACAACTATGTTCCTTCTAAGGCAAGTTAGCATATCTGAGACGCTTTATTTCTAATCTCTCAGGTAGGTGTCATCCTTTCTTGGCATTAGATAAAAAGGATGCCAATTTTTTTTAGGAAGAGAAATGCCAGCAAGCTTTCAAAGATGAGGATGTTAAGCAATATTTAATGACACCTTTTGTTTTGGCAGCCCCTATCCCAGAAAAACCTTTAATACTTTATACTACGGCCTTAGATGACTCTCTTGGAGCCCTCTTAGCCCAAGTCAATGACAAGGGTAAAGAAAATGCTCTCTACTAGTTGAGTCTTTGGCTAATACCAACGGAGATAAGGTATCCTCCTATTAAGAAGCATTTTCTAGCTTTGATTTTTGCCGCCCAGAAGCTCAGAAATTAAATGCTTTCTCATAAGGTATCTCTAATTTTAAAAGTTAATTTGTTGCAATATTTGATGACCCAACCAATACTCTCTGGACATCTAGCAAGATGGTTGATGATTTTGTTGTAATTTGATATAACTTTTGTTCCCCTCTGCACTATCAAGGGACAGATTTTAGCAAATTTTCTCGATGCACACCCACTTCCAGCTGAGTCCCCTCTTAATGAAGAATTACCAAATGAGCAAGTATTACATATGGAATTCTCTAGTGTGCAATGCTGGGAGATGTACTTTGATGGAGCTTTGTCAGCCAGAAAAGACAAAGGATCAGCAGGCATAGTTATACCATGCAAGGCAAGGATTGGTTTAATCTTTATCATGTCAAATAAGGGTATGTTGAGTTTCTCATACCACCTGAAAGAGCCATGCACTAACAATGAAGAAGAATATGAAGCGCTAATCACCGAATTAGAATTATCAATCTCGATGGATATAATAGATATTGTCATCTATGGCGATTCTCAGCTCGTCATCCAACAAGTCACTGAACAATACTAGATTTTGAAACCAATGTTAGCAGAATATCATCATATTGCAATGAGGCTGCTGGAGCAGATTCCTAGTATGACTCTCTACCGGATTCCTCGGGGAGTGTTGACCTCACTTTTGGTTGAGGTCTAGAAACTTCTTTAGTAGCTTAGGTCTAGCCATAGGACTTTCCTATTGACTAGTCTTAGAAAACTAGAAAAGGTACCCCCACAATTAGCAATTCAAAACTCTTCTATTTACTCAACTTGAAGTTTCACATATTGATCTTAAACTCTAGCACTTAGTAGGTGAGATCATTATGAGAAAATTCAAGAGTTCCTATAGGATTACTTGGCCTTAGGACTGACCCTAGGTGTTGGTTTGGAGTTAGGGTACACAATACCCTCACAATGTTCTGGCTAAAACCAATCCATAAGGACCCAAAATGAGGATTTCATTGATCCATGGTTCATTTAGAATGGATATTTATCCAATTCTACTTTAAATATTAATCTTGGGTCTTTTGCCCCAGACACTCCCAAATTACCTAACTGCCCTTAAGACCTTCCTTTAACCCAAAATCCAAAAATCCCATAAAATCCCCAATAAATCCCAAATATTCTCAATCTTATTTCTTTCAACTACCACATGGCCCAACTTGGTCAATTTGACCATCTTTAACCAAAATACCCTCAAAATTGCCAAAATTACAAAAATACCCTTGGCACCCCAAACTTTCCCAAAACCTCCAAAATTACTCCAAATATCCTCAAAACCCATCTGGACCCATCAATTGGATTCAATTTGACCATTTTGACCAAAACCCCCAAATTGCCTTTAAAGGCCCAATTTCCCCAAATTTACTTCAAATGTCCATCAATTTGGATCCAATCTTCCCCAATTTCAATCCTAAACTCAAATTAACTTTAGATGTGACCAATTTAAACCAAATCCAAGCTCAATTGGTTCATAATTGGAGTCCAATTTTGATTTGGGTCAAAACCCCCAATTTTGACCATATGACTTAATCTCACCCAAGTAAACCCATAGCCTAGTCAATTAGCCTCATTTAATATTGAAAAATCTTTAAAACATTCTTATACATCAAAATCCACCATCAATTGGACTTGGTAAAGCCTCAAACCCATTTAATTTTGGCCTAAATCCAAAATTCCCAAATTAGCCCCAATATTGGCTAACACCCCAAAATTCAACATTTGAATGCCTTAGACTTCAAATTGGCATCCAATTTTTGTTGAAAATCCTTTATAAGGTCATTTGTGACCAAATACAACAATAAATTTGAGCTTAGTCCAAAGCTAGCTCAAGTTTGACCCAAGTTAGATCCATATGACTAATTTAGGTTTAAAATCAAGACCCACCAAATCCATCCAAATTGACCACCAAATCAACTTCAAAACAACTTTCATCCTTCATGAAAGTTTTTTATTATGATGTTTTACACCAAACACAACAATCAATTTGGACTTAGCCCATGGCTAGCCCAAGTTTGACCCAAACTTAGCCCAACATGCTTAAAATGGGTCCAAAATCAAAAATCCACCAAATTAATTAACCAATTGACCTCAAAATGACTTTCACCCTTCATGAAAGTTGTTCCTCATGATCTCCTACACCAAATGCCATATTTAATTGGGCCAATTGGCATGCCTAACATAGCTCAAACATAAGATTTGGTCACATGCACCTTTTTGGATATATGGTCAAATTCAAACCAATTGAGCTTCATAAGATCAAATGAGCCTTGCCATGACTCACCTTAGACCCTAAGGTTGAGTTCCAAGCCAGCCATTAACCCATGGTTAACCTTGATATTTATCTCAAGGGTAAAAAACTTTAATTTTAATCCTTGGAAGAGATAATGAAGAGGTTAAATTAAAGACACATGTCCATACCCTATGGTGCCATTTTGCTGCCCATCATAAGCTTTAACCATGGTCCAAACCTTGGTTAGCTACCTTAACCCAAGCCAAAAGCCCAAAACTGTGAACCCCCACATGGTTAAAACTCAAATTCATTCCAAGAGGCCACCTCAGCTCAAATTGAGTTGAGGACCCTTCTGCTTGACACCTAAGCAGTGGGGCTAAGCTCTCAATTGGCCAGCTAAGCTCCCCATTGGCCAATTTCTATAAAATCGACCCCTAGGGCCATGAATAGTGGGTGGTAAAAATTCTTCACCAAGGCCTTCCAAACCTCTCTGAGAGCTTCTCTAAGAGTCCCTAAGTTCATTCCAATTCATTTCCCCCTCTCAATTCCACCACAGAGAGCCAATTTTGAGCTCAAACCCTTGCCCGAAACTAGGACAAAACCCAATCTCAACCTACACAGCACAAAACCTCAAATTAATTGGCTCTACACCTTCACAAGAGTGAAAGAAGCCAAAGCCCCATCAAATTCCCCTTCCACAGAGCCTCTACCATAGCTCTCAACCAACACCCAAAATCGGCTTTGGTCAAAATCATATATAGGCCTTACACCAGAGCCAAAGACTTCATCCCTAAGCTCTTTGGAGTATAACGAAGATGTGAAGAATCTCTGATTGAGGCTACACCTCTCGGAACAAAGGTATAACCTCACTCACTCTCCCGAGCCTTTACGAGCTCTCCATGTATAATGGCTTGATTTCATAGCATGTTTGTCTCTTTAAGACGAGTAATTTAAAAAAACAATCACTAAAATCCATTAAGAAATGAGGGAGATATTAAGGTTTTAAAATGGACGGCTCTCGGTTAAGGCTATCGGGGACGATGAACGGATGCCGTCCATCTTCGCGTGTATTGAACGGACGGCGGAGATCAAGCCGGATGATCTTCTGAAGCGATAAAGCGGGACGCATGGCAGCTGACTCAGA
>NEWO01000353.1:324380-340377 GCA_003013225.1 Phalaenopsis aphrodite | reverse complement strand
ATAACTTTCTTTAGTTTATTTGATCGAGCCTCATCCTCAATTCTTGTGTTCATCCTTCGGGATAGATATATGATTTGAGGTAAAGCGCTCTTTTATTTAAACTATGAAAATTATGGGGTCAGTTTGACTTCATCTTTTTCAAAACTAAAATTTTTAACGTCCTTCCGAAGCGGGTAACGGGATTTCAATTCTGATTACCGACAGCTTCTTACGGGCAAACCCCACACCAAAAATAGTGCTGACAACACCCTACATACTCATATATAAGTCTGAGGTCGTACTACAGCTATAAGTTCAGACACCGTCTCTCAGAGTCATTGTCGCCAATCAGCAACAACAAAATAAAGTGCAGAACTCAGACTTGAAGAATTGCAAAGTCTTGAAGGAAAAAAAACTAGAAGCACAACAACATCTGGAGCTTTACTAGGTGAGGATGGTTTAAGCTCATGAAAAATTGGTCCGCCCAAGGACATTCAAAGTTGGTGATCTCATACTAGTTCTTAAAAGGCATATTCTTGTACGCCACAACGTATGTAGAAACTTCGAGGCAACTTGAGAGGGACCATTTATCGTGGAAAAGTTCTATGCAGGAGGAGCCTACTAGCTAGTGAGTTTTCGAGGCAAAAGACCCATGTTGCCAATCAACGGATGATACTTGAAGACATACTATGTAACTTGACATTGTATAAATTGAAATTTTGAAATTTTGATTATTCTGGGGTTTTTTATTTGGCCAAACATCTGTGACCAGGTCCAAAAATTTTGTAATAAAATTAACCTCAATAAAATAAAAAAATTTTAAGTTACATACTTTGATTTTCTTCTTTCTACTTTTAAGTTTTATATCTTACTAAATTAAACAAAATATATACATAAATAAATGATTTTCTCATCGATACAAACTAAAATTTTTTCTAATAAACACTTTTTTTGTTCTTGTTCCTGTTAAATTTCAATACACTGATGTTTTTCATGTCATCTACAGAAGAAATGTCAGGACAGAAGCTGATTTTTGTTATTAAGGATGGTTAGAATCTTGCACTTAATGAGGAAAGGGCACCGCAGGGTGGCATCATAGACTTCGACATGGACTTCAGTCAGGTTGATGTAGATTATACGGGTCTCCTGTTGGACGTGGTCAGCCGTCGAGAAAAAGAAGGGCTACCATCACTGTTAAAAATTAGCTCTGAGGATTCCTCACTGAAGGGGAAGAAAGTGATACTGCAGCATGATCCGATGGAGGGGACTAGTCACCTGCCATCTATGATAACTGCACCGATTAGAGGCCTAGTCACTGCTAATGACGAGAGACTGCCAGATGCACCATTACGAAGGACTCAATGTAGAAATCCCAATCATCGAAAACATAGAGCTTTCCTGTGTGAAGAAAGAAAATGCAGAAGGAGGAAGAAAACTTGCTTACTCCAATTCTTGAGGGGAAAATCAATGATCCATGCATGAGAAAGACTTCCTCCAGCCTTCCTACCACAGAGGATGAGTTTGAGTTCACTACAGAGCCGATGATACCAGAGGTTTTAGATAATGTTTGTGTGGGTTTCCCGACGTGCTACGCTGAGATTCCCACATGGATACCAACTATAGATGCATTTGTGGAATGCCCAAACAACAACAGCTTTCACCTAGAGCATTGTTGTAATCTAGAGGAATACACATCCACCGATGATGGATTTTAGATCACCGATCACTTAATGGGGGAATCATATATTCCGCTGGATACAAAGACAACACCAGCATGGATTCCTGCTGATATTAAAATGAGGGAGCATCCTCGACAGCCGCCAATGATCACCATGGAAGAATTCAACAAATTGTGTAAAGTAAAGAAAAGAGAATTTAAATTTTATGAAGAATTTCAAGGAAGAGTTGTCAATATACTAGAAGGCTTGGAGCTGTACACCACAGTCTTCTCTGAAAGCGACGAAAGAAGCATTCTCGGCTGTATATTTGACCTAGGGGACAAGGGTCAAGCGGGTCTTCTAATGGAAAGGACCTACTCCAAACCACGGAAATGGATGCATGGAAAAGGTAGAATCACCATGTCGACACTAAAAAGTTGGGAGTTATGAAGTTGTCGTCTGCTAGGATGGATATCCCAACACCCATTTTAATTTAATTTAATATATATAATTTGGAAAAAAATAGAATTTTGGGTTTTGGAAAATACAAGACCGAACAGATCTCATATCCCCAGTATTTTAAATAAATGGATAGACACACCACTTACTAGTAAGGCTCGATTAAATAAACTAAAGATTGTATGACATCCATTAAGTCTATGAAACTATTTTTATTATAAGCTCATAAGTTCCCCTAATTAATATGAAGGATTAAATAGGGTTTTAATTAAGCTGGATTCAGAAATACTTTATATAAGGGCAAGCCCCTATATTTAATTACATCCTAGATAACCGAAGTCACCTAAGAAAACTCTCGATAAAAATAATGGGATATTATCTTGAAAGAGTTTAAATAGATAGGACTTTCAATGAGATCAGACAAAGATGTGTGAAAGGGAATGGCTCAAGTTTAGAACATTTTATTTTTTGAATCCAAAAGAGGAAGAACTAGGGGATGTCAGAGATCCTGAGGAGAACCTCGGTGACTTCCCAAAACTATCCTACTGTTTAGCTTCCATTTTGGGGATTAGAATTATTAAATGTTTCATCCTATCAATTTTATTAATTATGGCTTACATTCATGTGAAAAAATCACACAAATATCCTGGAAGATATGAGGATTTAGGTCAGGATGAACGACAACCTCAAAATCGAAAGACGAGTTAGGGCTTATATTGTATAGCAGAACCATACAAAAGTCTAAAAATAAGTTGAGGATTTATGTTGCATAAGAAAAAAATCTCAAAGTCATATGGATTGTTGTATAATTCTAAGGGAATATGTGATGTTGTAGATCCTCTTGCTATTGTAGATCGTTACTGCACAACACTGCCCATAGGAAAGCTCCAAGCTCCTCGATGAAGTAGCAGGTTTTAGTTTTAGAAATGTCAATTAAGGAGATGAGAAAAATATCATGTTTTAGAAGTCACATTTTCTAGTGTGTCAGGTCTTGATGTCAAATCAAATGTCCCTATGGTTATGGTTCTTTAAATATTATGGGGCATATTAAAGTTGATTAGAGCGACACCGGTTAGAATCCTACAGTTCCCTCATTCCGGTACCACTATTTTCTTTCAGATTTTTACTTAGTCAAAATGAATTTACTAAACTCAACTTAATGAATTACATACTTTCATTTAGATCGTAGAAAATCTTGTTAGCAACCGTAGGTTACCTCCTCCGAGAGATTCTCAAGTTTATAAGCAAAAAGTGCAGTGAGGAAAAATACAAGAAAGGAAAGTACTATAAACAATAAAGGCGTACCTGTCGAGTCTTCTATTCCTCTACCTAAAAGTTAAGTACTTTCAAGGCATATATATATATATATAATTTTGCAAGAATTAAAACATGCTTATAAAGAAAGTAGAAAATAAAAGTTTAAGGTGTGTCTACCAGATTCTATGTCATATCTTAGTGGGTCCAAATTTTGAGGATGATTCCATTAAGCAAATCATAATAAGTCCAGGTGTCCTTCAAGATCTCCGAAGGATCATGAAGAAGCATCGGGTAATACCCTATACATTTCACAGTCCCTAAAACTAACTTGAGTTTGTTTTGGTCTTATTACGTTTGCTATATAGTTCACCCAGTTAATACCCTTATGCTCTGTGAATTTTGATGTTCTGATTATCCCTTAAATGGGATAATTATCACTTGATATCTCACTTATGAATTATATGGGTAAAGGCTCTTGGGGACAACTTGGCTTAATTAAGGAATTCAATTAATTTGTTTTTTAAAGAATGGGTTTGTAACATTTTGAAAGGTTTTGAATTAATTATAAATTATTTTCTAAACTTCATTAAACAAAAGTTTGATTAAACCTAGTTCACTACTAAGCCCATAAGATTTAATGGGTAGAGTTGTAATTTTAAGAAAAATGATTTTCAATATTTATATTCTTAATCCTTATCATGAATTATAAATCATTTCAAAGCCTTTAATTGAGGTTTAAAATAAGTGAGTTATGATCTTCTAAAATCAAACCCCTCACCTTAATATCTCCTTATTTAAATGTTCTTCTAAATTTCATTAATTTTGAAAAATTACAAATTTATCCTTTATTAGCCCGAAATGAGATTGGTTACTACCATTTATCCTTATCATATTTCATTCATCAAAATATATTAACTAAAATCATTTATTTCCCATTTAGCCCTTTGGTTAAGCTTAAATATTAATTAAGCCTTAAATTCCAAAATTATCCCTTTTCCCCTAAGGCCTTAATACCCCATAATTCATTAAATTAGACTCCAATGACTTGAAAATTTTATGTTACCTCACTCATGAGTTAATTAAAACATCAGAGAAGAAAATGTGATTTTTTTTAATTTATTTTAATTTTATAATTATTTTTAATGTAAAAATAATGGTTTTCAATGACAATTTAATAACTCAATCAAAATGTAACCTCTGTCCTTAATAAAATTATTGAAAGTTTACCAAGGTTAGAGGACCACTTAGACCAATTTTCATGAGTTTTAGAAGTTTACTTTATTTACTAAAATTATCTGTTTATTTTGAGCATTAATTAAATATAAAATATTTTTTAAGTAGAAAATTAAGTTTAATATTTTTATTAAACCTCTCTAAGTCCATGGAACCTAAAGAATCAAATTTCATACTTTTGTGATTTATATTTTAATTATTAGAATTATTTTAGTGAAACATTAGAGAAAATTCATTTTAAGCCTTTAGAAATTAATATCTTGACTTAGAAAATAAGGAAAGTTATTTTAATCTGTTCAAGGTGATCAATAAGTGAAATGTGGCATTTTAGTGAGTTTTTATAATTTTAAATTTTTTTTTTATTTTTAATTTATTTTTTAATTATTTAAATGCCCAAAAATAGCTCAAAATTGAAGCATTTATTTTAATTTAAATTTTATTTTTCTTAGGTTCCTCTGGTCATAAGGAGCTCTCAAAACTAAATATGGTAATTTTTTGAGTTGTAATTTAATTATTATAATTATTTTAATTCCAAAAAAATGTAATTTCACTTGATTAATTCATTTGAATGATCAAATTAATTCCAATTGACTTAAATTTTTTATGGGAATCTCCTCTAACATTAAATCACAATGGAGAATGATTTTTATGTCATTTACATTTATAATTACTCCAAATTAATTTTATTTCATTTTTTAGGGTTGGTGACAATTAGGATTAAATTAAATGATTTAAACTAATTTTATATTATTCCTAGGGTCCTCTGACCACAATGAATCTACCAAAATAAGTTTTGTGTTTTTCTGATGATTATTTCAATTTTTATAATTATTTTATCAAAATAAAAATGATATACTTAAAAAATAGAGATCTCTGTCTAGAGGTCTTCTCTGACCTTGGAAAAATTAGGGAAGATTCCTCATAATAGAGAGATTTAATGCCCCAAAAATGGAGAATCAAATTAATAATAATACCATTTAATTAATGAAAAATCATACATGCATCAAAAAATTATGAAACCATTTCCACATTGTTCTCCTCTGTTCGCTGAGCATGAGGATATTTTTATTTTATTTTTGTAATTTTTCTAGACAAAGATATGAATTTTCTAAGTTTTGACCATTAATAATTCAAATAAAAGCCTATTTTTCTACTTAAACCAGTCGGCGCTGACTGGATCCTCGCACACGTCAAACGGACGAGTGTCGCCATAGGATTGGGTTCCACCGTCCTAGTCATCCCTCCATTAATGCATCGAAGCGCGTGTGACCGCATCAAGACCCTCCATTCGATACATGCTCCATCGGACGGTCCTCTGTCATCGTCACCGATGGACTGAACCCGTGAGCTGTCTAACTTCAAACCTTAATATATCTCTTAATTCTTAACCAAATTAAGTGTGGTTTGTTTCTATAGACTCGTCTTGACTAGGAGAATGTATTCATACAGTTGATCAAGTCTTAAATTGATCCTATAAGCATGGAGAATTAAATGAAGCTCGGTTCAAGGGGAGAGTTCAATAACTTTACCCAAGAGGTGTGGCCTCAATTGGGTGCTTCCAAAAGCTTGCCTTGAGTATAAAGATCTCCAAGATGAAGCCTCAAGCAATGGTGAAATGCTTAGGCCCAATTTTAATCAAGACCGATTTAGGGTGTTAATCAAAGTCTACCTTAGGGTGCTTTGGTGATGGGGCTTTTTTGGGGAATCTTCTTCTCTTAATGTGGGGATGGTGTGGGTGCAATTAATTTGAATTTAGTGGAGGTTTTGGAGGTGTCCTATTTTGGCCTCAAATTAGGGCTGGAAAATTGGCTTTGTTCGGTAGAGGAGAGGGATGGGGAATGGTTGCATTGCACTTAGGAGGTCTTAAAGAAGCTCTGAAAGCAATTTTACAGAGTCTCCCTAAGGAATTTCAAGCTCTCTTGGTTTGGCCATGGAGGGTGGGTTTAAAAAGAGGGGGAAGGAGAGACCACGAGGGACAATTGGTGGGTGCTTTGGGTTGCTTATGTGGATCCCAACAAGGTGCAAAAATCCAATTGGGATGAGACATCTTGGATGGGTTTAACTTTGAGTTTTAGCCATAGGGGAGCCCTTGGGCATGAATTTTCTGGCAGCCTAGGTGGCCGGTCGGCTAGGCTTAGGTTACCATCCAGTCCTGGGAGGTTAGGGCTTGGGTTTGGTGAAGTCAATTGGGGTTGGCCATGTGTAAAGGAATTAAATTGAAATTGTATGGGGGAATAGCTAATTTGGGTCAATTTGGTTAAAATCATGGTTTGGGTCTGGGTCACCCCTCAAGAAAGGTTTGGGCTGAAGAAAATCAGATGGCTTAGCTCAATCATCATGGTGAGGTCTCTATCCAAGGAGATTTTGCTAAACATGGGTTAAAGTGATTCATGGGAGGGGTTAAAAGAATCTTAAGGATATTTGAAAGTGGCTTGGCTTCTTACTAATAATAGTTTAATGATGTGGCATGACTCTCATAACTTACTTGTGGCTTGGGAGTGGCTTCATGGTTTGTCCTTGGCTTGGTTAATTTTCATGAAAAGGAAATTTTATAATTTTTAGTATTTTTAGAGGGCTTGTCACGAGGCCAATTTTTTTTTGATGAAATCATGAAATTAGAACTTTAGGAAATAGTTTTAATTAAGTGGATGATGGAAGAAGAGTTTGTTATGTGGGTTTTTTTATTTAAATTGGGCTTTTGAAATTAGATGTAGTGGGCTTGGGCTTTTGAAATTAAGAATAAATTTGGGCTAAAATTTGGGCTAATTGAATGTTGAGTTTGGTGTAGGAGTATTTCATGAAGAGTTTGAAAAAATTTCAAGTGATTTTGAATTGAATTGGGGGGGTAATTTAGTGGATTTAGGCATATGGTCAAAATTGGGGCTATTTTATTTAGGTGAAATTGAGCTTGCAACTAGATCAAATTGGGCTTGAATTTTATTTAAAATAGGATTGTGGATTCTGAATTTTGATTTGGAATTGAAATTTGGCAAGATTAGAGCTAATTGGGCCAAAATTGAGGTTAATTTTGGGAAATTTGGGCCTTTAAGGCCAAATTGGGGCTCTTGGTCAAATTGGGTTAATGTGATGGTCAAAAATTGAAATTGGAAATATGTGGAATGATTTTGGAATTTTTGGAGATTTTTTGAATTTTTAGGTCATGAGGGGCATTTTGGTAATTTTGGCAATTTTTTGCGGTATTTTGGAAATTTGGTGATTTTGGTGATTTTTTGTTAATTTAGGTAGTGGTGAGTGGTTTCAGATGATTTTTGGGTAAATATGGGTATTTTGGGTAATTTTGAGATTTTTGGCAAAAACTAGGTTGTAGGGATATTTTGGTAATTTGGTGATTTTGGGCCAAAATAAGCCAACAAGCTATGAAACCATACCAAACCAATAGGAGCCATATGAGATTTCATTTTTGATGCTCAATGTGTTGGCTCTAACCCTCTTTGCCAAAGACCAGGGGTATGGGTCCATCTATATGAGCTTTCGAGAAGGAATCAGGAAACCAACCTAAGTGGTCCTAGGATTTGGGGTGTGTAAGAAAGTGTGTGCAGGCTAGCCCAACCAAAACCAAATCAACCAAAGTTAGTCCTAAGGTCTAACCATCCTATTGGAGACTCCCCTTGAGCTCCTCCATATTGACCCCACCTACTAAGTGCTAGAGGTTAGGACTAGCATGTGGAACTTCAAAATGAGCAAAGAAGAATTTGGAATTTCTAATTGTGAGGGCTCCTTTTCTAGTCCTCTAGGAATAGTCAACAAGAAAGTCCTATGGCTAGACCCTAGGCTACTAAAGAGAAAAAAAACTAGACCTCAACCAAAAATAACGTCAATAAATGGACCCCCAATAGGTGTGGTGTGCCGGGAAAGCACACCGCACGTATTTGCGTTGACCGACAAGATCAACAAAACCAACATAGATTTTCTAAGTCAACAGACCTAGAATAAAGAGTGGATTTTAGTGAGAAATGTTTCCGCTGGAGACTTGACAAGTGAATATCCAATTTGAGCGAGAACTTGAAACTCCCTCTAGGGATTTAGAAAGTGGATTTCAAATGATCGGGCTTCAAGTATATTGGAGGATGAGAATTAAGATTCAGGTATTGACCCCAAGATGGGAATCAAAATTTGGGTGTAAGTCCCAGAGAGAGAATTAGATTCCTTACTCTATTTAAGGTGGTCCTAAAATAATTTCGAAGATATAGGTAGAGAATTGGATGCCTTACTCCATTTAAGGTAGCCTTAAGCCGATCTTAATGGATGATAATAGGATGCCTTACTCCATTTAAGGTTGTCTTAAACCTATCTTGAAGAGATATGGATAAATAATCGGATGCCTTACTCCAATTAAGGTGGTCTTAACTCGATCTAAAAGGATGAGAATAGGATGCTTAATCCATTTAAGGTGGTCTTAAACCTATCTTGAAGATATATGTGGAGAATCAAATGCCTTGCTCCATTTAAGGTGGTCTTAAACCAATCTCAAAGGATGAGAATAGGATGCCTTACTCCATTTAAGGTCGTCTTAAACCTACCTCGAAGATATATGTAAAGAATCGGATGCCTTACTCCATTTAAGGTGGTCTTAAACTGATCTAAAAGAATAAGAATAGGATGTCTTACTCCATTTAAGGTGGTCTTATACCTATCTCAAAGTTATCTGTAGAGAATCAGATGTCCTACTCCATTTAAGGTGGTCTTAAACCGATCTCAATGGATGAGAATAGGATGCCTTACTCCATCTAAGGTGGTCTTAACCCTATCTTGAAGATATATGTAGAGAATCGGATGCCTTACTCCATTTAAGGTGGTCTTAACCAATCTCAATGGATGAGAATAGGATGCTTTATAGCATTTACGGTGGTCTTAAACCTATCGCAAAGATATATGTAAAGAATCGGATGCCTCACTCCATTTAAGGAGGTGGTCTTAAACTGATCTCAAAAAATGAGAATAGGATGCCTTACTCTATTTAAGTTGGTCTTAAACCTTTCTCAAAGATATATGTCACATTAGGGAGGAATGCTTTGGGACTCATATCCAGCCCAAATGGTGGCAAGGGAAATATCTGCTATGTTGGGAGGAAAGTACTAGGACTCATATCCAACTAAAGGGGTAGTAGGAAAAGAATTAGCGTCTCGGTACTGTCCCCGAGAACAATATGAAAATAATGAAAGGAATTTGTGGTGTTGTCTCATAGATATGTGTCATGTGAAGATGCGTACTGTTGAGAAAATTTTGTGGAATTTTGTGAGATTCTATTTAGAATGTAAAAGTTTACGGGGATATGAAGAAAATTGGTGCCAACCAAATTAGTCATGTTGCACAAGCAAAGAGTAAGAAACCTCAGGTTCAAGATAAACAAACTCAAGAAAATTTATCATTTTCTTTTCTTATTATTTTTATCATATTTAATTATCAAAATATATTTTAAAAATTTTTATTTTTGTTGGTTGATTTTCAAAAATATTTTAAAATTTAATATTATGTATTTGTTGTATCGTTCTTTATTCATTATAATTTAGAACCATCGTATGGTTTCGTGGCTCTTTATCAATTGCATAAAGAGGGCAGTTTCACAAGCAAATTAAAATTTGAAAGAAATTTCATTAATCTGCTTCAAATATGAGTTACAGACTGAGTACATGCTGAAGTATCAAAAGACAACATGCTGAATACATCTGGAACATCATATACTGAATATATATCATAAGCTGAACATATTTGATACATGTCTCATCATATTTATTGCATCCAAACATAGTACAAAAAGATGTCAGCTGACTGTCCATCTTTGGTGGGGTGAGCTCCTGATCAACCTGACCTATTATGTCATGCTCCAGGATAAGAACTCCTTTTACGTGTACTTAGAGGTGCAACCTTCTCATAGTTCATAAGACTACAAATCTTCCAATTTCAGGTCCGGACGGAACCCCCGCAGTATCTTGGCATCACACATTCTTTTGAAAGTTACGGAAACTCTAGGATATCGTACTCCCGAGATGCAGTGTTTGGCTAAATCTGCTCCACTTCCTTCAAAACCAGCACCGAGCTCTTCGGCAATGGAATCTTAATGGACCCTCTGAATTCTCTAGGGCCAATGATTTCAATTCCTCTTCTAAAGATTATGTTGCTTCTGCTCATGAAAGACACCATGCAAAAAGGTCTAACAAAGTCATGGTGGTCAATATGTGGAGGAATGCAATACCCCTTCTCATAAATGTTGATTATGTAGCTGTTCGGGATGCAGTCGGGTGGCAGTATACTCCATCAAATCAGCGTCCAAACCATTCTCTTTATTTCATAAGGCATTGGATCCACCTCATCATATTTTAAGATTCTAGGGGGTTCCCTTGCCTACCTTCAGTAAAGTTGTAGCAACAAACACATTAAATGGTTATTCTTCTTTTCTCACGCATCCATTTACGTGGCTCTGAATAAGTTCTCGGCCTCATCAGACCAGCCAGATCTCTGTCTCTCAGGTCGAATACACAATTTGAAATCCTTTTCTCATCATTTTGTGAGAAGACTCTAATGTACAGTGCCAAACCTTCCAAAATGCTGGCCATTTCACCTCGAAGTTCTTCATAGAACTCAAATTCTTTTCTCTTAACTCTACACAATCTCTCTAACTCTGTTGTGAAAATATCATCAAACTATATGGGTTGCCTCCTTGTCTCGACATTTTTAGGAACCCATGTCTGCTCTAGTAATGGGATGTATGACTCCACATCTAGATGTGCTGCCTCCTGGCCTCCCATACTGGCGGTTGTAAACTCTTAAAAAGAACTATTGCAATCTCAGTGTAGAACATTGCATCTTGGACATTCAACAAATGCTCCTCCAGTAGATACTCTCACGAGGATTTCAACATTGCATAATGGGCAACATTTGTAGGAATCATGGAGTACTTCTATCTGTATTGGCTCTGTGGCCCGCTCTAACTCATCCTCCATACCATGTGGGCTAGAATAGGTCTCCCTCATACATACCTCATAAATCTTCCCCTCAGGAATAGGGGTGAGTAATTACTTCTTTTTTTTGTCTTCTTTCTTCTCACTGGAAGGCTCTATGTTTGCGTTGGTTGGCATTGCAACGTTGTGTTCTTCTGAGCAATGCATCTGGCACTCTCTCCTCATTGGAACCTACTAAATCCACAGTTGCAAAAGTTATCAAAGACTGTAGGTGACTGGTTGCTTCAACTAGATATTATTGTTGCGTGATCATCTTCTTCCTCTTCAGTGAGGAGTCTTTATTGGTACCCCTCTTTAGCAGAGCTGGTAATCCTTCCTTTTCCCAGTGACTAAGGATGCTTATTTGGGGATTCTCATATTCTACATTGACTTGAATGAAGACTAAGTCCAAATCTATAAGACCACCCTGAGCAGCCCTTGAACCTAATTTTTTATAATTAAGGATTTATGAAGGCAACTCCAAAAACTTGATCTGTGCACTAAAAGTAAGTTGTGTAAAATATATATAAGTATAGGCAATTATTAATGGGATTCTACGCAAGTATATGTATCATTATCAAGTAATAATGAACTTTCATTTCAAGCCCCAAATATCAATCCCATGGGGATGGTTTAAATTTGCAATGATAAAGTCAAATTAAATTACTATCACTAATTTTAAATTTTGAGATAAAAACTAAATTACTTCACTATTAGCAAAATAGAAATGTAAGATTTAAACAGTAACTACTAATCTACTAACAACGTTTATGTAATGAAGATTTCTTATGTGAAAAAACATCCTTCCCGCTACAATGAGGTTTTGGTGAAATGAGACGAGATAAATGTTTATAATATGTATTGTGCTAAATAAGAGCAGTTTTAATTCTCTACCCTCATACAGTGCATAGAAAATTATTGGTTAATCCTAGGTTTAGTCCCTAAATCTGTGGCTAGGCTAGGAGGATACCGGCTCCCACTCCAAAGCTCCCGCTTCCCTTCACCTTAAGGCTAACTCTCGCTTTAGTTTTTAAACACTAAGACTGAATTGGGGATTCTAGTCTGTCACCCTAAAGATTCTCCAATTCTACACCAAACAAAGAATATTTCTCTATTTATTTGCACTTAATTCCTTGAATGAATTTCTCCTTCATGAAATCAAATGTGATCCTCACTCTATTGTAGAACTCATACTCTATTTCTCGGATCATATGTTTCACAACACATTTTAATAATTCAATTGGCCAGATCAAAAAGTAAATTAAGTTTGGAGTTGAAAAATTATCACAATTTATTTAATACTTTACTATTGGTACATCCATGTTATCTCTTCATTTCACAATATCTCAGAGTAGAGAGAAAGACATAGGAAACTACTCAGACTTCATGAGAAAGATACAACAAAACACAAATTTCATATATAAAAAAAAAGTTCATACAACACTAATAAACAAACAGTACTTATCTGAAACCCGTTCTCAAAGCAAATTCCTTGTAACATTTTGTTGACCTCATTTTTTGTTGAGGTTTAGTTTTTCCTCTTTAGTAGCCTAGGGTCTAGCCATAGGACTTTTCTTATTGACTATTCCTAGAAAACTAGACATGGAACCCTCACCACTAGAAATTCCAAACTCTTCTCCACTCAACTTGAAGTTCCACATATTGCTCTCAACCTCTAAATACTTAGTAAATGGGGTCACTGTGGAGGAAACTCAGAATGAGTCACCCTTAGGATTGCTGGACCTTAGGCTTGACCTTGGGTGTTGATCTGAAGCTAAGGAATTCACTACACTTATCTACACTCACAATCACTCACAACCCTGAACTCAAATTTCTAGCCTAGATCCCTTGATCTTTTGGGATACTCATGTAGATGGTCCCCTAAACCTACTAGCCCTAGGGCTATGGTTTAGTTAAGACCACTATGTAGAGGACCCAAAATGGGGTTTCCATTGGTCCATGGCTTATTAGTGATGTTTGGTACCTTAACTCTACCAAAATACCCATCTTGGCCTTTTACCCCTAAAACACCACCTAATTACCAAAATACCCCTCTTTGACCCAAAATTCCAAAAATTTCAAAAATTCCCAGAAAATCCTAATAAATCCCACATATTCTCAATTTTGTTTCTCTCAACTACTATATGACCTGATTTGGCCAATTTGACCATCTTTTACTAAAATCCCCAAATTGCCCTTTAAAGACCCAAATTTCCCCAAATCCAACTCAAATGTCCATAAATTTGATCTCAATTGAGCCCAATTCCAATCCTAAACTCAAATTCACTTTTTATATGACCAAACTAAACATAATACAAGCTCAATTGGTCCATGATTTGAGCCCAATTTTGATTTGGGTCAAAACCCCAATTTTGACCATATGACCTAATCTCTCCAAATTGAACCCATAGCCTAGTCAATTGGCCTCAATTAATGTTGAAAAATCTTTATAACATTCCTATACATAAAAATAAACCATCAATTGGCCTTGTTAAAGTCTCAAATCCATTTGATTTTGGCCTAAATCCAAAATTCCCAAATTTAGCCCCAAATTGGCTAAGTCCCCAAATTTCACCCAATTGATTGCCTTAACCTCCAAATTGGCATTCAATTCATGTTTTAAACTCTTCATGAGGTCCCTACTGACCATTTATAACAATCAATTTGGACTTAGCCAAAGGCTAACCCAAGCTAGACCCAAGCCTACCCCAACATGACCAAATTGATTAAAGTTCAAAATTCCCTCAAATTGACCCTTCAATTGAGTTCAAAACCACTTCCATCCTTCACCAAAGTTGTTCCTTATGATCATCTACACCAAATTCAATAATTAATTAGGCCAATTGATATGTCTAGCCTAGCCCAAACTCAAGCTTTGGTCATTTGCACTCACTTGGACCCTTTCACCAAAAATTGACATAACCATGTTTAAGCCACCAAAGTAATGATTTCACAGCCACAAAAACCTTCCTAAAGACCAGGCTAAACCCTCCTAAAATCTCCATGACAAGCTATGGACCAATGGATCCCCAAATTAAGGGATTTTACCCATTTTTGGACCTAACTTGAAATATCTCCAACATCATCACTTACTCTTGGGAGATAATCATCATTAGCCACCACCTGACCTCCCTGAGCCAAGAAGTGACCAATGTCTGGCTGGCTAGCCACCTTGGTGGCTGTAAAATGGCTAAAACCATGGCCAATACAAGGGATTTTCACCCAATTCAAACCCAAAGGCCAAATCAGCCTAGCTGCTCAATTGGAGCTTCTCTGCCCTCCACATAAGCAACCAAATGCACCCCTCAATTGGCCCTGGCAGCCTGCCTAGGCCATTTTATTTAAACTCCCCCTCCATGGAAAAAGGGGGAGAGCTTGAAATTTATTGAGGAGACTGTAAAACTTCTTCAAGAGCTTCCTGGAGACCTCTTGAGCTTAACTAAACCTTCCTTAGCCACTCAAATCCATTGCTTGAGTTCAATTTTGGAGCTCAATTTCAAGGCCGAAACAGGACATCCTCCAAACCTCCACCAAATTTAAATTAATTGTACCCACACCATCCCAACATCAAGAGAAGAAGATCCCCCACAAAAGCCCCATCAGCCGACCACCTTAAGGTGGACTTCGACCAAACCCCCAAATCGGCCTTGATCGAATTTGGGTCTAGGCATTTCACCACAACCAGAGGCTCCATCCCTAGGCTTATGGCACCCACATAAATCTTCTACAAGAATCCAATCGAGGCTACCCCTCTTGAACCAACGTATTCAAAGTTAACCTTAAACCGAGCTTCTTTTAATTATTCATGAGTATACAGTCAATTTAAGGAATCATCCACCGTATGGATGTGTTCTACTAGTTAAGACGAGCATTTTAAAAAATTATTCACTCAATTTTGTTAAGAATTGAGTGAGATATTATCGTTTTAAAATGGAAGGTTCTTGGACCAAGTTCATTTGGGACGATGACCCGTGACCGTCAGATCGAGCGTGTATTGATCGGATGAACCTGATCGCGTCGGACAGACCACGGTCCAAGATAGGCAGGAATGAGCTGGCTGGCGGCGCCAATCAAGCAGCGACATGTGGCCTATTCGACTAGTATGAGGTTGACATGGATAAGTAGGAAAATAGGGGCCTTTTCTTATTTATTTAATCCCCAAAACTTCAAAAATACATAACTTTGTGTAGAAAAATCAAAAAAATAAAATAAAAATACCCTCTTGCTCAGTAAACAGAGGAGAATAATGTGAAATAATTTTCAAGTCCATTTGATGCATAAAATATTTTTAATTAATTAAATACTATTTGGAATCATTTGATTCTCCATGCATATTGGCACATTAGCTTGGCTTGAAATTTTAGCATGTTGTAGCCTCTATCAAGAGAAATATTTTATGATTTTTCTAAAGTTAGAGAATGTTTCTATATAGATATATATATTTTTTAAATT
>NEWO01000353.1:259830-323975 GCA_003013225.1 Phalaenopsis aphrodite | reverse complement strand
ATCTTGCCTTAATTAACATTTAGGCTTAAGTCAAGGAGGGGAATGGGTAACCTCTGATCTTAATAAATTTATTTGATGCTTGAAACACAAAGGGGTTAATTGGTAGAAACCAATTGCACTTTCTTAATTAAGATTAATAAATTTATAAATTATTAAAATTTGGAAGTTTATTAAAATTAAATGATCCTAGACTTAGGGGTATGACTTTTGAAGTCAATAATTAATCAATTTGATACCTCTATCTTGATTATTCAAATAAAATCCAGATTATGAATCATGACCACCTAAAGTTTAACCCTTTTCAAAACTAATTAAGACACTCACCTAGGTCTTAAGGGTTTACTGGTGACTTAGGTTAAATTAAAACTTGATTAAACAAAGATTAGAGAAATAAACAAAATCAAACATCCTTGAAACACCACCAAGCCCAATTAGAATTAAAAATTTGGCTAAGTGTTCAAATTACACTAACTTGCCCCTTTAAGGGTCTTCACCCACATAATTTTCAAATTAAATGATAAGTGATAATTACCCTATTCTTAGGGATAATTGAGACATCAATGTTCACTGAGTAATAAGGGTATTTACGGGATGAATCATTAAGCAACATAATAAGTTTAAATGGACTCGAGGCTTTTCACTAGTTGGTGAGAGGGAGGCATGGACCTGCTTCCCCCTCCTAACTCGTTGGATACTTCACAGGCCTATTAAACTTAATATTCTTCGCTCAATGAAATCATCCTTAATGAAACTTTTAAGGACTCACCAAGATATGACATAGGGATAGGAAAATTACCAAAATTTTACCTTTTATGCTCTTCAAAAACTGCCTTAACATGCATTTTAAGTTTCAGGTGGTGGAACGAGAAGACTCGCCAAGAACGCTTTTACAGTTTATAGTACCGTCTTTCTTCTGTCTTTTCCTTACATGTTTCATGCCTACATTTACCTACATAAACTTGCATATTAACCATAACCATAACCCAAAACCAAAATTAAAAATCGACCAAGATAAAATTCACCGCCACAACATTCAAAATAAAAAACAAATCAAAATTTAATCACAAACATCACACAAAACCACAACTTCAACTAAATTAAGATGTCTCTATCGGATGATCGGGAATCCCTCGGAGGAGGTAACCTACGGTTGCTAACGAGGCTTCCCACGGTTTAAATGAAATTATGGAACTCATTAAGTTGGGTTTGATAAGTTCATTTGGACTAAGTGAATCCAATAGAAAATAGGGATGCCGGAACGAGGGAACCGTAGGATCCTAACCGGTGTTGCTCTAATCAACTTTAATATGCCCTCATAAAATTTAAAGAACTTTAATCATAGGGCCACTTGATTTGATATTATAACTTGACACAATAGATAACTCAAACTCGTCGCGGCAGGAGCTTGGAGCTAGCTTGGTGGGCAGCACGGCCATCTTTAACAGCAAAACATGTCTTCCCTAGCTAAACCAATCTTCCTTCCTTAGACCTAAAAAACAAAGCCATAGGACCTCGAAGTTGCTTGCTTATGCAACGTAAATCCTCACCTTAGATCTTTGCATAGCCCTGTTATACAATATAAGCCTTAACTCGTCTTAGGATTCAGAGGTTGTCGTCTGTCACGACCTAAATCCTCACATCTTCCAGGCTATTTGTGCGACCATTTCACATGAATGTAAGCCCTAACTAATAAAATTGGCAGGATGAAACACCCAAATATTTCTCCTCAAAATTAAAGCCAAACATTAGGATAGCTTGGGAAGTCACCGAGGTTCTCCTCTGGATCCATGACATCCCCTAGTTCTTCCTCCTTTGGACTCTACAATAAAATGTTCCAAATTTGAACTAATCCCCTTTCACACCTCTATGTTCGATTTCGTTGAAGAGTCTTACCATTTGAAATTCCTTGAAGATAATTTTTCTTGATTTCGATCGAGAGTTTTCTTAGGTGGCTTTGGTCATTTAAGATGTAATTAAATATAGGGGCTTGCCCTTATAGGAAGCATGTCTGAACCCAGCTTAATATAAACCCTATTCAATCCTTTATATTAAATAGGGGAACTTATCGGCAAATACAAAGGTTTCGCAGACCAAACGGACGACATACTTTCCTTAGTTTTTTTTGATCGAGCCTCATCCTCAAGTCTTGTGTTTATCCTTCGGGATAGATACAGGATTAGAGGTACAGTGCTCTTTCATTTTAAACTATGAAAACTATGGGGTCAGTTTGATTTCATACTTCAACGTCCTTCCGAAGCGGGTGACGGGATTTTGATTCCAGCGACAGACAGCTTCTTACGGGCAACCCCACAAACTAACCTGAAATAACGCCGACACATTTCCTTAGAATTGCAAGAAAAAGATATCTCTCACTTTTCCCCTTCTCCAACACTCTTACAAAAATTTTCACCCTTAATCTCATTGTACAAACTCTAAATTATAAAAAAAAAACTCACTAATTAACGCCAATGTGGTGGTGGAACGAACATGAATTATGAAGAATGACGAAAAAGGAGCGTGGTGAAACGTTGGGAGCGAAAAGGAATGCGAAGGAGTGAATGAAGGAGTCAAGGACAGTGTTTCTTGTTGAAATTTGAACCCAAATAGTGCATAGGGTCTGTTCTCCATGAGGTGCCTCCAAAATCTCTTCAAAAATCATCCAAATACATAGAATCTTCTTGAAACATGGGCTAAAATGACATTAGCACCGTTGGCTCCAATGTCCTCACAATTTAATTCACTGCTCTTTATTTAAAGGCATCGTCGACGCTCTTCTAGTGTCGTCGGCGCTCTTCTGGTGTCGTCGACGCTATGTAAAATTCTCAGTCTATTTTCTTGTTCTGCGCCGTCGGCGTAGTCAGCGCAGTCGGCGCTGAGTATTACTTCAAAAACATCATTTTGGCTCCAAATTCAATCATGTTTGCCTCCTATTTGCTTTAAGTCCTAAAAATTAACAACCTCCAAGAAAAAATCAAAATAGCTTTCATTAAAGTGCAATATCACCAAAAATAAATATAAAATATGGGTCTAAAAATGCATATATTTTTAGTGTATTAGCCCTCTCTTCATTCAGTGTGAGAATGAGACCATCTCGAAAAGATAAAACTAGCTTATGTCCTAACATTTCTTCTGTAGAAGATAAAAAACATTAGTGCGCTGACTTTCATAATGAACAAGAACAAGAATGAAGCATTTATTAAACAATTTTTTATTATTATTTGCAAATATTATTTATTTAATTTATTGTAATTTTAATTAGATTTTGAAAATTAGAAATTGAAGAAGAGAAACAAAGTGGGCAAATTTCAAAATTTTTCATTTTATTGAGGTCAATTTATTACAAAACTTGGGACTCAGTCACACACGCCTGGCCAAATAGATAACCCTAGAACAATCAAAATTTTAAAAACAAATGTTGATTTCAAGCAGCGTTACGTTGGGTAATATATCTTCAAGTAGCAACCATTGACAGGCAACATAGGTCTTTCGCCCCGAAAATCCACCAGCAGGTAAGATCCTCCTAAGTAAACTTCTTCTATGACAAACGGTCCCTCCCAAGTTGGTTCTAATTTTCCATCTATTTTACGGTGTGTACAAATAGGTCGTTTGAGAACGAGGATAAGATTGCCAACTTTAAATGCCCTCAGGTGGACCAATTTATCATGAGCATGCACCATTCTTGCTTGGTAGAGCTCCAAGTATTGTTGTGCTTCTAGTCATTTTCCCTCGAGACTTTCTAATTCTTCAAGTTTGAGCTTTGCACTTTCTTTGGTTGTGATTTGTTTCGCATTGGCGGCTCTGAGGGACGGTGTTTGAACTTCTAGCGGCAGTACGGCCTCAGAACCATACACAAGAGCTTATGTTGTACATTGAGTGGGAGTCCTAAACGTCGTTCGGTAGGCCCATAAAGCTTCCAATAGTCTGTTATGCCAATCTCTTTTATTTTCATTCAGTGTCTTCTTTAGAATCTGCATGAGTGTTTTGTTGAAAGCTTCGGCCTAGTCATTTGCCCTGGGATAGTAGATTGTTGAGTATATCCAATCTATCCCATGTCGTTTGATGAAGTCATTGATTTTTGTGCTTCTGAAGGCTGTCCCGTTATCTAAAATTACTCTACGTGGAACACCAAAACGACAGACTATATTAGTCTTGAAAAATTGCAAAACATGTTGTGTTATAACCTCTCATAATGGCACTGCCTCTGCACACTTGGAAAATTAATCCGTAGTGGAGAGAATAAATCTATGTCCCTTAGAGGATGGAGGGTCCATCGGACCTATTATGTCTGACCCCCAACACTTGAATGGCCTCGAGGCAACAGTTGGGTGTAGCACCTTAGGAGGTTGGTGTAGCACCACTCCATGCACCTCGCAAAGGTGAAACCTTCTAGTTGTATCCATACAATCGAATATCATCGCTGGCCAATATATTTAAGTCTCTTGATCTTCATCCTCATCTTTGGCGTTGACTGGTGAGCACCACACAATCGGGCATGTACTACTTTGATGATATTTTGTGCTTCTGCTTTGCTTACACATCTTAGCCACATCTGATCGAATGATCTCCTGTAGAGAAAATCACCCACCAGAGCATATTACATAGCCCTTCTTGTGATGTGATATGCCTCGGACTTATCTTCTAGTAACTTTCCAGCTTGCAAATATTCTATTAATGGCTTACGCCAATCTTTTTTTATGTCAGCAACTACAATCATCATTCCTTCTTCTTTTTCGAGCTTATGTAGACTGTCTACGTTGATTTGAGACAAAACTCATCTTCCTTGTACTGTGATATCAATGGAATCCCCTGATAACCATGCCAGCTCCTTAGCAAGTTTTGCTATAGCATCAGCATGAGAATTATCTCCCCAAGGAATCCTATATAAAGTCAAATTAGGGATCTATTCGAGCAGCTTCATTGTATACCGATGATATTCTGTTATCCTTGGCTTTAAAATCTTGTATTCTCCAAAAACTTGTTGAATGACAAGTTGAGAATCACCATAGATGACAATATCTATTATATATATTGAGATTTTCAATGCCAACCTGGTGATTATTACTTCATATTCTGCTTCGTTATTGGTGCACGACTTTGTCAAGTAATAGGAGAATCTCAACATACCCTTATCGAGCATGATAAAAATCAGACCAATCCTTGCTTTGCCTGGTATAACCATTTCTGATCCTTTATCTTTCTTGACTAAAGAAACTCCATCAAAATACATTTGCCAATGTCCAGCATTGGATGGTTCTATTTGCAGTATTTGCTCATCTAGCAGTTCACCGTTGAGTGGGGACCCAGCTAGAAGTGGGTGTTCAGCGAGAAAATCTGCTAAAATCTATCCCTTGATAGCGCGGAGGGGATAAAATTTATATTGAATTTCAATAAAACCATCTACCATTTGTCTAGACGTCCGAAAAGTGTTGGTCGGGTCATTAAATATTACAACAGATTAACTTTTGAAATGAGAGTAACTTTATGAGAAAGCATTGTAGTGTCTAAGCTTTTGGGCGTTGAAAATTAAAGCTAGACAATACTTCTCAATAGGAGGATACTTTATCTTTTTCAATATTAGACATTGACTCAAGTAGTATAGTGTGTTTTCCTTACCCTCATTATTGACTTGGGCTAATAGGACTCTGAGAGAATCATCTAAGGCTGCAGTATAAAGTATCAACAGTTTTTCTGAGATAGAGGCTGCCAAAACAGAAGGTGTCATTAAGTATCGTTTAACATCCTCAAAGGTCCACTGACACTTCTTTTCCCAAAAAATTTTGGCATTCTTTTTAATTAATTTCGAGAAGGGTTGACACCTACCTGAGATTAGAGACAAAACATCTCATATATGCCAACTTTCCTTGGAAGGAACGTAGTTTTTTCAAAGTTTTAGGAGGAGGCATTTCCAAGATAGATTGGTCGGGACTGCTCCTTAGTCCCGAGGTTGATTTCTTTTAACTCATCAACTATTTACTTAAATTCTTCTTCAAATTCCAGTAGAGCATTTTCTATTAACTGATCTTGAGATCATTCTTTACATTGAGGCAACCCTCCTCCAATCTGCTAGTAACAACCATGCAAAATTTTGAATTATCAACTGGTCCTAGAGTACCAAATCCGAGTCCTTCTTTTGAATTAGGGGTTCGACTTTTAACATTCCACAATTTTTCAAAAAGTTGTAACTTATCTTTTATCATTTGCTTTGGCACATATCCCAGTTGAATTAATTTTTATACACAAGGAGAAAAGTAACCAAAAGGTAATTCCATTAATTCATTAGAATCCTCTTCTAAATTTACATGATTTTCAATAATGATAGAATAGGAAGCACGGTAAAACTTTATCGGCTTCAAACCAACACTACGGACTTCCTTGACCTCTAAACTCTCGGCCTTTTGGGGGTAGACCGGAGTAAGGGTCATAACATTCACATAGTAGTTGATCTGATCATTCGTCGACTGATATTGATCATTCTCCAAATCTTCCAAGGAGATCTCATATTGAGGTTTCTTTTATTTTATCATCACCACCATTTCTTCCTCATAGCTTTCTTCCATGTTGATGTTGATGGTTAGCCTAGTCCATTTAATAATCGTATTGGTTCTACCTCGTCTACGTCCCTGGCCTCAATCTCAGGTATATGGGCTAAAAGAACCTCTACCACCTTATTGTGAAGAGACGACAGTAGATTGTCACTGTAGAGTTGAATGACCTCTTCTTTGTGATTCTTCTGAGTCTTCCACTTCATTTGATACAACTTCATGAGAGAATATTGTTTTCCTTGGAGGTGCATAGTAGGCAGCGTCTTCATGAATGCCTACTTCATAAACTGAGAATGGTTGTAAATCCCTTTTAATACAATGTTCTTATCCTTCTTTGAAATAGTTGATGCATTGATGTAAGGATGATCAAACCATATTATGCTCGTGAATCCATCGTCATCCAGTAAACCATTGAAAGAAGTCTCTACATTGATGATATGAAATTTTGTGGTTGGTACTAATTCTTTAGCTTTCTTTAACAGTGTAATTGATCCAAGAGCTCTTTCTCCCTTTTGATTGAACCCACTTAACATCATTTTATCGGTTGTAAGCTCTTGAGCTTCAATGTCCAAATATGTCAATGTCCGTAGACTCATTAATTTTAGTGATGCTCCCTTATCTACCAAGACTCTGGACAATACAAATCTGTCAATGTTGATGGAGATGTAGAGCGGTTGGTTTTGGTCGGTGGTATCGAGCAACAAGTCTTCATCCGTGAATGTTATTTCAAGCTATTTTTTTTAACGAACAAACTTCATCTGAGGATGTGCTGACCAATTGAGCTAAGCAAATCTGTGGGCCAAGCAAGGTTGTACCCAGAGATTCCCTCATCTCGTTTGATAGGATTAGAGTTTCATATATGCTAAGTTTGGTTGGCAACCTCCAAAGATGAGCTAGCATGTTATAATCAACTTTGTATAATCCTCTGATTTTAACTTGACTATGTTGTTTTTCCACTGGCGGAGGCAGAGGTAGCTCTTCCTGAGTGACTATTTGTTTTCTTTTATCCAGTGGAGCTGACCTCGAGGTTAATATTCTCTTGCTCCTTAGATTTACTTCTATTATTTCTTCTTCCTAAGATGCTACAGGTAAAATTTATGGTGTCTCTTCTTCATTGGAGATATCCAAACTGATGACAAGTGGTGCTTGATACACCAAAAATATATGCATTTTTAAACACATATTGTATACTCATTTTTGGTGATATTGCACCTATAAAGGAATGTATTTTTAATGTTTTGCTGTAGGTTGTTGATTTTTAGGACATGGAGGAAAAATGAAGCAAAAAGAATGAAATTTGGAGTCTAAATGGAGTTTTTCAAAAAAAATTTCAGCACCGACGACACCAGACTGGACATTGATGGCATCGTTTGATAGAGAACATAGATTTAATTACGAGCCACTACCGTCGAAGGTGCCAGAATGGGCACCGACGATGTCAGTGTCGGTGCAAACCTGGATTCTAGAAGATTCAACAAATTTGGATGCTTTTTGAAGATATTTTGGATGCACCTATTGGAAAACTGACCTTAGGCTTTATTGAGAGCCGAAATTGATCAGAAAAGACTCTCTTCACATCTGGTCACGCTCCTCTGCTCGTTCTTAGTCTCTCTTTGCACCTCTTCTCCCATTTTACGCCACTTTACTTCCTTCCACGCCATTCCACACCATTAGTCATTTATTTTCATTAATTTTTTTAGGTTTTATGGTTATTGTAAGTGTGAATTACCCTCTAAGAGAGTTAGAGAGGGAGAGAAGCGAGAGATTTCTTCTTTCAACATTTCCTAAGAGAGGCTACAAGGAATTTACTTTGAGAAAAAGTTTCAGATAAGTGTTGTTTATTTATTATTACTGTATGAGCTTCCTTTTATATATCAAATTTGGGTTTTTTTGTAACTTTCTCATGAATTCTGAGTAGTTTCCTTTATCTTTCTCTCTACTCTGAGATATGGTGAAATGAAGAGATATTTTGGATGTGCCAATATTAAAAAATAAAATAATTTGTGATGGTTTATCAACTCCACTCTTAATTTACTTTTCAATCTGATCAATTGAATTGTTAAAATATGTTATGAAACATATGATATGGGAAATTAAGTATGAGTTCTATAACAGAATGAGAATCACATTTAAGTCCATGAAGGAGTACTTTGTTCATAGAATTAAGTGCAAATAAATACAAAAATATACAGTGTTGGGTGTAGAATTAGAGATTTCTAGGGTGACAGACTAAAAATCCCCAACTTGATCTTAGTGTTTAACAACTAAAGTGAGAGTTAGCCTTCAGAAGAAGGGAAGTGGGAGCTTTAGAGTGGGAGCGAGTATCATCCTAGCCTAGCCACGGATTTAGGAACTAAACCTAAGATTAGCCAATAATTTTCTATAATATTGAATCATGGTAGAGAATTAAAATTGCTCCTATTTGGCACAATACAAATTTAAATCATTTATCTCATCTTATTTCACTAAAAACTCATTGTAGTGGGAAAGATACTTTTTCATATAAGAAAACATCATCACATAAACATAGTTTAGTAGTTACTGTTTTAAACTATGCATTAAAATTTTGCTAGTAGTTAATAATTTAGTTTTGATAGTATCTCAAACATTCAAAATTATTGAAGGTAATTTTTTTTGTATTTTTGTGAATTTCCTAGTTAATTTATCATCTCAAATTTAAACCTTCCTTGTGGTATCCATATTTGGGACTTAAATAGAAAGTCTTATATTACTTGATAACGATAAGTATACTTGCGTAGAATCCCAACATTAAGAACTTAATGATATTATTCATAAAATACCACATCAAGTTTTTAGAACCATTATAAAGCGGAGTCAACTTTATAAATTTTACACAAATATATTTTCTCGGGATCAAGTTTTTGGCACCATTGCCGGGAAAGGTAACTGTAAATTAAATAGATTTGTTAAATTAAAAAATTTAGAGATATAAAAATACAAAAAATCAAAGAAATATATAAAATCAAAACCCCAAACTATATATATATAATTATATTTAAGATTATTTTTAAAGAAATTTTTCTTTGCTTATTATATTTATTTATGCAAAATATTGGATCTGAAGGTTTAGTACCATACAATTCAGAATTAGAACATACTATTAAGAAAATCAAAAATAACAAAAAGAAATTAAAAATTTGAACAAAATGGCGAATAACTTAGATAATCAAATAAATGAAAATCAATAAAGACCTTTAAAAGATTATGTTAATCCGACAACAGATGAACTTCACTTAACTATTCAAAATCCTGATGTTGCTGCTAATTCAACTGAGCTTAAACCTATTATTATCCAAATGGTACAAAATAATTAGTTTGGAGGAACACCTACTGAAGATCTTAACTTACATCATGTTAGTTTTCTTGAAATTTGTTCTATTTTTAAATATGATGGAGTGTCTAATGATGTTGTTAGGCTTAGACTTTTTTCTTTTTCATTAAGGGATAAAGCAAGAGCTTGGTTAAATTCATTTGCACCTGAATCTATTGGTACTTGGGGAGAACTATCACAAAATATTTTGGCTAAATATTTTCCACCCTCGAAAACTTTTAAGCTTAGAAACAATATTACATCTTTTTGTCAGTTTGAAGGGGAATTGATATATGAAGCCTGAGAAAGATTTAAGAATCTCATTAGAAAATATCAACACCATGCTTTACCAGATTGGTTAATAATTCAAACTTTTTACAATAGATTAGTAGGATCACTTAGATCTATTATACATGCTGTTGTAGGTGGATCACTAATGTCAAAACCTTTTGATGAAGCACACGTTTTAATAGATGAAATGGCTACTAATAATTTTCAATGGCCCTCTGAATGGGTAAATCTTAAGAGAGTAGCTAGTATTCATGACTTTTATTCAATGTCTATTTTAGCATCTCAAATTGTTGCTATATCAAAAAAAATTGATCAAATTGGAGTGAACTATTCTCAAATGCCACCAGTATTAGAGGAAAATTCATTAAGGAAGACAATTGATACTCAATCATCTTCTGAAACTTTAAATGCTAACTATTACAAACCTGGATGGAAAAATCACCCTAATTTTAGTTGGAATAATTATAACAATTCAATTAACCCCTCAGCAAATTTAAACAACCAAAGAAATTATAATTATCGACCTTATTATCATCCTGGATTTAATTCTGGGCTGCTATTAGAAATATTGAAAATCAATTATGACATATTGCTACTGCACTTAGTAACAAACTTTCAGGAAATCTTTCGAGTGTTGTGGAAGTTAATCCCAAAGATCAAAATAAGGAGCAAATAACGAAGTGGAAAAGTAGTTGAAACAAGAATCTAAAGAGAAACTGAAGTTGATGAGAAGGAAGAGATTGAAAGTGATCATTAATGAAAATGAACAAATACAAGTTTCTTTAAAAAAACCATTACCTCTGTTTCCTCAACGACTGAAGCAGAAGAATAAAGACAAACAATTTACAAAATTTTTTGAAATCCTTAAAAAGTTAATGATAAATACTCCTTTCATTGAGGCTTTGGAACAAATGCCAAGTTATGTGAAATTTATGAAAGATATACTAAACAAGAAAAGGAAGTTTGGCGATCATGAGATCGTTGCACTTAGTGAAGAGTCTAGCGCTATTATTTAGAAAAAGCTTTATAAAAAATTAAAAGATCCTTGTAGTTTTACTATACCTTATGCAATTGGTGAAAAGTTTTTTTCAAAAGCCTTATGTGATTTAGGAGCAAGTTTAATCTTATGCCTCTATTGATTTTTAAACATTTAGGTTTAGGAGAGATTTCCCCTACTAATGTAACTCTTCAGTTAGCTAATCGATCAAAAACCTATCTTGAAGGAGTTATAGAATATGTATTAGTAAAAGTGGATAAAATTTTTTTTCCTGTAGACTTTATAGTATTAGATATGGAGGAAGATAAAGAGATACCTATTATTTTGGGGAGACCATTTCTTGCAACAGAGAGAGCTGTAATAAATGTGCAAAAAGGAGAATTAATAATGAGAGTGAATGATCAAGAAGTAAAATTTAATATCGCAAAAGTTATGAAATATCTTGTAATAGAAAAGATAATGAATGTTTTAGGATGGAAGTTACTGATTGTCTAAGTATGAGCAATTTAAAAAAGAGTTTGAAGAAAAATTAAGGCAAGAAGAATTTAGTGAGAATGAGAATGAAATAAAAGAAGAAAATTTATATTATATTCAGGACAAATTTGAAACTTTAGATTTGTTGGAAAATTACAATAAAAATCTAATTCCTTCAAGTATTAAACCATCTGAACTTTAACTGAAAATATTACATGCCTATTAAAATATGTGTTTTTAGAAGATTCATCTACATTGCCTATTATTGTATTTTCTGAGCTAACCAAATTCAAGACAAAAATTAATAGAAATGTTGAAAAGGTATAAATAGGTTTTTGGATGGACTTTAGCAGATATTAAAGGAATTAGTCCTTCAAATTATATGCACAAAATTTTATTAGATGATCAATACGAACCTAAAGCTGATCCTCAGAAGAGATTAAACCCAATAATAAAAGAAGTTGTTAAAAAGAAATCTTAAACTGGTTAGATGCTGGAATTATATATTTTATTTCAGACAGTGCTTGGGTGAGCCTAATTCACTGTGTTTCAAAGAAAGGAGGAGTGATTGTTGAAGCAAATGAGAAAAATGAATTAATTCCAATAAGACAAGTTACTGGTTGGTGAATTTTTATAGACTATAGAAAATTAAACATGGCCACCAGGAAGATCACTTTCCTTTACCCTTTCTAGACCAAGTGTTGGATAGATTGGTTGGAAACAAATATTATTGCTTTTTAGATGGATATACCAGTTATCATTAAATTTTAATTGCTCCTGAGGATTAAGAGAAAACAACATTTACAAGCCCTTATGAAATATTTGCTTTTTGTAGAATGTCTTTTAGACTATGCAATGCACCTGCGACATTTCAAAGATGTATGATGTCAATATTTAGTAATTTGATTGAACATGGAATGGAAGTGATAATGGATGATTTCTCTATATCTGAGACTTCATTTGAATTATATTTAAATAATTTAGAAAAACTTCTCGAATTATGTGAAAAAATCAACCTAGTACAAAATTGGGAAAAATGTCAATTTATAGTTGCGGGAGGAACTGTGCTTAGGCATAAAATTTCTAAGAATAGCATCAAAGTAGATCCTGCAAAAATTCAAGTTATTGAGAAATTACCCCCTCCTACTATGATTAGAGGGGTAAGAAGTTTTCTAGGACATGCATGTTTCTACAGGCATTAGATAAAAAAATTTTCAAAAATAACTAAGCCATTATGCCAACTTCTAGAAAAAAATACCAAATTTGATTTTAATGAAGAATGCATAATGTTATTTGAATTATTGAAAGAAAAATTAATCACTATACGTATAATAGTCCCACCTTATTGGGAGAAAACATTTGAAATAATGTGTGATGCGAGTGATTATGCTATTAAAGTTGTTTTAGGACAAAGGCACAACAAAGTTTTTAAAGTAATATATTATGCTGGTAAAACTCTAAATGATGCTTAAATTAATTAAACTACTACTGAAAGAGAGTTATTAGCTATTGTCTATGCCTTTGATAAATTTAGACCTTACTTAATTGGAACTAAATGTATAGTACATACAGATCATTCTGCTATCAAATACTTGATGCAAAAGAAGGATGCTAAACCAGGATTAATTAGATGGATACTTCTATTGCAAGAGTTTGATTTTATTATAGTTGATAGAAAGGGAAATGATAATCAAATAGTTGATCATTTTTCTAGACTAGAAAAAGAAATATTAGCTAATTTTGCAAATGAAATTTTAGAAACTTTCTCTGACGAACAATTATATAATATTAATGAAATAAATATACTGTGGTATGTTGATATGGTAAATTATATTGTAAGTGATATTCTACCACCAGATATTAAGAATTAACAATTAAAGAAATTTATATATAATTCAAAATTCTATTTTTGGGATGACCCATATTTATATAAACAATGTAAAGATCTAATTATTAGAAGGTGTGTGTCTTATGAAGAAACTCAACAAATAATTGAAAGATGTCATGATTCTGAATTTGGAGAATATTTTGGAACAAATAAAAATACATATAAAATTTTGCAAGCTGGATTTTATTAGCTTACTCTTTTTAGAGATGTTAATGAATAAATTAAAACATGCGATCTATGTCAGTGAGTAGAAAATATTTCTAGAAGAATTGAAATGCCTTTAAATTATACAATTTAAGTTAAAATTTTTGATGTATTTGGATTAGATTTTATGGGACCATTTATGCCTTCATTGGAAAATTTATATATATTATTTGTTGTTGATTATATATCCAAATGGATTGAAGTTGTTGTTGTACCTAAATGTGATGCTCAGAGTGTTTCTTGGTTTTTAAATAAAAATATTTTTACAAGATATGGAATGCCGAAAGTAATTATTACTGATGGAGGATCTCATTTTAGGAATAAGAGAATCAAAAAATTAGTTAAAAAATATGATATTATGCATAAATTCTCTACTGCTTATCATTCTCAGACCAACGGTCTAACAAAGATATCAAATCGTGAAATAAAATGAATTTTATAAAAAGTTGTAAATCCTTATAAATTGAATTAGTCTGTTAGATTAGATACTGCATTATGGGCATATAAAATTACTTTTGAGACTCCTATAGGAGTGTCCCCATATAGACTTACTTTTAGAAAAATACGCCACTTACCAGTAAAATTAGAACATAAAGTGTTTTGGGCTATTAAGAAATTTAATTTTAACCTAAAAGATGCTGTTGAGAAAAAATTATTGCAACTCAATGAACTTGAGGATAATAGAAATGAAGCATATGATAATGCAAAAATCTATAAAGAGAAAATAAAAATATGGCATGATCGGAGAATTATTAAGAAGAAGCTTGAACCTAGACAGGAAGTTTTATTATATAATATAAGATTGAGATTATTTTCAGGAAAATTGAAATCCTGAAGGTTAGGACCATTAAAAGTGATTAAAGTGTATCATTATGGAACTGTTGTTATTAAAGATCTTAAAACTGGAAAGATATTTAAAGTTAATGGGTATTGATTGACACATTATTATGAAAGACACATACTACAATTTAAAGAGATTTTGATGTTAAGGCATCCCGATTAAACAATGGTGCATCAAGCTGACGACGTTAAACCAAGAGCTTTATGGGAGGCAACCCATCTATAAATCTTTATATCTATATATTACTATTTTTTAATAAGTGTTTTTATGTATTAGGAGATAATAATATTTTTGTGTCCTGCACAATTTTATATATCATAATTTAAGACAAATATTGGTATTGGAGGAAATTTTGGACTTGAATTGAACAAAAAAAATAAAAGACACAATTTTGGCCTCTGGTGCCCATAGAGCCAGAATGGGCGCCGACTGCGCCCGCTAAAAGGACCATGGCACCGACAGTGCCATCAGGAGCGCTGACGGCATCCCAAGCAATTTCACGCATTTAATGTAAATGCAGCAGACTTTAGCGAGATTTCTATCCTAAATAACTGTCGAGAGGTGTTTTTAAAGGCCTAAAAATCACCATGGACTACCAGAAACTTCCTAATTTTGAATTCCATGGCTTCCAATTCCATAAATACTTTAAGTTATGGAGTTTTAAATAGAAGAAAGTTTATCATTTTTGGCGTGCAGAGATTATATGACAAAGTCATTATGAAAAAGAGACTTATTAAGGAGAGAGGCTTTGTCAATCATGGATTGAGTAATCCAAGTTCATAGATTGAGAACATTATGCATAGGCGTTGGAAGTTTTGTGCTACACTACCGCTGCAGTTGTTGTACTAGTGGTAAGGAAATTCTGTGCAAACTTACATGGATTTACCCAAGGAGTCATCTTAGTTTGAGGTAAGGTTGTACCATTTACTCCGGCTCAAATTAATGATTTGTATATGATAGAAAACATTTCAATCTATCATTATACAAATTTTATCCCAACAAGAGATATGATGCAAGATGTATATAATTTTCTGATGAATAAAAATGAGAATTAGAAAATCAGAGATGAGTGATACTTTTGTTTCTCTGCTTCACTACTTAATCCAATATCAAAACAATGGCATTTCTTTATCTCTGCAAAATTACTTCCTACCATGAAAATTGTAGAGTTACAAGAGAAAGTGTCATTTTAAACTACTGCATTCAAATGAAAAAGCCCATTGATGGGGATCAATTATTTTCAAATCTATTGGGTATTATTATGAATGGGCCAATATATGGATCGGGGCATCCTTCTACAATTTTCTTACTTTGCAGTCAATTTCAAAGTCCATATGAAAGTTGAGAGAAAGTTTTATTACCCTGGGAGCCCATGATTCCTATTGATGAAAATTATATTAGGAATGGAAATGAAGCATTAGATATTATCTTGGATCATTCATCACATGCTTCAACACCACTAATGCCACAAACTATTGGAATTTTAATAGCTTTGGAGAAAAAAATGAAGAAAATAGAAAGAGAACTTTAGAGTATTGATACACCAAAAATATATGCATTTTTAGACCCATATTTTATACTCATTTTTGGTGATATTGCACTTTAATGAAATATATTTTCTATGTTTTATTACAGCTTGTTGATTTTGAGGACTTTGAGCAAAAAGGATGAAATTTGGAGCAAAAATGGAGAAGTTCAAATTTTGTTCCTCGCCAATGACGCCAGACTAGGCATCGACGGTGCCATTTGACAGAAACTTGGGATTTAATTATGGGCCTCTGGTGCCGACAGCACCAATGCCGGTGGAAGCCCTGTTTCTATAAGATTTGATGAATTTGGATATTTTTTGAAGAGTTGTTGGTGCACCTGTTGGAGAACCGACCTAGGCTCTATTTAGAGCCAAAATTTGATCAGAAAGCCCCCCCCCCCTCACACCATTTCAACTTATTTCACTCATTTTCAATTTTCCTTTTCACACACCTACATTCCACATCATTAGTTAGTTATTGTTTTTATAAATTTGAGTTTTTTGTGGTGAGTTAAGTGTGAATTCTTCTCAAAGAAGTGTTGGAGAGGAAGAGAAGTGAGAGATTTCTTCTTCCTACAAAGGATTTACTTTGAGAAAGAGTTTAAGATAAGTGTTGTTATTTATTATTGTTGTATGAAATTTCTTTTATATATGAAATTTATGTTTTGTTGTATCTTTCTCATGAAGCCTGAGTGGATTCCTTTATTTTTCTCTCTACTCTCAGATATGGTGAAATGAAGAGATAATGTGGATTTGCCAATGTTAAAATCTAAAAAAAATTGTTACAGTTTCTCAATTCCACTCTTTATTTACTTTTGATCTGGCCAATTGAATTGTTAAAACATGTTGTGAAACATATGATCCAGGAAATGGAGTATGAGTTCCACAACAGAGTGAGAATCACATTTAAGTCTATGAAGGAGTATTTTTTTTCATGACATTAAGTGCAAATAATTAGAAAAATATACTTTGTTGGGTATAGAATTGGAGATTTCTAGGGTGACAGACTAAAAATCTCCAATTCGATCTTAGTATTTAAAAACTAAAGCGAGTTAGCCTTCAAGGGAAGGTAAGTGGGAGCTCTGGAGTGGGAGCTAGTATCCTCTTAGCCTAGCCATGGATTTAGGGACTAAACCTAAGATTAGCCAATGATTTCTATAACACTGAAAGAGGGTAGAGAATTAAAATTGCTCCTATTTGGCACAATACATATTTGAACCATTTATCTCATCTCATTTCACCAAAAACTCATTGTAGAGGGAAAGCTCCTTTTTCACAATAGAAAACTTCATCACATAAACATAGTTTTGTGGTTATTAAATTAAAATCCTACTTTTACATTGTACTAGTAGTAAATAAGTTAACTTTGATAATGCCTTAAACTTTTGAAATTAGTGATAGTAATTTCGTTTGATTTCTGTAAATTTCCTAGTTAATTTATTTTTTCAAATTTAAACATTCCCCGTGGGATCGATATTTGGGACTTAAAAAGAAAGTCTTATATTGCCTGATAATGATGTGTATACTTACGTAGAATCCTAACTTTAAGTGCTTAACATTATTATTCATAAAATACCGCATCAAGTTTTTGGTGTCGTTGCAAAGCGGAGTCAACTTTATAAATTTTACACAACTATATTTTCTCAAGATCAAGTTTTTGGCATCATTGCCGAGGAAGGTAACGGTAAATTAAATAGATTTAGTAAATTAGGAAATTTAGAGATAAAAATATATATAAAAAAAACTATAAAATCCAAAAATTCAAAAATATCTAATCATATATTTAAGAGTATTTTTAAGAAATTTTTCTTTGCTTATTATATTTTTTATGTGAAATATTGGATCTGAAAATTTAGTACCTTATTATTCCGAATTAGAACGTACTATTAGCAAATTAGTAAACAACAAAAAAGAAATTAAAATTTTGAACAAAATGACGAATAACTTAGGTAATCAAATAAATAAAAATCGACAAAGACCTTTAAAAGACTATGCTAATCCAACAGCAAATGAACTTCACTTAACTATTCAAAATCCTGATATTGTTGCTAATTCATTTGAGCTTAAACGTGTTATTATCCAAATGGTACAAAATAATCAGTTTGGAGGAACACCTATTGAAGATCCTAACTTACATCTTGCTAGTTTTCTTGAGATTTATGCTACTTTTAAATATGACGAAGTGTCTAATGATGTTGTTAGGCTTAGACTTTTTCCTTCTTCATTAAGGGATAAAACCAAATCTTGGTTAAACACATTAGCACCTGGATCTATCAAAACTTGGGGAGAACTATCATAGAAATTTCTAGCTAAATATTTTCCACCCTCGAAAACCGCTAAGCTTAGAAACGATATTACATCTTTTTGTCAGTTTGAAGGGGAATTGATATATGAAGCTTGGGAAAGATTTAAGGATCTCCTTAGAAAATGACCACACCATGTTTTACCAAATTGGTTAATAATTCAAACTTTTTACAATGGATTACTAGGATCACTTAGATCTATTATAGATCTTGCTGTTTGCGGATCTTTAATGTCAAAACGTTTTGATGAATCATACTCTTTAATAGAAGAAATGGCTACTAATAATTTTTAATGGCCCTCTGAACTAGTAAATCCTATGAGAGTATCTAGTATTTAAGAATCTGATGTAATGTTTATTTTAGCACACAAGTTGATGTTATATCAAAAAAGATTGATCAACTTGGAGTGAACTATTCTTAAATACCACCTGTATTAGAGGAAAATTCAATAGGACAGATAATTGATACTCAATCATCTTATGAAACTTTAAATGTTATTAATAATCAAAACAATAATCCTTATTCTAACTATTACAATCATGGATGGAAAAATCACCTAATTTTAGTTGGAATAATTAAAACAATTCAATGAACCCTCAAGAAATTTAAATAACCAAGGAAATCCTAATTATCAACCTTATTATCCCCCTGAATTTAGCTCTAACCCTAACCCACAAGTTAAGGAAAAGAAATTAATGATGGAAGAGATAATGTTGAATATGGGAAATCAAATACAAAATTAAGGGGCTACTATTAGAAATATTGAAAATCAATTAGAACATATTGTTGCTGCACTTAGTTACAGACCTTCAGGAAATCTTCCGAGTACGATGGAAGTGAATCCCAAAGTTCAAAATAAATAACAAATTAAAGCAATTCAGTTACGAAGTGGAAAAGAAATTGAAACGAGAATCCAAAGAAAATAGAAGTTGATGAGGAGAAGGAAGAGATGAAAAGTGACCATAATGAAAATAAACAAAGACAAGTTCCCTTAGAAAAACCATCACCTATGTTTCCCCAATGAATAAAACTGAAGAATAAAAACAAATAATTTACAGAATTTGTAGAAATCCTTAAAAAGTTAACGATAAACATTCCTTTCATTGAGGCTTTGGAACAAATGCCAAGTTATGTGAAATTTAGGAAAGATATAATAAACAAAAAAGGAAGTTTGTAGATCATGAGACTATTGCTCTTCGTGAAGAGTGTAGCACTATTATCCAGAAAAAGCTTCCCGAAAAGTTAAGAGATCCTCGTAGTTTTACTATACCTTGTGCAATTGGTGAAAAGTTTTATGAAAAAGCCTTATATGATTTAGGAGCGAGTATCAATCTATCAATTTTTAAACGTTTAAATTTAAGAGAGATTTCCCCTACTACTGTAACTCTTCAGTTAGCTGATTGATCAATCACTCATCCTAAAGGAGTTATAGAAGATGTATTAGTAAAAGTAGATAAATTTATTTTCCCAATATACTTTATAGTATTAGATATGGAGGAAAATAAAGAAATTCTGATTATTTGAGGAGACCATTTCTTGTGAAAGGGAGAGTTGTGATAGGTGTGTAAAATGGAGAATTAATAATGAGGGTTAATGATCAAGAAATAAAATTTAAAATAGCAAAAGCTATGAAATATCCTGAAATAGAAAAAGAAAATGAATGTTTTAGGATGGAAGTTTTTTATTATCTAAGTAATGAGCAATTTAAGAAAGAGTTTAAAGAGAAATTAAAGAAAGAAGGATTTAGTGAAAATAAGAATGAAATGAAAGAAGAAAATTTAGATTATATTCAGGACAAATTTGAAACCTTAGATTTGTTGGAAAATGATAATAAAATCTTATTCCTTCAAGTGTTAAACCACCTGAATTTGAATTGAAAGTATTACCTGCTCATTAAAAATATGTATTAGTAGGGGACTCATCTACATTGTCTGTTATTATATCTTTTGAGTTAACTGAAACTCAAGAACAAAAATTAATAGAAATGTTAAAAAGATATAAAAAGGCTTTTGGATGGACTTTAGCAAATATATAAAGGAATTAATCCTTCAATTTGTATGCACAAAATTTTATTAGATGAACAATGTGAACCTAAAGCTGATCCTCAGAGGAGATTAAACCCTGTAATGAAAGAAATTATTAAAAGAGAAATTTTAAAATGGTTAGATGTTGGAATTATATATCTCATTTTAAACAGTGCTTGTGTAAGCCCAATTCACTGTATTCCAATGAAAGGATGAGTGACTGTTGAAGTAAATAAAAAAATGAATTAATTTCAATAAGACAAGTTATCGGTTAGCAAATTTGTATAGATTATAGAAAATTAAACTTGACCATCATGAAAGATCACTTTCCTTTACCCTTTCTAGATCAAATATTGGATAGATTGGCTAGAAATAAATATTATTGTTTCTTAGATGAATATACTGGCTATCATCAAATTTCAATTGCTTCTGAGGATCAAGACAAGACAACATTTACAATCTCTTATGGAACATGTGCTTTTCGTAGAATGTCATTTGGACTATGCAATGCACCTGCAACATTTCAAAGATGTATAATGTCAATATTTAGTAATTTGATTGAGCATGGAATGAAAGTATTTATGGATTATTTCTCTGTGTTTGGAACTTCATTTGAATTATGCTTAAAAAATTTAAAAAAAGTTCTAGAAATATATGAAAAAATCAACCTAGTACTAAATTGAGAAAAATGTCAATTTATGGTTGCAGGACGAATTATACTTGGGCATAAAATTTCAGAAAATGGCATGGAAGTAGATTTTGCAAAAATTCAAGTTATTTAAAATTACCACCATCGACTACGGTCAAAGGGATAAGATGTTTTCTGGGACATACTGGATTCTACAGGCGTTATATAAAGAATTCTTCAAAAATAACTAAGCCATTATGCCAACTTTTAGAAAAAGATATGAAATTTGATTTTAATGAGGAATGCATAAATGCATTTGAATTATTGAAAGAAAAATTAATCGCTACACCTATAATAGTACCACCTGATTAGGAAAAATCTTTTGAAATAATGTGCAATGCTAGTGATTATGTTATTGAAGATGTGTTAAGACAGCGGCATAACAAAGTTTTTAAAGTAATATATTATGCTAGTAAAACTCTGAATGATGCTCAAATTAACTACACTACTACTGAAAGAAAGTTATTAAATATTGTATATGCCTTTGATAAGTTTAGACCTTACTTAATTGGAACTAAATGTATAGTGCATACAGATCATTCTGCCATTAAAAATTTAATGCAAAAGTAGGATGTTAAACCATGGTTAATTAGATGGATACTTTTATTACAAGAGTTTGATTTTTCTGTAGTTGATAGAAAGGGAAATGAGAATCAAATAGCTGATCATTTGTCTAGACTAGAAAAAGAAATATTAACTCGTTTTGTAAATGAGATTTTAGAAAAAAATTTTGATGAACAATTATATCGTATTGATGAAATAGATACACCGTGGAATGTCGATATAGTAAATTATATTGTAAGTGATATTCTATCATTAGATATTAAGAATCAACAATTAAAGAAATTTATATATTATTAAAAATTATATTTATGGGGTGACCCATATTTATATAAATAATGTAAATATCGAATTATTAGAATGTGTGTGCCTTATGAAGAAACTCAACAATAATTGAAAGATGTCATGATTATGAATTTGGAGGATATTTTGGAACAAATAGAACTACTTATAAAATTTTGCAAGCTGGATTTTATTGGCATACTCTTTTTAGAGATGTTAATGAATACATTAAAACATGTGATCGATGTCAGTGAGTAGGAATTATTTCTAGAAGAAATGAAATGCCTCTAAATTACACATTGGAAGTTGAATTTTTTTATGTGTGAGCATTAGATTTTATGGCATCATTTATACCTTCATTTGGAAACTTATATATATTACTTGTTGATTATATGTCCAAATGAATTGAAGCTATTGTTGTACCTAAATGTGATGTTAGGAGCATTTCTAAATTTTTAAATAAAAACATTTTTACAAGATATGGAATGCACAGAGTAATTATTACTGATAGAGGATCCCATTTTAGAAATAAGAGAATTGAGAAATTGATAAGAAAATATGATATTATGCATAGATTCTTTACTACTTGCCATCCTTAGACAAGTGGACTAGCAAAAATATTGAATCGTAAAATAAAATAAGTTTTAGAAAAAGCTGTAAATCCTTATAAAGTAGATTTGTCTATTAAATTAGATACTGCATTATGGGCATACAGAACTGCTTAGAAGACTCCTACAAGAATGTCCCCTTGCATACTTATTTTTAGAAAAAACATGCCACTTACCAGTAGAATTGGAGCATAAAGCATTTTGGGCTATTAAGGAATTTAATTTCAATCTAAAAGATGCTGGTGAGAAAAGATTACTGCAACTCAATGAACTTGATGAGATTAGAAATGAAGCATATGATAATGCAAGAATCTATAAGGAGAAAATGAAAATATGGCATGATCGGAAGATTATTAACAAAAAGTTTGAACCTGGACAAAAAGTTCTATTATATAATACAAGATTGAGATTAGTTCCATGAAAACTGAAATCCATATGGTTAGGACCATATAAAGTGATTAAAGTCTATCATTATGGAACTGTTGTTATTAAGGAACCTAAAATTGGAAAGATATTTAAAGTTTAATTGGCATCGATTGAAACATTATTATGAAGGACACATACCCCAATTTAAAGAAGTTTTAATGTTAAGTCAACCCAACTAAACCAATGGTATGTTGGGCTGACGACGTTAAACCAAGCACTTTATAGGAGGCAACCCATACATAAATCTATATATCTTTATATTATTATTTTGTTAATAAGAGTGTTTATGTATTAGGAAATAATAGTATTTTTAAGTCCTACACAATTTTACATATCATATGTTCAGACAAATATTGGTATTGGAAGAAAATTTGGAATCAAATTGAACAAAAAAAAATTTTATGCAAATTTGGCCTCTGGCACCGACGGTGCCCGACTAAATGACCATGGCACCGACAGCGCCATTGGGAGTGCCAACAACATCCCAAGTATTTTTCATGTGCTGAACGGTTATGGCAAACTTTGGTTGGATTTCGCTCCATAATAACCACTGAGAGGTGTTTTTAAAGTCCTAAAAAATGACTTGGATGTCCAGAAACTTCCTAATTTTGAATTCCATGGCTTCCAATTCCAGAAATACTTCAAGGTATGGAGTTTTTAATAGAAGAAAGTTTATCAATTTTGACGTGTAGAGATTATACAAAAAATTCTTCACAAAGAAGAGACTTATTAATGAGAGAGGCTTTGTCAATCATGGAGTTAGTAATCCAAGTTCACAGATCAAGGAAATCATTGTACTGAGACGTTGGAAAGTTCTGTGCTACATTACCGCTGCAGTTGTAGTACACGTAGTAAAAGAGTTTTATGCCAACCTACATGGAATTACCCAAGGAGTTGTCTTCGCTCGAGGTAAGGCTATACCATTTACTCCGACTCGGATTAATGATTTGTATATGATAGAAAATGTTTCAATTTGTCATCATACAAATTTTATCCCAACGAGAGATATGATGCAAGAAGTATATAGTTTTCTGACGGATGAACATGATAATTAGGAAATCAGAGATGAGGGATACGTTAGTTTCTCTGCATCGTTGCTTAACCTAATTTCAAAACAATGGCATTTCTTCATATCTGCAAAACTACTACCTACCATAAAGATTAGTAGAGTTATAAAAGAAAGTGGCATTCTAAACTATTGCATTCAAATGGAAAAACCCATTGATGTAGGGTCAATTATTTTCAAATCTGTTATGGGTATTATCATGAATGGGCCAATATATGGACTTGGGCATCCTTCTACAATTTTCCTACTATGCAGTCAATCTCAAGTTCCATATTAAGGTTGGGAAAAATTTTTACTACCTTGGGAGCCCATGATTCCTATTGATGGAAATTACATAGGAAATGGAAATGAAGCATTATATTGTATTTTGGATCATTCATCACATGCTTCAACACCATTGATGCCACCAGCAGTTGGAAGTTCAATTTCTTTGGAGATGAGAATGAAGAAAATAGAAAGAGAACTTTAAAGTATTATGAATGCAATATGAAAACTTAACTACCTTTTTGATCACCTATATTGGAGAATGAAAGAGAACTTTGACCATACAGGAATAGTTGAAGCAGGATTGGTACAGATGTTCAAGAAAAATGGATGGATCGATAAAAATTTGACTGATCAGTTCCCGTACCGACCCTTCCACTATTTATATTTTCATTACCAGTCTATGGGAGATGTTAGAGGAGGAGAAAGTACTGAAGAAGAGGCAGATTAATTGATGAAGTTAGATTCTCTACTATTTTAAAATACTTATGCTATAATGTAATTGTGTGGATTTAATTGACTTTACTTTGCTTTAGAACTTTTATTTTGTGTATAGCTTTGTGTCAGTGTTTTAGTGTTATGGCTTGATTTTGACGTTGAATTATAAGTTAGCTTGCATTGAAGATGTGGAATTGTGATTAGTAAAATGTATTTGTAAAAAGTGTTTTTTTATATATAAAAGTTAGTTTGGTGTTGTTTGTGAATTATTTTTAGATGAAAATTAATGATCAAAAAGACTAAATAAACTTTGGATTAAATTGAGAGAAAATTGAAAACTGAAAAAATCAAAATTGTAAATTTTTTGCCCCTGGTGCTGGATGGGCGCCGACAGCACCCTCGACTTGAATCGACCAAACACCTTTAAAATTCATGATTTGCACAGTGAAATGCTATTTTTACCCCTTGAGTCACCTTTAACCTCCAATTTTTGCACCTAGGGCTTGCTATAGCTCAGATTTGAGGCTATTTTAAGGCAAACAAAGCTTGGATTTCCTCTTCTCTAGGTAAGAGCTACACTTTGAACTCAAAATTTTTTATTTTCACCAAGGATTTTTCTCACATTGCATAGATCCAAAATTTTGAGATTTTTTTGGAAGATTTTGAGAAAATCCTTAAGTAAAGAACTCTTACTTAGCAAATTTAAGTTCAAAATGTTCTACATTGTGATTTTTGGAATTTTTTGGGAATTTATTTAGATTTTATCAATTTTTTGTAGATTTACCATGGCACCTAGAATGAATAAAGAAAAGAGAAAAGTGGATTTTGAATGATCAAAAGTTTGTCAATTTCAAGGTGAACATTTGCTTCAATAGTCTAGGTAACACTAAAAAAGTGATTCTGGATTGAGGATTTTAAAATTTGGGAGGAGAAGTTGAGAGAATAATCAATGATGGAGTTTACTCGGAGTAAAATTAATGAATTTTATTAGTTGGAAGATGTGTATAGCTGTCAATATAAGTTGGTTTCTACTACAAATGAGGCCTTGGATGAAGTTATTTCTTTTCTTACTGATGGAAGAGGAACATGGAAGGAGAAGAATGGATTTAAGGTAAACTTTCCTTTTTCTATGTTAAATATTGTATCTTAAACTTGACAGCTAGATATTCTTATACCTTTAGTAATAACTAGAGTTATTTTACATTTTTCTTAAGTTATACTATTGTGTTTAGTGGACGAAAATATGGAAATCTAGAAGTTAAAATCTTTGTCATGAGTCATATTTTTATGTAGTAAAAGAGTTACTTGAGGACAAGAAATATTTAAGTTTGGGGGATTTTGATACACCAAAAATATATGCATTTTTAGACACATATTTCATACTAATTTTAGGTGATATTGCACTTTAAAGGAAGGTTTTTTTCATGTTTAATTGCAGGTTGTTGAATTCTAGGACTTGGAACAAAAAAAAAAGCAAAAAGAATGAAATTTAGAGTAAAAATAGAGTTTTTCAAAAATTGTTCAGTGTCGAGGTGCCAAACTAGGCGCTGACGGCTCCGTTTAGAGAACATGGATTTAATTACGGGCCACTGGCACCAACGGTGCCAAAAAGGGTGTCGACGGCGCTAGTGTCGATGCAGACCCAAATTCTAAAAGATTTGATGAATTTGGATGCTTTTTGATGATTTTTTGGATGCACCTATTGGAAAACCAAACTTAGGCACTATTTAGAGCCAAAATTGATCATAAAAGGCTCTCTTCGCACTCCTCCGCTCGTTCTTGGTCTCTCTTCACACCTTTTCGCCTCTTTCACCCCACTTTACTTCCTACCAAACCATTAATCATTTATTTTCTTTATATTTTTGAGTTTTTGTGATGAGTTTAAGTATGAATTACTCTCTAAGAGTGTTGGAGAGGGAGAGAAGTGAGAGATTTCTTCTTCCTATATTTCATGAGAGGCTGCAAGGGATTTGCTTTGAAAAGTGTTTCAAATAAGTGTTGTTTGTTTATTATTGTTGTATGAACTTTCTTTTATATATCAAATTTATGTTTTGTTGTATTTTGTTTCATGAAGTCTGAGTAGTTTCCTTTATCTTTCTCCCTACTTTGAGATATGGTGAAACGAAGAGATATTTTGGATGTGCCAATGTTAAAATATAAAATAAATTATGATGGTTTTTCAACTGTACTCTTAATTTACTTTTTGATCTAGCCAATTGAATTGTTAAAATATGTTGTGAAACATATGATCCAAGAAATGGAGTATGAGTTCTACAACAGAGTGAGAATCGCATTTAAGTCCATGAATGAGTATTTTGTTCATGGAATTAAGTGCAAATAAATAGAGAAATATACATTGTTGGGTGTAGAATTGGAGATTTATAGGGTGACAGACTAAAAATCCCTAATTTGATCTTAGTGTTTAAGAACTAAAGCAACAGTTAGCTATCAGGGGAAGGAAAGTGGGAGCTCTGGAGTGAGAGCCAGTATCCTCCTAGCCTAGCCACGGATTTAAGGACTAAACCTTAGATTAACCAATAATTTTCTATAACATTGTATCATGTTAAAGAATTAAAATTTCTTCTATTTGGTAGAATACAAATTTAAACCATTTATCTCATCTTATTTCACCAAAAACTCATTGTAGTGGGAAAGATATTTTATCATATAAGAAAACTTCATCACATAAACATAATTTAGTAGTTATTATTTTAAACTCTGCATTAAAATTTTGCTAGTAGTTCATAATTTAGTTTTGATAGTATCTCAAACATTCGAAATTAGTGACAGTAATTTTATTATATTTATATGAACTTCCTAGTTAATTTATCATCTCAAATTTAAACCATCCTCGTAGGATAGATATTTGAGACTTAAATAGAAAGTCTTATATTACTTGATAATGATACGTATATTTGCGCAGAATCCCAACTTTAAGTGTTTAATGCTATTGCTCATAAAATACCACATCAAGTTTTTGGCACTATTGTAAAGCGGAGTCAAATTTTTAAATTTTACACAACTATATTTTCTTGGGATCATTGCACCCTGGCACTCGAGGATTGGTCTCTCACTCCTGGGGTTGTTGTAACTGGCATTGTTGATGTCTTCTTCATTCTCATTAACAGGCTTATCGAACTCAAGTACAATTTGAGGATCAATTTGGGAATCAAGATTTGAGTTAGATTGAACAAAATTAGTTACGTTATCATTAGAAACAGTCAAAATGTAGCTGAAATTGTAATTATTATATTCATAATACTACAATGGGGAAAAGATAATCTTACATGTTCAGAGGTTCAAGGATTTTCTTCACTGAATTTGAGACAACCAATCTAACAGAGGCAGCCCCTATCATACCCCCCATGCTATTGGTCTTCACGACTTCGTTCTTTTCTTTCTTTTCTAGTTGTAGCGACTTTTCTGGTGAAATCTCCAACTTGGGCTGAATAGGTTGTAGATTCTGAACGGTTGCCTGAGCTGAAACGGTTTGAATTTGATCTAGTATCTTCTTGGATGACTTCTTCCAAACTATGCTCCATCCATTTTTTTCTTCATATGGATCTATTGAAACGATTGGCTCGGTCAAAATCATATTTACAGAACCTTTTTCAGGTTCTTTTCAATATTCCTTTGGGATTCTTATATTTCCTTCTTTGAAGTTTCTCTCAAGCCAGTCCTTGAAGATAAAACAACCTTCTATTGTATGTCCCAAAATCCTATGGTAGGGGCCAAAATTGGGATATTCTTTCTTGTCAACTTTTTCCGGCTTCTTTGGCTTTGGCAATCTGAACTCTGGCTTTTTCATTAAATTTCTAAACATTTTTGGCACAACCTCATCTTCGAAAGAATACACTCTTCTCTTTCGTTATGCAAGTGTTGGACCCGCTCTACCTTCTACTTGGTATAGTCCTCCTTGGTATGACTATTGACTAGATTGGCCATAATGTTGTATTTGTTGTTGAGCTTGCTGTAACAATTATTGAGAACTTTGGTGAGAATGCTCTGCATGTATCTTCATTAGTTGTTTTCCCTTATCAATCGTTGTCACTGTCCTAGGCTTCTTTTCAAATGCTCCAGTTATCCTAGATTTTTCTGCTTTCACTTGGGAATCCATATGTTTAACTTCCTCCTATAAACCATTGGCTTTGTTTAACAGCTTCTCAAAGGACTTGATGGTGAGTCCCTGGAGCATGAAAGCTACTGGTCCATGTATGCTTTTGAGTAGAATCTCAATCACATGTTGTTCCTGTAGTTGAGCTTCACATTTCATGCTAAGGTTTCTCCACCTCAAGATATAATCCACTAGAGTCTCGTTGGGTCTTTGCTTTTACACTACGAGATCTCCAATAGAAACATGGTGTTGCGCCCCAGCAAATCTCTTTATGAACATTTATTCTAACTTGACAAACATTTTAACTGATCTGTTACGTAACTTGGCATACTAATCAAAAGCAATCCCTGACATGTTGCTGACAAACTGTCAGAAGAGTAAGGCATCATTACCTATTGTATTGTCATAACTAGCTCAAAAATGTGCTATATACTGCTTGGGATTCCCAGTCCCATCGAATATCTTAGAGTTTGGTGACACAAAACCCTTGGGGTAGGTGATCCTGAAACTGCTTATATGCAATAGTATAACAATAATTCTGATTATATTTTTCACTTATATTTCCTTATTTCACAACAAAACTAAAAACTTGATCCTGAAGAAAAATAAGAATTTAAATTTTAATTTATATTGGGATACTACGCAAGAATATGTATCGTTATCAAGTAATATAAGACTTTTTTATTAAGACCTGAATATCGAACCCACAGAGAAGATATGCAATATGCACTTTTTGGAAAAGTTTCTATTTTTAAAAAGATAATTATTTAAACTAAAGACATTTTTGCAGTAAATAAAGTTTAAAGATTTTTGGTAATTTTAATATTTTGACAAAAACAGTACAAACCTAAAAAGATAATTTGAGCTTTTATAGAAGAAAAGCACTAAATATGAAAATATTTTTCTCCTTATCATGAATCAGTAATAAGTATAGGAATTCTGTTGTGGATGTATGCATATTGTGTTGTGCCAAATAGGAGCAATAATATTATTTACCCTTACTAGAGATGTTATAAATAACATTGACTTATTTAAAGTTTGAATAGTTTTGAAGGCCGACTAGGTAGGGAAGATACTAGCTCTCACTCTAGAGTTCCCTCGATTCCCTCCACCTGGGGGCTAACATCTCTATCAGAAACCTAAAACAATAAACCAATTTAGGGGCTTTAACCTATAACTTTAAAGTCCTCTAACTCTACACCCTTCAATGAGTATTTCCCTATTTATTTGCACTCAATCATATAAACTACATTCTCATTCATACAACCTCATGTGGTTCTTTCTAATTATTGACTGAGATAATACCATCCCAGTTCTTACATGTTCTCACAATAAATTTTAACATTTGGATTGGTCAAATCAAGAAGTAAATGAAGTACATAAATTTAAATCATTACAATTTCTTCCAACATTAAAGATCAATACTCTCTACAACTTCCATCCAACACTTAATTACTTATCATTTTAAGAAGAAAGATAAAGAAAACTACTCAGAATCCATGGAGAAAATAAAACTAAATTTTAGTTTAAAAGTAGAAATCATTGTCAAACCAACAATAAGTCTCAATTAAAACCAAAAGTAGTATAAAACAAAAGATAAAAACTTATCTCAAGTCCTTCACCAAACTCTTGAAGTTCTTTTAAATCTCTTCTCTTTTACAACATTCTCAATATAAAACTAGAAATTAAAAAAGATAAATATGTGGTGCCTCAAAATCTCTCTAACTAACTCCCTAATTTTTGAAATTTCAAAATTTTTCGAGTACTTTTAGGACCTCTTTCAAAGTCCCAATCTTCTTTCTTTTACAATTCTCCAAAAGGGGAATTGGTATCTCTTCAAAATGTGTCTTGATTCGATGTATTTCCCCAAGAGATACATCCTTTCTCAATAATTTTCGTCCATGGTGGTTGTAACCACCTATTAAGCCAATAGGTGCCTCAAAAATCTCTTCAAAGTTTGCAAAAACTGAATTTACTCGTCCAATAACTATCACTGGCGCTTAAGCGCGGGGCCTCTGGCACTTAGGTGCGGTCGTCTCTGTTTACCCGCTGCTTAAGTGCCAGATCTAGTGATCCTGATATTTTGTATATGTAAGGATTTGTGAAGTTGACACAACTACATGAAGATTTTAATCCCCGGCAAGGGCGCCAAAAACTTGATCCACGGATGTCTTAATGCTTATGCAAAGTATAACAATAGTTCTGATGGTATTTTTCACTTATATTTCCTTATTTTGTGATAAAACCAAAAACTTAATTTTGAAGAAAACTAATAATTTAAGTTCTTTATTTATATATATTTATATTGGTATATTACGCAAGTATATGTATCGTTATCAAGTAATATAAGATTTTTTTTATTAAGACCTGAATATCGAACCCACAGGGAAGATTATGCAATATGCACTTTTTAGAAAGTTTTTCTATTTTTTTAAAGATAATTACTTAAACTAAAAAATGATTTTTGTAGGAATTTAAAATTAAAATATTTTTGGTATTTTTGATATTTTAACGAAACAGTAAAAAGATAACTAAAGTTTTTACAGAAGAAAAGTATTTAATATGAAAATATATTTCTTCTTATCATGAATCAGTAATAAGTATAAGAATTCTATTGTGGCAGTATGCAAATTGTGTTGGGCCAAATAGGAGCAATAATATTCTTTACCCTTACTAGAGATGCTATAAAGAACATTGGTTAATTTAAAGTTTGAATAGTTCTGAAGACCTGGGAAGATACTAGCTCTCACTCTAGAGTTCCCTCAATTCCCTCCACCTAGGGGCTAGCATTCTCGTATCAGAACCTAAAAAAATAAACCAAGTTAGGGGCTTTAACCTGTCAGTTTAAAGTCCTCAAACTCTATACCCATCAGGGAATATTTTCCTATTTATTTGCACTCAATCATATGAATTACATTCTCATTCATACAACCTCATGTGATTCTTTCAAATTGTTGATTGAGACAATACCAGCCCAGTTCTTACATGTTCTTACAACAAACTTTAACATCTGGATTGGCCAAATTAAGAAGTAAATGAAGTGCATGGATTTAAATCATCATAACTTCTTCCAACGTTAAAGTTCAATACTCTCCACAAATTTCATCCAAATCATAATTACCTATCATTTTAAGAAGAAAGATAAAAAAACTACTCAGAATCCATGGAGAAAACAAAACCACGCTTCAGATTAAAATAAGAAATCATTGTCAAACCAACAACAAGTCTCAATTAAAACCAAAAGTAGTCTAAAAATAAAAAGATAAAAACTCTTGAAGTTCCTTTGAATCTCTTCTCTTTTACAATCACTCAAAACAAAATAACAAAAAGGATAAAGTAAATAAAAATTTGTTCCTAAAAATCTCTCCAAACTAACTCCCCAGAAAAGAACTTTCAAAACTTGTCAATATTTTTAGGGCTCTTTTCTAAGTCCTCTCTTCTTTCTTTTATAGTTTTCCAAGAGGTGCCTTGGATCTCTTCAAAATGTGTCTCTATTCGATGTATTTCCCCAAGAGATGCATCCTTTCATGATAATTTTTGTCCATGGTGGTTACAATCTCCTATTAAGCCAATGGGTGCCTCAAAAACCTCTTTGAAATTTGTGAAAACCAATTTTACTTATCTAGTAACTGCCACTGGCACTTAAGCGCGAGGTCTCGGCTCTTAGGCGTGGCCTTCTCTCTTTAACTGGCACTTAAGCGCTGGATATGGCGCTTAGGCGCCAAAACTTTTTGCACAGTTTTCACCTTTTTGCTCCAAATTTTATTTTTTTCACTCCTTTAAGCATTTTTTTTTCATTTTTACTTGTATCTGCAAAAAAAAACACAAAAATATCTTCCATTAAAGTGCAATATCTCAAAAATAAGTATAAAAATGTATCTAAGCGCAATATCTCAAAAATTAAGTATAAAAATGTATCTAAAAATACTATATATTTTAGGTGTATCATCTAGCGCTTAGGCACCAAAAACCTTTTGCACATTTTTCACATATTTGCTCCAAATTTGATCATTTTTCACTCCTTTAAGTAATTTTCACCTTTTTACTTTTACCTGAAAGAAAAACACATAAATACCTTCCATTAAAGTGCAATATCTCAAAAATAAGTATAAAAATGTGTCTAAAAACACTATATATTTTAGGCATATCAGTAGGGCACGACATCAAACTCCTCCGGGTAAGGTCTACCCCTTGAAATCAATGCACCACCCTTAGATTGGGCTAAGGCCTCTCAAACTTGTTGTTCAACCAATTGTTTAATATCCTTCTCAGGCATGGTATTCAGTGAGGAATCTTTCTTTTGCTGCTCTTCTCCATTAGTGAAAGCAACTTCTCTTTGTTCATCGGTAATATGGATTATTTCAGGCTAGTTAACCCCTGAAGAAGCTACCTGCTGTCATTTGGATTGCCCATTAATCATAACCATGGCAGCCATGGCGGGTATCATTTCATCCATTCTCTTTTCCATTTGACTAATATGTTCTTCTCTCAAGAAAATGGCTCTGTATAAGTCATCTGTGGTGTTCCCTTTGACTAGAGGTTGGAACTTGTGCATAGATGAGGTAGCTCTAGTCTCGATGACTTGAATATCCATGAAGTCTTTATCTAAATAATCATTGAAATCAAAATTTTCATCAACATCATTAATGGTTACACCATGTTCTCTGACTAACTCAGAAATCTCAGCTCTGAGCTTCTCAACTTTTCCTTCAATTGTCACCTCTTGATTATCTTAAGATCTGGAGGATTTTCCTGAACATCCTTCACTTGTTCATCAAATTCTATAGCAATAGCTGCAACGATATTAAATACTTCAGACTTTTGCTTCATTCCTTCAGTCTGCCCTTTGGGCTTACTAGACCGTATTAGTATGGCGACTTTGGGTACCCACACTTTCTTTCTCGATGATGATGTCTTAAGACGGGGTATCTCAACAGAGGCATCAAGATGTCGGAGAGAAGTATGTTCCTTGCTGTGTGAACCAAACACAATACTGGGTAATTTCTTGATCTTTTCCCATTTCGAGGCATTCTTATGGGTAACGATCGGTTGAATCTTCGAACCCAGACGTGAATTAACCAGTTGACGTCCTACAAACCTTGGAGCTATAAAGGTAACAAAATCTATGGTAGTAACGGTAGTATCAATTCAGCTTCCCAGACGGAATCTGACGAGAATACGGGCTGACAAAGCTTTAGTTGACTTGTGGGACCGTCGGGAAGTCTTGACATCTTTCAAGATTTCTTTCTTCATTCGAGAGGATACTGCACATCCCACTCATTTAAGCAATTCGACCATTAAACATCCTTCTTTAGTAGCCAATTGCTGGAACACTGCGCGGACCTTAGTGGTAGGAGTGGGCTTGTCCTTCTCCTCACTACGACCATGAAATGACAGTAAAATAACAACAATTTCTTGAGTACTCATATGCCCATTAGTATTCATCAGTGGGTGAAACCTACCTCCTTGCATAAGTGGAGAGGACTCCTATAATCTAATTCTTCCTCGTGAGGAAACTCATCATCTGATACTTTTTCTGAAATTTAGGCCTTAGCTGCCCTTCGAGCTTTTTGGCTATGGTTCTTTCTCTGTGGTCAAGACAACGGTGCAGACTTTGAACTTGAGCCAATTTCAAACACTAACGGAAAGACGGAAAATTCTTCAATTTCATCTTCTACGATCATAATCTCCTTTCCTTTAGTAAAAAAGGGAACAACATACTTGGTAGGTGCCGGGGAAGTAGCAGTTTTCACCTTCTTGTAAGAAGGGAATTCCTGAGGACAGTGGGCTCCTGAACCTCCGGAGCGGTCACTTTCATTACGATGAATGGGGCCTTTCTGAGTACGACTTCAACTTTGTCAAATTTGGTTCCAAACTTGATGGTGGGAGCAACATTACGAGCATCGTGGATGGTTGGCAAATTGCAGGAAAAGGTGAGCGTCAGAAACGCCATTGCAGCAGCTTTAAAAAGAAAGCTCAGAGGTTAGTTATTTGGCCAATGCCTTGTAATTCTAGTAAGAACACTAAAGATTTACAAAGGTCGATCCATAGACTGGGCAAGTTTTATTGTATGTTTAGTTTGTGAAGGTTTTAAATTTTGTAGAAATAGTTTGAAAGTGAAATAATTTAATTTGTCACCTTAAAATGTTCAATCCTGCATCTAACAAAGTATATTTTCCTATTTATTTGCACCCAACTCCATGGATGGCATACTCTCTCATGAAATCAAATGTGATTCTCCCCATATTGTAGAAATCATAACCCTTTCAGAATATATGTTTCTCAACACATTTTTACATTTTAATTGGCCAAATTGAAAATTAAATGAAGATCGGAGTTCAAATCATTACAAATTATTGACATTTAAAACCATATAAAACAAAATCAATTCTTCACAAAACCATATCTCAAAGTACGGAGAAGGATAAAGAAGACTACTTAGAATTCATGAGAAGGATATGACAAAACATGGATTTCATATATAAAAAAAAGTTTACAAAATAAAAGAAATAAAGACACAACTTATCTCACAATCATTCCCAAGCAATTCCCTAAAAGTTCTATTCAAGCCTTTTTCTCTTCACAAACACTCTCAATTCTCTCTTAGAAGAGTAATGAAGAAGAAATCTCTCACCTTCCCTCTCCTCATACAATCCTTGAAGAAAATCTCCAAGCCCTTGACTTGTCTCTCTCCATTTCTTCTTTTCACCCCCTTTCACACACCACACTCACACTCTAGAAGTCCTCTTCTTTTATTAGAGGCTACCTCCCTCCAAAAAGAATTCAAAATTCCCCCTAAAATTCTATCCAAATGTCAACTCTTTTGAATTTAAAAGACATGTCCATTAATCTAAGAGACATATCCCTTCATAAAAGAACCTTCTAAAGTGTCTAGATACATTAAATCTCTCTAATGGGTGTTTAGAACAATTGTCCCTTTCGAAATTCACATAAAATTTGTCTCGAACCACCTTAATTCTCAAAAACTTATCTCTGGCGCATCTTATGTAAGCTCTCTATCAAATAGCGCATCTGGCGCTAATCTGGTGCATCTTGTGCCAAATTACTGAAGATAGCGTTGTTCTGCGTTTTGGTGCATCTGGTGCCAATTTGGCGTATCTTGCACTAGTTCTCTGTATGTTGGCGCATCTCGCACCAGCATCCCAAAATTTGATGCTTTGGCTCCAAATTTCTTTTTTTTTGCTATTTTTGCTTTAAATACCTAAAATTAATATACCTGCAACAAATATATTAAAATACCCTTCTTTAAAATGCAATATCACCAAAAATAAGTATAAAATATTTATTTAAAACTACATATTATTTTGGTGTAACAGGGGTTAACCAACATTGGCAAAATGTTATTTTTGGAGTTGGTTTTTTTTTCAGACGAGTTGATCGATTCTTTTAAGTGGTTATTCAAAGCATTATTCTATATAATGGATCTAGTCACAATTTTTACTGATCAGGATCAAGCGACGGTCAGAGCTATTAAAGATTGTCTCTCACATACATTGCATAGATTATGTTAGTGGCATATCTACAAGAAATAGCCTTTGGAGGTGCATTGTGGTATGAGTGTCAAGAGTGTGAGTAACCTTTTTTATAAATGCATGAGCAAGTGTGATTCCAAACATGATTTTGAAGCTACTTGGTCTGTAATTATTGAGTAAGTAAATCTACATTATAATGTATGGTTAGATGATTTGTACAAAATAAGACATAAGTGGTCAATAACCTTCAATAAAAAAAAATTTAGAATGGGAATCCTACCAACACAAAGAAGTGAGTCCACAAATAATATCCGTCATGGTGTATTCAAGCCCACAAGCTCCCTCACCGATTGTTTTCTGGGTATTGAAAATATTATGAAATCATGGAGAAGGAATGAGAAGGATGAAGACTTCAAAAGCGCTCAGTCTGTTACTACGCCTGTGGTTAAAACCATCCCAGCTTTGAGGTAAGCTACTTCATTTTATACGAGGAAGCTCTACTCAATGTTTGAGAGAGAGTTATTACATGAGTCAAGTGAACTTGCTGTCAAATTATCTATTGAGAATGACTCCATAATATTACATAAATAAATTGGATAATCAGAGGATAAATAAACCCTAGATTGTTAAATTTGAAAAGATTAATTGTGATATCAAATGCAACTGCAAAAAATTTGAGATGATGTGGTTATTGTGTTCTCATTCTCTACGTGTTCTTAATTTGATAAATCTAATAAAAATTCCTGACAAGTATTTCTTATTATGATGGTCTGTGCATGCAAAGAGGGACATCTTTAATAGCGTTGGATACAAACATCTCAAGGAGTCCCAACTGTCCAGTGGATCTTCAAGTGGCCTTCTATTTCACTCACACAATCAAAAATTTTCATACCAACTTATTAATAAAGCACAAGGAAATGAACTAGTCGAGCAATGTTTGTCAGAATAATTTAAAAAATTATTTGTAGACAATGAAAACATAATAGGTGCGAAAGCACCTCATGCAAAGAAAAAAAACAAAAATAGGAAATCACCAGATAGATGATGCAATTTGAACGACCCGATGAAGATGAGGCCAAAAGAAATATGTACTTCTAGGTTAAAAGGGTACTGGAAGAAAAATAAGAGAGTAAAAAGTATATATTTCTACTTTCTAAAAACAATTTTTCTCTAAGCAACATTACATTTCTCTAACATGAACCATTGCATACAGAAAAGGAGCAAGAAGAGTCAACAAGTCAAGAATTGCTTATCTCACGTGATATAAATTTGTCTCCAATATCATATTGTGTCAATTAGGCATATAACTGAAATTCAATACAATTAAACTGTAATTTAATTGAAATATGTTCCTAAATGTTAATTTATAATTACTCATACAAAATAAGAATACTTTACACTACAACCAACACAAACATACACCTACATGTTGAAGCATTCCATCATTGAGTTCTATGTGTGCTATTAATCATTTCATTCGATTATTTGTGTTTTGATGTACTTTTAAAATACATTTACATGTAAGTACACCTAAAGGAGAGTTATTTGGTTGTTAGAGTCAGCTCTAAGTTTGTTAGTGATATTGGAAGCAATGAGATTGAGTTATATAATGACTCATTCCAGGCCTTTTCAGAATCAATGAAGCAGCTAAAAAACTGCTCATAAATAATTGTAGATTTTTTTTTAATGGGAGAGTTTTTTGCTTGCTATAGTCAAGTCCAATGCTGTTAGTGATCACAGAAGCCATTAGATTGAATTATTTAATGATTCATGCAAGCTTGAGAGACCAATGACGAAGATATCAATGACAACATTTGCAATAAGAGAAAGTTCCAGATTGTTCTAACATCTAAAGTTGAGGTAGTTATATAATATGGTGTCAATGAAGATGATGTGGTTTGTGTCAGGTAAGTGATGGGTAAGATATTTGTTAAATGGTGCAAATAAAAAAAATACATATGTGAGTTATGATGTTTTGGACTTGTTAAGTCTCGTGTGAATGGTGTTCGGCATGGTAAACTAGTTGGAACAACAGTCACTTGAAACTTAAGAAGTCCAAAACATCATAACTTACAAATGTATTTTATTTTATATGTATCATTTATCAAATCTATTAGTAATCACTTACCTAATACAAACCACATCATTCTCATTGGCATCATCAAATCTGTCAAAATAATCTAAAACTTTTTCTTACTACAAATGTTATCATTGCTATCAGTGGAATTCTTCATCACTTGTCTCTCAAGCTTACATGAATCACTAAATAACTCAATCTCATGGCTTCTGTGATCACTAAAAGGCTTGAACTTGAATCTAGCAAGCAAAGAACTCTCTCATTCACAAAAAACTAATATTACTTCAGAGCAGTTTTTCAGCTTCTTCATTGATTCTGAAAAGTCCTAAAATGATTCATTATATAACTCTATCTCATTACTTCTAATACCACCAACAGAGTTGTAGCTGACTCTAGCAACCAAAGGACTCTCCTTTAGGTGAATGTTATTGATGTGTATTTGAGTGTTGTTGATGTATTATTCAGGTGTTATTGGAGTTTCATTCGTGTATTGTTCTAATATTGTTAGTGAATTATTCAAGAGTTATTGTATTATTCGTGTGTTACAGTAGTATTATTGGAGTGTAATTAACTTGTTATTTGATTGTTATTGATGTATCATTCTGAATTTATTGTGGTATTATTTGAGTGTTGCTGATGTGTTATTCGAGTGTTCCTTGAGGTGATGAATTGTGTATTGGTAGTGGTATAACAGTGTTATCGTGAAGGTATGATAGTGTTATCATAGTATTATCTAGTATTATTCGAGTGTTAAGGTAACCCGATGTGTACTATGGTGTTATTGTTGCCTTATCGTGGTGTTATTTCAGTTTTCTTTAGGTGTTACTACGGTATTATTAGAGTGTTACTGCAATATTATTAGAGTGTTATTATTGTAATATCCGAGTGTTATTGTGGTATTATCTGAGTGTTATTGCGGTATTATCCAAGTCTTACAATTAAATAACCTTGAAAAGTCTCTAAACAAACCAATAACATATCACGAAAAATTTTCTAAAGATACCAATAACATACCATTAACCTCAAAAAATTCTAATACCGCCAGAGAACACTCCCAATATTCCAATAACAACACGGATACTCTAATAACAACATAGAATATTCCAATAACACTGAAGTATTATTGTGTTATCCACAGTGTTATTATCTTGACCATGATATTATTATCTTACAAATGGTGTTGTTATCATATCTGCATTAGTATTTGAATATTCACCGATGAAATTTACTTATCCGCGATGTTATTAGAATATTTTGTGGTGTTATTTTCTTTTGTGTGGTGCTATTGGAATATTTCACCACATTATTCTAGTTCTCTACAGTGTTATGGTAGTTTTTCACGATGTTAATAGAATATTCCACAATGTTATTACTCTACTCCGTTATGTTATTAGAATATTCCATGATATTTGTATAGTTATTTACGGTGTTATTGTTGTTTTACGTGGTGTTATTCTAGTGTATCATGGTGTTATTGGAATATTTCGCATGTTATTAAACTTCTATGCGGTGTTAGTAGAATATTTTGTGGCATTATTCTAATACTTCACAATGTTATTGAGGTTTTATTGGGCATTATTATGGTATTATTTTATGTAGAGTAATAACTTTGCGTTGTTATTAGAATATTCCATGAAATTATTCTAATACTCCGCGGTGTTATTGGAATATTTCGTGGTATTTTTCTAGCTCTTTATGGTGTTATTTTAGTTTTACGAGGTGTTATTCTAGTACTCTGTGGTGTTATTGCAATATTATGTGTGTTATTACACTTCTTCATGGTGTTATTTCAATAATGTTGCAGTGTTATTGCAATAACTTCACGGTGTTATTAGAATATTTTGCAGTGTTATTCTAATATTCCACAGTTTATTGAGGTTTTATTAGGGCATCATTATGGCATTTTTTTCATGCAAAGTTATTGTTACACTCTTATACCTATTATAATCGTATTACTTAGGTATTATTGAGGTATTAGTATGTTAATTTCATTTGAGACTGCACTTCCATGAAAAAGCGGGAGAAAGGGCAGTTCACTTTTCTCGTAAGAAAAAAATTTATAAAAATATTATGTTGTTATTAGAATATTATGGTATTATTTCATGCAGATTAAAGCACTTCGCTGTGTTATTAGAATATCTTGTGGCGTTATTCTATTATTCTATGATGTTATTAAGGTTTTATTGGGGCATTATTATGGTATTATTTCATGCGGAGCTATTTTCACGCTTTTGTACTTATTATAATTGTCTTTTTGAGGTGTTATCAAGGGATTAGTGTGTTAATTTCATATGATATTGCACTCCTATGAAAAAGTAGGAGAAAGGACAGCTGACAAGTGGGGATTTATTTGAAAGGTTAGACAATTACGTTGCTAATCAGAGTTGGTTTTCTACTTATAAGATCAAAATTCAAAACCTCAGTTTCTTACATGTTGCTCATTTCCAACAGATTACTTGTTTAAAAAAAATATCAGTATTAGTTCCCACAAGACAAATTTAGATAACCAGATCATCAGCAATTAATGAAATAAAATCAGTTTGAAACCAATATAGTTTACATAAGGGACAGAGTCCACATACGAAGATCACAGACAAACTTTGCTTTAAATTTTGGCATATCTGCCTACCAATTTAGTTCATCACTCCAGTCACCTCGGTGGGCATGTATTAATTTTTCCATGTATTTACAGTCAAACATGCCACAATCAATGTTATTATTTTGTACAGAAACACGTTTAACAATTGTTAGTGACCATTTAGACGGTTTTCCCCTAAAAGCATTTCCAGCATCTTTTTGAAATAGTTTGATCTATAATGTTTCATGTTGTAATGATTAGTGCATTGACAATGCTTGAGAGATTCTGTCAAGAGTACTTACAACTTTGAAGCACACAACGTTGTGCATCTTGTTGGGTAATGAATCGTATAACTTCCATTTTGTTTCTTTCAAATCCACAACCAGCAATATCCAGTGTTCATTTTAATAATAAGAAATTATATCATGTCTGTATTTTTTACCTCTTCTTTCGTGATATGACTAACGAACGTTGAGGTTTGGCCTGCTCTATGCATCTGCTTGGAGTGACACAAATGTTATATTGGACAAAGTATATAAAGAACATTTTAGTTACCATTGCATCATTAACTTGAATTTTTATGATTACCTAGTATAATGATGTTACATATAGATATGACCTGAATAAATTAGAAGAGTTATCATTCATTCTCTTCAAAAGGGTAGCAAAGGCATCTACATGTTCATTTGCAATCCAGCCGTCCTGTAGTACATCTGTTACTCCACCGTAGTCTACGACAATGCCACCGTCGTTAATCATAATATCATGCCTGCAATGTTGGCATAAAATCTTTGTGACACTTCAATATAAAACAATTACATTGCATATAAAGAGTGAAGATGTACCACTTCTCACTGCACATAGACATGCATTTATCGATCGCTCGTTACATAATAAAGAATATAAGTGATCTGTCAAGAAAATTGATGTTCGACACTACACGATGAGACTACAAAACAACAACACTTATGAAATGTATAATGTCAAAGAACACCGAGTAGAAAGTCATTTAATCATACCACTAGCGCATATTCCTTTGAATGAACAATTTCACGCTGATCTCCTAAACTAGTTAATGTAAGGACTAAAGGATGAATTGTTTATTGTCTCATCCACTCCCACAAAATGTTCTTGAACTTGGTCATCTTCAATGGATGAAGTGGTAGCAAGTTCAGTTATTGGTTGAACTTCCATAGTGACTATGGAATGTATAGTTGGAGGCCCTTTTTAGCCTGACTATCTATAGCAACAATTATTATTATTTCATCATCAAGGGCTTTTATTGGTTTTTTCTGCAATGGCTGAACTATCTACATGTTATGTTATCATTTGCTATCCATTTTTGCCATGAATATGTACATTGACACTACTATCAGTTCGGTATGTACAAGCAACTCCTTAGTCCTTATGGCTGGAGTATCCAAAAAATTTTATGAGGGATGTTGCTCAATAACATCCTTTATTGATTTTCTTTTCTTAAACTCGAAAACATCATAAGGGGAAGTCAACTTCCTCTTTCTTCTAGTTCATCTACCTTTTACCCTTTCAATTAACCTGCTAATGGAGTGTTGATGGGTTCCATCTTCTTGTAACTCAATGTCTTCATCAACAAGGGATGATTGATAGGTTCCCTTCTCACTGAACTCGTTAACTCCTTCAATAGGGGATGGTTGTTTAGTTCCATATTTGTTGAATTGATTGTCTTCGGCAATAGGAGAGGACTAGTAGGTATGCTTTTCTCTCAACTCACTGCCTTAATCATTTTTTCTTTGTTCTGATTTTTTAATTGTACTCTGGAGTTCTGACATTGTCTATTGTAAATTCGAGAATCATGTGTTTATTGTATTTAGTGCTCCTTGAAATTCCTTAAACAATTTTTTTCAGAGCTCTAATTAACTCAATTATTACTTCAAGTTTTTAATTGATTCTAGTGTTTATTAGCTCTAGGGTGAGGTAACTTAAGACTAGTGTCCCCACATCATATGACACAAGTGAATGTGGTTTGCTGTGAGTTTCATGGTGAGGGAATGACACTACTGGATTGGGTAGCCCTTCATTTGGATTGGCCAACAAATGATGATTATCCTCTTTCAAATCTAAAAATTTATCATAAACCTACAATTTAATTCAGCATTACAACACATTAGCAGTTAAAACTCTAATAACAAAAAAAAAAAACATAAGAATAACACGAACATAACATCAGAATAGCACCCAAATTAAATATGAAGCGTACAACCTAAATAACACCTAAAAAAAGCTATTAAATAGGATTGAAACCTAACAAAACACCTAAAATAAAACCAAAAAAGTACCAGGAGTAATAGCTAAATGACCCAAACAACACTTAAATAACACCTAAATATAACTACAATAACACCATGAATAATAATATCACAGTAACCACTCGCTAGAACACCTAAATAAAATAAAAAGAATATCGTCAAAATAAGATATGAACACCTAGAATAACACCTAATTACACCTCTCTAAAAACTACCACAAAACACCATAAGAGCAACTAAATAATACCATCCTAACCCTTACATGACATTATAATAACACCAAAATACAACAGGAACGTCACATAATAAAACATAAATACAAACAACTCTCATAGCACATAAATATAATAAAAATTAAACAAGTCTAATTTTCCAAACAACGAGAATGTTTGTTATTGATATAAATCACTTACTTGTACTGTATTGAGTCTCTTAAAGGCTATGTCAATCTGCGATGAATTCCAACTTACAATAGTTGACCACCTCAACATTTTGGGTCTGGCCTCAGGATCGGCAGAAGCGAACATAGATGTATACTCAAAAAAATAGATTTGTGTTAAAGATAAGTCATAATATGCTTTGAATAAAAAGAATGTAGTTTTATAAGGTTCACACAAAACATTAACTATTAGGAGAAAAATAAAACCATTGATAAATCCCAAAGGTTGATTCCGCTTTATATTAATGGCTATTGCATTGATTTGCTCAATGAGGGAATCACATATTGCAGCAGACCAATTAAATGAGCTGAAAGTCTGTACATTATCGGCAAAGGTGAAAAGCTCATTACTATAAGGGACAAATAAATTTGATAACAAATACTTCAAAACCAAATCATCAAAAGGAGTAGAACACTCTCCGGCTGAAACGTTCAATATGTCATTCTTAATTTGTTGTGCATCTACACCACAAGAAAGAACTTTTTTTCCACTTTGCTACTTCTCCTTTATTGGGCATGCCTATCAGAAGGGCAATTTCATCATGGAATACTCTTAGCTCTCTTCCGCCCATTCTGAATACAACTTTTCATATTACCAACATTTTAATATTTGTAGTGACAGAACATTGTCTTGAGGATACGGATGAAGATCAAAAATTGATCTACATTCAATAGTTTCAAGTTATTCCCAGTCTCCTCATATATGATGGGCTTGACCTCATCAAGGATGTCTCTTACAACAATAGATGGATGATATCTTGACCGCAACTTTATATATGCTTAAAAATATATATTTAATAATGCTGCTAAAAGATTTACTTCCTCAGCAACTGTACCAAATCATTAATAATAGTTATAGATTCAATAAATATGGATGAAAGAAATATTCAATAATTATAAAGTCACACTCATCAACCCAAGTATACGTATCTCTCAAGTAAAATAAGGCTCTAATGGAGTCCTAGATATCGATCCCACAGGGAGTAAGTTTAGAACTACGAACTAAGATTTTAAAAAAGTAATACTTTAATCACAACAACGAAGTTCAATTTACTTATTTCTCACTAATAGGCAATTGAAATAATTACTTAATTTTAATAACTATTAAATAACTAATGATACTAATGAAGGTTTTAATGTGATATTCAATATATAAGAAAGCATCCTTCTCCTTGTCAAGAAATTATAGTGAATGGATAAAGTGAATTAGTTCAAATTATATTGTGTCAAATAGAAGCATACCTATTCTTTACCCTTTGGTCCAGACATAAAGAACATTGACTAATCCTAAGCTTGTTTACTGAATCTGCGGCTAGGCTGGGAGGATACCGGCTCTCACTTCGGAGCTCCCACGTTCCCCTCACTTCGGAGGATACTGGCTAACATCTACACTTCAACACCCAAACGATAGGACAGAATTAGGGATTTTAGTCTGTCACTCTAAAATCTCTAATTCTAAGCCCGATAATATTATTTCCCTATTTATTTACACCCAACTTCCAATGATTTTAACCTCCCTGAATCTTGGATGTAATCTTCACTTTAGTTGTAAAACTCAACATATTTTAACAAATCAATTGGCTAGATTGAAAGTAAATGAAGATCAAAGTGAAAAGATCATCACAATTTCTTAAATATTTTCATGGCTTCACCAATTCAAATCACCATTTCACAAATCTCGAGACAAGGAGAAAGAAAGATAAAACTACTCAGATCTAATGGGGAAAATACAACCAAACTCAGAATTCATATATAAAATCAAAGTCATACAAACTACAACAAGTAAATAACTTATCTCTAATTTCTCCGCAAGAAAACTCCTTGAAGTTCCTCTGAATCTCTTCCTTTCTTTACAGCACACAAAATTCCTCTTCGAAGCAGCGAGGAAGAAATCTCTCACTTTCTCACCACTCTTACAATCTCTCGAAGAATTCCTCACAATTTTTACACACTATTGGAACCTTTCTAATCTCCAAGAACTCTTCAGAACTTTTAGGCTCTCCCAATTTTTGGCCAAAATAGTCTTTTAAGGTTGTGGATGAGCTTTCCAAAGAGTTGCCTAAGCATCCCTTCAAAATTTGGCCTTATCCAAAGCCTGACTGGGCATAACCGTCAAGCTCGCCGTCGGCGGCCTCGAGGGTGCCGTCGGCGGAGCTTCTTAATGAATTAATTTTGGAGTCTCAGGAAAATCTCGCCGTCGACGGGGTCGATGGCGCCGTCAGCGCCCTAGTTCAATTCTACACATTTTGGTCATTTTCGCTCCAAATTCACTCCTTTTTACATATTTTTGCTCTAATGACCCTAATTCATCATTCCTGCAATAAAACATCAAAAATATCTTTCTTTAAAGTGAAATATCATCAAAAACAGTATAAAATAGGTATGAAAGTCTCAACATATTTTCCTCTTGTTAAAATCCCCCAAACTTAACTATTACTTGTCCTCAAGTAATTTTAGTACTACATAAAAGTTATGATCTACTATAGTAAAGTTTCAGTTCAGAAATACTATAAGTTTGATTTAAATAAATATCATAGTGAGATGTTCAAAAAAAATCAAGTAATTGAATTAACTCTGTAGCCATAAGATTATCTAGTCATCAAGTTTAAGAGTTCTAGTCTTCTATTCATTTCAAGAATGACTATATGTTGCAATATTAAGTCACTTAGAATATTTAAAAGATAGAAACTTCATGAGAACTCTACTAGTAAAAGATCTATTCCATAAATATAAGTTAAGGAATGTATTTAGGTTTTTCCTTTAGGTAGGTCCAGTGAAGCCAATTTTTTATTAGGCAAATCCTCAAGCTTCTCCTCACTTCCATAATTTGTTTTTCTTTCTTTTCTCTTTTTCATTTGGATTGCTTTCAATCCTATATATTTTTCTTTTCTTTTCAGGGATTATTTTCAATCTTTTCTTTTTCCTTTTTCAAGTAAGGATTACTATATCTGGATAGTCTTTAATGATTTTGAACATCACATTTCTTTCCCTAAATTTGAAACTAAAAGCATTCCTTTACCTTATAAATATTTCATAGCCTTTACATCATTGAGCCTCAATCTTTTATTCTCAAGATTCTTAATACTTCAAAATATATTTTCCTTTATTTTAAATAGTTAACTATAATCTTATTCTTTTATACTAAATATCTTAAGTTACAAAATTAATTTTCATTATAAAAATATTTCTTTAAATCTACTATAATATTTAGATAGCTACAAAAATATAGTTATCTGAATTAAATTCACTACATAAAATCTTATAAATAATTTTTGAAAATAATTAAATAGAGGACATCTAAAAGTTAATATTTTTCTTCCCTCCCCCAAACTTAATTTTTACAATATAACATAATACAAGTGGAAAGAAAAACTCTAAATACAAATCATACCTCAGTATTTTAGGCATTTTCATCATTCTAAAATTTTTGCAGGACTCTCAAAATTTCTACTTCACCTGGTCTATAGTATTAGGAGCTTTCTACACGTATAAATTATTAGAGAAATTTTTTGGTAATGAAATTTTGAAATAACTATAAAACTAAAACATTAAACAAGCACAACATTTCCTAACACAGCCACAATACTAAACAAAACAAATTAAAATGCGAAATAAAAATAACATTACATTACAATTCACAATACTACTCAACATCAATTAAACTACATATGCAAATTTAACTATAACACTAACTTTATAACAAAAATTAAAATTATCCAAGTACAACATAATAATAAAAATGAAAGTCCAAATACACAATCCTCCATTTTTATTACAAAAAAGATTACAGAAATAAAAGTACAAATATAAGTACATCAATTACATTCAAATATCAAAATCCCAAACTATGTCTTCATGGCCTTGATCAGCAGGTAGATTGGATTGATATTGAGTATATCGGGGCACTCAGAAAAAGTAACATCAGACTCACCTCTGTAGTGTCGGGCCTGAGCTTCATAATAGGCTACCTCAAAATTTGAATGTCTCTGATGGTTCTCACTAGCATAATCATATCGACGTTCTAAACCTCCAATCCTTTCATTTATTAACTCTATGCTCTTCCGCTGTAAGGTCAACTCATTCATCAAATCAGTGAAGGTAGGGGAACTAGAAGGTGGAAGTTCATAACTTGTAGAGGGAACATCTCTACTAGTAGAAGGTTCTTGACTTCTACTCCCAGTTCTCCATTTCTCATGGGATTCATAAGTTCTTAAATTGGCCTTAATAATGGGTTTTATAGGGTAAACCCATTCTTCATCTCCAATTTCCACTCCATAAAGTTTTCAAATTGCATAAATAAGGACAGGATGTCCTAGACCTCCACTTGTCTCCCTCCTTGTCATAGTTAATATATTCTTAAGAATAGGTCTCCCCATATTTATAGTTCTATTATTATGAATACAAAAATTTCAGAATAGCTCTATCTCTAGTTACCTCACTATGGTGATAAGTCGGTAATAGAGTAGAGGAAATGAAACAGTGCCACGCCTTAGAGGTGGCATTCAACATGAAAGCAGAATAATTTACCTATTCTTGTTGCTTCATCTTCCATGTTCCTTTCCCATCAGTTATAAAGTTGACCACATCATTCAGGGGGCCTTCCATTGTACTAAAGAATTTATATTGGCAGCTATAAGAGTCTGGGACTTCGTAAAAGGTCTTGATGTGGGCGACAGTAAATTCAACAGGAAATCCTCGCACTTGAACGATTCCATCTTCATAATAGATTACATTAGCGTAGAACTCCTTCACAACATTTGCATTAGCTTTATTGGTGGTGTAACAAAAGTTTTCCCACCTCCACTCGGTAATAACGCGTTCCATTTCTCCTCCCGGACTTTTAAAAACTTGATCTTGTATACACTTTTTCCTTTAAATATTGAAGTAAATCTTGTTTGAGCCATCGCATTGACGAAGCGAGACTCGTCAAACTCAACTCGTCTCTTTTATCATGGAGCCATTTCAATCTAATCAAATTATAGAAAAATTCCAAAAATTACTTCAACTATGCAAATCATGGCTTCCATTAGTAATTCTAAGAGTTCAACACTGAAATCCATGAATTTCTTCCCAAATTTTCTTCACATGCTCAAATTTTTTGGATCTCCTCAATGTGGAAGAAATCCATGGTGAAAATCAAATATTTTTAGTTTGGAGTGAGGCTCTTACCTAGAGATGATCAAATCTTGTGTCAAAAAGCCTTGAAATCGACTCCCAATCCAAGATCTTTCAAGCCCTATGTCAAAAATGACGTTTTTAGGAGGAAGGGGATGATGAATAGTGGCGGTTGACTGGTCAAAATTGTGGTTAAAGATGTTTTTTCACAAGCTCGCCGTTGGCGGGGTCGATGGCGCCATCGTCGCGCTCTATTGGAATTAAATCCTAAGTCTCGAGAAAAATCCGATGTCAGCGGCGTCAAGGGTGTCGTCAGCTGGCTCTATTGATTTTGGTTCAAATCCCAGATTTTTGCAATTTCGATCAATTTCAAACCTTAACGACATCTTTTCAATCATTATAGATATAATTTTAAGTGACTAAATGATGTACTTAGCACATATAAACTTTCACAACACAAAACATCACATTTATATATAAATTTCAAGGAGTACAATATACGTTACATAACACACCTAAGTTTGGTATTTTCTCAACTTCAATACATTAATTCAGGGTCGCAATCCAAGCCACAACACTCAAAACATTGAAAACAAAACATCATATACTTAGTCTCAACTATACAGAGATCTAAAAGCATAATTCTAAAGCAAAGAAAATACAAAGTTTAAATCAAAATACATAGATAGACAGACAGGTAGTAATATAAATCTACTATTCTTCAAATTCAGTACTAGATTCTTTTCTGAGATCACCCATTGATTGCACATGAATGAAGAGGTTGTAGAAGGGTCGGAATGGAAATTCTTCAGTAGAATCCTCCTCTATCAACTTCATCCTCCTCATCAGTCGTATCAAACTATCTTCAAAAAGTCCAGAATGATCAAAATGTTCTTTCATCCTCCAGTACAGATGATCGAAGAAATCAGAGATATTATTAATCACATTCATGACATTTTGTACCTCCTTTTCCAATTTCTTGATTCGGTACAGGATCACCAGAGACTTGTCATGAATTAAGGGTTGAACTGGTAGTGAATTCTGAGATGATTGATCTACTATAATGGACATGTCATTTTCATCTTCAAAAGCTGGAATTTTCCCAATTGGATGCAAAGGCTTCCAAGATAGAAGTACATTTTCCCAATTTTCGTAAGATACTTGAACTGACTGCAAAGTGAGAAAATTGTGGAAGGGTGTCCAAGCCCATAAGTTGACCTATGAACAATCAGACCCAAGACTGACTTCACAATTATTGATCCAATGTTGATCGGCAGTTCTATTTGGATGCAATAATTCAAAATAGCACTTTCTTTAGAAACTTTACCGATCTTCAATGTCGATAACAGTTTCGCAGAAATGAAAAAGTATCAATATTTCAAAACGAGATTTAGGAGTGTCACAGAAAAACTAACATACTCATTTTCTCTTGTTTCCCAATCATCAGTTTCGTCCATTAAATATTGGTAAATTTCATTCATCTGGTTTCTCATTGGGAAAAAATTGAAATAGTGGCAGACAGGAATGTTCTCGATCATGTATAATTCATTGATTCGTGCAGGAGTGAAAGTGATCCATCTTCCTCGCACATAAATAGTTTCCTGGTTAATTCCATGTAAATTTGCATAAAATTATTTTACCACAGGAACTACCACGGCGGCGGTAGTGTAGCACATCACTTCCCATCTTCGCCGCACTATCATTTCTTCAATTGTCGTCATGGGATTATTCAATCTGCGATTTATCAATCCTCGTTCTTTGATCAATATTTTCTTCGTCAGTTCCTTGTTGAAGATTCGTTGCACTTCCACAATAATAAACTTTTGTCGATTCAAAACTCGCATTCTAGGATTATCATGGGAATTGGATGCCATAAGAATGAAATTGGTGGAGTTTCACTTTGTTTTTTGGGGGGGAAATATGAACTAGGAATCGAATTTTGGAGTTTAAAAGGGTAACTTCTGCCAAAAAACCTCCAAAAACAGTCATTTGAACACAAGTAACTGCCATCTCGCCGGTCTCACCGTCGGTGGGGTCGAGGGCGCTGTCGGCGAGCCTCTGTATTAATTTTTCCTGGACTCTAAGGAAAAATCCACCATCGGCGGCATCGAGGGCGTCGTCGGTGCCCAAGGAAAAAATTGCACAGTTTTGCTCTTGTTCGTATTCGTTCCAGTTTTTCTCTATGAATCCAATTTTTATGATGATTCAAAGGTAAATAAGAGTAGTAGAGCTTAATACTACAACAAATTAACGATAATTTCTGATAAAAACTACTATAATCATGATAAAAGTAAAGATAAATATGAGTTGCCTCCCAATAAGCGCTTGGTTTAACGTTGTCAGCCCGACCTATTCAGGTGTCATTCAGGTTGACTTATCATTAAAACCTCTTTAAAATTTGGTTGTTTACCCTCAAAATATGGTTTTAATTTGTGTCTATTTACTTTAAATCTATTTCCCATTTTTTGAACTTCAATTTTAACAGCTCCGTAAGTATAAACTTGAGTCATAGTAAAGGGTCCTAACCAACGAGACTTCAATTTTCCAGAAAATAACTTCAGTCTAATGTTGTAAAGAAAAACTTCTTATCCTGGTTCAAATTTCTTTTGGTTAATCTTCTGATAATGCCATAACTTTAGTTTCTCTTTATAAATTTTGTCATTATCATAAGATTCATTTTATAATTCTTTCAATTCATTTAATTGAAAAAAATTTTCTCTTCTTACGAGCATCTTTCAAATTATAATTAAATTCTTTAATCGCCCAATATGTTTTATGCTCCAATTCTACTAGTAAGTGACAAGTCTTTCCAAAAATCATTCTGTAATGAGTCATTCTAATAGGAGTTTTATAAGCAGTCCTATAAGCTCATAATGTCGTATCCAGTCTAGTGGACCAATCTACTCCATTAAGGTTTACAGTCTTTTCAAGTATTTGTTTAATCTCTCTATTAGAAACTTCAGCTAACCCACTGGTTTGAGAATGATAGGCAGTAGAGATTCTATGAATAATATTAAATTTTTTTGCCAATCTATGAATGTGTTTATTCCTAAAATGGGATCCTTTGTTAGTGATAATCATTCTAGGCATTCTGTATCTAATGAAAATATTTTTCATTAAAAATCTTGAAACACTTTTAGCGTCACAACGAGGGAAAGCTTGTGCTTCGATCCACTTAGAAATGTAGTCCACTGCAATTAATATATATAAGTTCCAAAATGAAGGAAAAAATGGTCCCATAAAATCTAATCCCCAAACATCAATGATCTCAACTTTTAACATGAAATTCCGAGTCATTTCATTTCTTCTGGATATATTGCCTACTCGTTGACATCAATCACAAGTTTGTATGTATCTATAAACATCTCTAAAGATAGTTGGCCAATAAAATCTTGTTTGTAAAATTTTATAAGCAGTTTTATCTGTCCCAAAATATCCTCCAAATTCAGAATCATGACATTTCTGAATGATTAGCTCCATTTCTTCATAAGGTACACATTTTCTCATAATTAGATCCTTACATTGTTTATATAAATTAGGCTCATCCCAAAAATATGCTTTTGCATCATCAATGAATTTCCTTTTTTGTTGCAATGTCAGCATAGGTGGAAAAATATCACTTACAATATAGTTAACAATATCAGCATACCATGGTATTTTCCACTCATTAATATTATAAAGTTGTTTATCAGGAAAACTATCTGTAATTTCATTATCAGTGTCAAATAATTCATGATTTTCTAATCTTGACAAATGATCAGCAATTTGATTATCAGTTCCCTTTCTATCAATAACCATAAGATCAAATTATTGCATCAAAAGTATCCATCTAATCAACCTTGGTTTGACATCCTTCTTTTGCATCAGATATTTAATAGTAGAGTGATCAGTATGCACAACGCATTTAGCTTCAATTAAATCAGATCTAAATTTGTCTAAAGCATATACAATTGCCAGTAACTCTTTTTTAGTGACAGTATAATTAATTTGTGCATCATTAAGAGTTTTACTAGCATAGTATATAACTTTAAAAATCTTTACATACCTTTGTCCAAGGACAGCTCCAATAGCATAATCACTAGCATAAAACATCAATTCAAATGGTTTCTCCCAGTTAAGTGAAACTATAATAGGGGTTGTGATTAATTTTTCCTTTAATAAATCAAAGGCATTTAAACAGCTTTCAGTAAATTCAAATTTCTTGTCCTTTTCTAAAAGTTGGCATAGAGGTTTGGTAATTTTTGAAAAATCTTTAATAAAATGCCTGTAAAATCCAACATGTCCAAGAAAACTCCAAACCTCTCTTACATTAGGAGGTGTTAGTTTAGATATAACTTAAATTTTTGCAGGGCCTGCTTCCATACCATCTTCCAAAATTTTATGCCCTAATACAATTCCTCCTGCAACCATAAATTGACATTTCTCCTAATTTAGAATTAAATTAGTTCTTTTGCATAACTCTAAAACTTTTTCAAGATAATTTAAGCATGTATCAAATGATGTTCCAAATACGGAGAAATCATCCATAAATACTTCCAATCCATCATCAATTAATTTACTAAATATGGACATCATACAACTCTGGAATATTGCAGGTGCATTACATAATCCAAATGGCATTATTCGAAAAGCAAAAGTTCCAAAATGACTAGTAAATCTTGTTTTTTCTTGATCCTTGGGAGCAATATGAATTTGATGGTAACTGGTATATTCATCTAAAAAACAAAAATATTTGTGCCCAGCAAGTCTATCTATTATTTAATCTAAAAAAGGTAAAGGGAATTGATCTTTCCTGGTGGCAGTGTTTAATTTTCTATAATCAATGCAAATACGCCACCCAGTAACTTGTCTAATAGGTTAGTTCATTATTTTCTTTTGTTTCAACAGTCACTCCTCCTTTCTTAGGAACACAATGAATTGGACTGACCCACACTCTATCTGAAATAGGATATATAATTCCAGTGTCTAACCATTTCAAAATTTCCTTCTTAACTACTTCTTTCATCATTGGATTTAATCTCCTTTGTGGATCAACTCTTGGTGTATATTGTTCATCTAATATAATTTTGTGCATACAGACTGAAGGACTGATTTCATTAATATCAGCTAAGGTCCAACCAAAAGCTTTCTTATATCTTTTCAATGTATCTAACAATCTTTGCTCTTGCAGATCATTTAATTCTGAAGATATAATAATTGGTAATGTAGATGAGTCTCCCAAAAACACATACTTCAAGTGGCTAAGCAATACTTTCAACTTAAGTTCAAGTGGTTTTATAATTGACAGAAATAGATTCTTATCAGCATTTTCCATAATATCCAACATCTCAAATCTTTCCTGAACATAATCTAATTGTTCATTTTATAATTTGTCTAGAATAACTTTATCACTCTCTTTAAAGTGTTCTTTCTCTTCAAAATGTTCTTTAAAATGTTCTTTCAATAGATGTTCACTAATTTCCATGTGAAAACATTCACTATCTCTTTCAACGGCAGGGTATTTCATATGTTTCGCAATGTTAAAGGTCACTTCTTGATCATTAACTCTCATAGTTAATTCTCCTTTTTCAACGTCTATCATAGCTTTTCTAGCAGCTAAAACTGGTCTCCCTAAAATGATAGATATTTCTTTATCTTCCTCCATATCTAAAACAATGAAATCCACAGGAAAGATAAATTTATCCACTTTTACTAACACATCTTTTATAACTCCCTTTGGATATGTAACTGAACGATCTGCTAACTGTAGAGTTACAGCAATAGGCGAGACTTCTCCTAATCCTAATCTTTTGAAAATTGATAGAGGCATAAGATTAATGCTGGCTCCCAAATCACATAAAGCTCTTCCATAAAATTTTTCACCAATAGCACATGGTATAGTGAAACTGCCAGGATCTTTTAATTTTTCAGGAAGCTTTTTCTAAATAATTGCACTACACTCTTTGCTAAGTGCAACAGTTTTGTTATCCGTGAACTTCCTTTTCTTGTTCAGAATTTCTTTCATAAATTTCACATAATTGGGCATTTGCTCTAAAGCTTCTACGAAGGGAATATTTATCGTTAACCTCTTAAGAATTTTAAAAAATTTAGAAAATTGTTTATTCTCTTTGTGTTGCTTCAATCTTTGAGGAACAGTGGTGGAGGTTTCTCCACAGTAATTTTCATTGGTGTTAATGGATACTCTAAATCGAGGTACTCATGATTCTTTTCTTTTTCGGTATCCACTTTCTCTTTTTCAATTTTTGTTTCTTTTTACACTCTTGTCTCCAATTCTTTTCCACTTCATGATTGTATCGCCTTGATTTGTTCTTTTCCTTAATCTTTAGGATTTGGATCCACAGTACTAGGAAAAGTTCCCAATGTTCGGTTACTAAGCGCAGTAGTGATATGCCCTAATTGGTTTTCAATATTCTTAATAGCAGTTCCTTGATTTTGTAATTGATTTCCTTGAATTTGTAATTGATTTCCTTGATTCTATAATTGTTGACCCATGTTTAATATTAGCTCTTCCATAGACAACTTCTTCTCCTTAATTTGAGTGTTATTGTTAAATTTTGAGGGGTAAGAAGGTCTATAGTTTACATTTCCTTAGTTGGATGAATTTCCTAATGGATTCACTGGGTTGTTTGCCCATTGTTGATTTGTAGAAGAATTGTTATTCTAATTATAATTTGGATGATTTTTGCAACATGGGTTATAATAGTCGAATAAGGGTTATTAGGTCTATTAATAGCATTTAAAGTCTCATATGAAGGTTGAACATCCACAAATTGCCCAGATGAATTCTCTTCCATCATAGGAGATGTTAGACAATAATTCATCCCATAATGATCTAATTTCTTTGATATTGCAGCAATCTGCGAAGCTAACATAGATATTGCATCAGAATCATGGATACTAGCATTCTTTTAGGATTTACCCGTTCAGAGGGCCATTGAAAATTGTTTGTAGTCATTGCTTCTCTTAATGAATAAGCCTCATCAAAAGGTTTTGACATTAAAGAACCACCAGTCATAGCATCTATAATCGATCTAAGAGATCTCACCAATCCATTATAAAAAGTTTGAATTATCAACCAATCTAGTAACAAATGATGAGGGCATTTCTTAAGAAGTTCTTTAAATCTCTCCCAAGCTTCATATATTGACTCTCCATCAATCTGACATAACGATGTTATGTCATTTCTAAGTTTAGCAGTTTTGGATGGAGAGAAATATTTGGATAGCAATTTCTGTGACAGTTCTCCCCAAGTTCTAATAGATCCTCGTGCTAACGAATTTAACCACATTTTAGCCTTATCCCTCAGTGAAAAAGGAAAAATTCTAAGTCCAACAACATCATTTGAGACTTTGTCATATTTAAAAGTAGCACACAGTTCTTAAAAACTAGCGAGGTGTAAGTTAGGATCTTCATTTGGTGTACCTCCGAATTGATTATTCTGTACCATTTGGATAATAGCAGATTTAAGCTCAAATGAATTAGCAGCTACATTAGGATTTTGGATAGATAAGTGAATTTCATCTACTGTAGGATTTGCATAATCTCGTAGGGGTCTAGGTTGGTGTTCATACTCTATTCCTTGATTGTTCATATTATTTTCCATTGTATCAGAATTTCTAGGTTCTCTTCTCAATCTTCTAATCTTTCTAACAGTGCGTACGTACCGTATCGTAGGGTATAAGATTTTCATGTCCAAATTTACGCATACAATTTGAAATTAGTACACAGTAATATAATTAACTAAATATAAAAATAAATTGCAATTCAAGTAAAATTTTCTAATAATACTAATTTGTCTGTTACTCTAATTGTGATTTTTGTTACTCACTCCCCGGCAACGGCGCCAAAAACTTGACCGCAAATTTATATATGCTTAAAAATATAAGTATTTAATACTGCTGCTAAAAGATTTACTTCCTCAGCAACTGTACCAAATTCTTAATAATAGTTATAGATTCAATAAATATGGATGAAATAAATATTCAATAATTGTAAAGTCACACGTATCAACGCAAGTATATGTATCGCTCAAGTAATATAGGGCTCTAATGGAGTCCTAGATGTCGATCCCATAGGGAGTAAGTTTAGAACTATGAACTAAGATTTTAGAAAAGCAATACTTTAATCACAACAATGAAGTTCAATTTGCTTATGTGTCACTAATAAGCAATTGAAATAATTACGTAATTTTAATAACTATTAAATAACTAATGACACTAATGAAGGTTTAAAGGTGATATTCAATATATAAGAAAACATCTTTCTCCTTGTCAAGAAATTATAGTGAATGGATAAAGTGAATCAGTTCAAATTATATTGTGTCAAATAGGAGCATACATATTCTTTACCCTTTGGTCTCGGCATAAAGAACATTGACTAATCCTACGCTTGTTTACTGAATCTGTGGCTAGGCTGGGAAGATACCGGCTCTCACTTTGGAGCTCCCACGTTCCCCTCATCTGAGGGCTAAAATCTACACTTCAACACCCAAATGATAGGACTGAATTGAGGATTTTAGTCTGTCACTCTAAAATCTCTAATTCTACGCCCGATAATATTATTTCCCTATTTATTTGCACCCAGTTTCCAAGGGCTTTGACCTCCCTGAATCTTGGATGTAATCTTCACTTTAGTTGTAAAACTCAACATATTTTAACAAATCAATTGGCCAGATTGAAAGTAAATGAAGATCGTAGTGAAAAGATCATCACAATTTCTTAAACATTTTCATGGCTTCATGAATTCAAATCACCATTTCACAAATCTCGAGACAAGGAGAAAGACAGAGAAAACTACTTAGATCTAATGGGGAAAACACAACAAAACTCGGAATTCATATATAAAATTAAAGTCATACAAACTACAACAAGTAAATAACTTATCTCTAATTTCTCCCCAAAAAAACTCCTTGAAGTTCCTCTGAAACTCTTCCTTTCTTTACAGCACACAAAATTCCTCTTCGAAGCAGCAAGGAGGAAGAAATCACTCACTTTCCCTCCACTCTTACAATCTCTCGAAGAATTTCTCACAATTTTTAAACACTATTGGAACCTTTTTAACCTCCAAAAACTCTCCAGGACTTCTAGGCTCTCCCAATTTTTGGCCAAAATAGTATTTTAAAGTTGTGGATGAGCTTTCCCAAGAGTTGCTTAAGCATCCCTTCAAAATTTGGGCTTATCCAAATATTGATTGGGCATAACCGTCGAGCTCACCGTCGGCGGCCTCGAGGGCATCTTCGGCGGACCTTTTTAATGAATTAATTCTAGAGTCTCGGGAAAATCTTGCCGTCGGCAGGGCCGATAGCGTCGTCGGCGCCCTATTTCAATTCTTCACATTTTGGTTCTTTTCGCTCCAAATTCGCTTCTTTTTACATTTCTTTGCTCCAATGACTCTAATTCATCATTCCTCCAACAAAACATAAAAAATATCTTTCTTTAAAGTGCAATATCATCAAAAACGGTATAAAATAGGTATGAAAATCTCAACATATTTTCCTCTAGTCATATCTACAATTGAAGGACCTTGGGGTTCACAAACCTAAAAAATATATATTGCATAAAAATATAACCATTTTGTTATCTATATATCAAAAACATGAATACAACAATAAAATATCACACCTAAGAAGAATAAAAATAAATTGGTTATTGATGTTATTGTGATGTTATCGATGTATTATTTAAGTGTTATTGAAGCGTTATTAAGGTGTTTAGGGTTATGGATTTAGGATTTCGGTGGTATTGTGATCTTATTTCAGGATTATTATGGTGTTATTAGGGTGTTATTTAAGTGTTCTTGAAGTGTTATTGAAGCGTTATTAATGTTTTTAGGGTTAAGTTTTTGGTTGTATCATGGTGTTATTTTGTTATTATTATGGTGTTATTTCAGTATTAATATGGTGTTGTTACAACGTTATTTAGATGTTATGGAAGTGTTATTAAGGCTTCATTAAGGTTTTCAAGATTATGAGTTTTGGTGGTATCATGATGTTATATTGATATTATTATGGTATTATTTCAGTGTTATTATGGTGTTGTTTCAGTATTCTTCTTTGTATTAATTGATATTATTTTGATGTTACAGTGATGTTAGTTTGGTATTATTCAACAATACTATTATGTTATTCATGTGCACATGATGTGATATTATGATATTATATAGGTATTATTTCAATATTTTGTTTTTTTTATTATCAAATTATCTTGGTGTTATTGAGTGAAATTATGGTATTATTTAGCATATATTATGGTGTTATTTTTTACTAAATTTGGTTTTTATTTTGGTGATACTCGGAATAGTTTAAAATATGCATGAAAATGTTATACGATGTAAAGCTAGATTTTGAGTGCAAGTACAACCAGAAACAGGATTACTTAGGTGACCTTTCATGACTCGTAAGCTCATTGGTTTCATTCTTTTTAAGCTCTCTAGTTTCTTTCTTCTTATGCTCCGCAGTTTCCATCTTTTTAGGGTCTTAACCTTGTTCTCTTTCATTTTTTGTAAAAAGGGGACCCAAGTATATGCCAACCGGCGATTCGCATCGCAAACCCTAGCTATTTGGCTGTAACCGGTAGGGGGATGAAGAAGAAGAAATACTCGAGTCGTTTTCTCTTATCAATGCATAATTTTGTTGTTTTATTTTTGTTGGTTAAATTTTTAGGGGATTGGGCCAGGGTAGCGGTCCCCAACTGTTCCCGGCATTTAAAAGTAAGGCTACAACAGATAAACTAGAGAAGACAGAGCGAGAGGAAAAATTATTCCATCAGTACTACGCATGTTAAGCTACGTGCGTATCCAATATATTATCGTCAGGTGTAAACTCCGACCCCACCTATTCCATCAGTATTCGTGACCCAGCCCGACCCTAAACCTGAATCCTGAAAAATTTCTCGCCTGCATAAAATTATTTTGCGACTCAAGCTATTCTATTCGCAAGGTGAAGAAATATTCTGTTGGTTTGTTCATAGCTCCGTTCACAGCTCTGCCATAGCTGTGTATTGTTGGAATTCTCCATGGATGTTAAGATATCGGAAGTTAAATTCTCCATGAACGTTGAGATGCCGAAAGTCTCTATGAACGTTGAGATGCCATCATTCAGCCTGAACTTTGAAGATCAAGATCAAGTGAGTCTTGGTGTTATTGTTGTGTTATTCTTGTGTTACTCTAGTATTACTCTTGTTTCTTACCTTTGATTTAGTATCGTTTAGGTGGTATAGGGTTTAGTTTAATCTAATGTAAATGTTGGTGTTGATGTAGTGTTATTGGGTGTTGTTCTACAGTGTGGTTTGGTATTATTATGATTTTTTTTTGCATTATTATGGTTTTAGGCTTCTGGTTTTTTGGTGTTACTCTTGTGTTATTCTGGCGTTACTGTGGTATTACTCCATTGTTATGTTGTTTATTGCCTTTGATTTTTGGGTGTTATTCATTGCGGCATTGTTTTTGGTTATTATGCTATTTTATTTTTGCATTATTATGGTTTTAGGATTCTAGTTATTTGGTGTTACTCTTGTGTTATTTTGGTGTTCTCTGATATTACTCCTGCCTTTGATTTATTACACATATCGTGTTATTATAGTGTTATGCTAATGTTACCATGGTTTTATGCAATCCTCTGAGGCAACACACTTTTGCAATGATCCAATTACAGAGAAGTTTCTGAGCAGCATTATCCACAATAAGGAAGAAGCATATGAAAGCTATCGTGCTTATGCACATCACGTGGGATTCACTATTCAGAAGAACCATACTACCTACTGGAATAACTCCAAGAAACTCAAGTTAAAGATTATATTTGTGGAAAAGCTAACTATAAGAAAGAGTCTAACAGCACAGTTAAGTTCAGAAAAGCAGACACGAGGACTGACTGTAAGGTCATGGTATGATTTCATGTTGATTTTGAAGGCAATTGGACATTGGCAAAATTCATTAAAAATCATAATCATCCTTTGGCCGAAAGTGGTGATAAGCATCTTCTTCATTCCAACAGAAGGATAAGTGAGCTCAATGTAGATGTGTTGAGATCCATGACAGGTTCAGGGATCAGAGCAACAAATGCATATAATTTCATTGCCACGGAGGTTAATGGTGTGGAGAATTTAGAATGCACCAAGAGAGATGCATTTAATTTTATCCAAAAAAAAAGAAGACAAAGAATTAAACAGGGAGATGTCAATTCTTTAATACAATTGTTCATGGAGAGGTAAGCTGGGGATAGTATGTTTCCTTGGGATTTCCAAACAGATGAGTCTGGTAGGTTAACAAACATATTTTGGAGTGATGGATTGTGCAGGCTAGATTATGACTGTTTTGTGGATGTTATAATTTTTTTTATACAAGCTACAGATTAAATAAATATAACTTATGTTGCGCTCCATTTGTGAGGGTTAACCACCACTGGCAGAATGTACTGTTTGTAGTTGGATTTCTATCTGATGAGACTTCTGAATCATTCATGTGGTTATTCAAATCATTCATTCGAATAATGGAAGACAAACATCCCATAACAATCTTTACTGATTAGGATCAAGTAATGGCAAGAGCCATTGCAGAATGCCTCCCATAAACACGTCATAGATTATGTCAATGGCATATCTACAAGAAGTTGTCTTCTAAAGAACACTGTGGAGTGCGTACTAAGAGTGTCTGTGGTCTTTTTTATAATGCTTGAGCAAGTGTTACTTTGAGGAGGAGTTTGAAGAAACATGGTCCTTAATGATTGAGTTAGGAGAACTACAAAGCAATATTGGTTAGATGAAATGTATCATATAAGGCATAAATGGTCAACAACATTTAATAAGGATATATTCGGTATGGGAATCTTATCAACACAGAGAAGTGAGTCGACCAATAATTCTCATGGTGTTTCAAAGCCAACTAGCTCTCTCACAGATTGTTTTATTGATCTTGAAAACATAATGAAATTGTGGCGCCGGAATAAGAAAGATGAAGATTTCAAATGCGGTCAGTCTGTCAGAATGCCCATGGTTAAAATCAATCCCATGCTGAGGCAAGCTGCCTCATTCTATACAAGGAAGCTTTACTCAATGTTTAAACAAAAGCTATTGAATGGCTTATGTGGACTTACATCTGAAGTATCAGTGGAGAGTGAGACTAAATATTACGTATCAAGGTAGCCCTGGAATGTGTTAGTTGACAAGGTTACTTTTGAGGTTACATGTAGTTGCAAAAAATTTGAGATGATGGGGTTATTGTGCTCCCATACACTATTTGTTCTCTAAGTCTCGCAAAAATAAAGGTGATTCCAGAAAAATATTTCTTATTGTGGTAGTTCTTTAATGTTAAAAGAGACATGTATATTAGATTTGGGTGCAGAGAGCTAAAAGACTCTGGCTTTAATATTGTTTCTTCAAGCTCTCAGAAATTTGTATATCAACTGATTAATAGAGCACAAGGAAATGAGTTAGCTAAGAAGTGTTTATGGAGACTTTTAAGAAGTTATCTAGAGATATTGAGGATGCTCTAGCAGGAAGAATGATCGAAGTAAAGAAAACAAAAAAGAAGAAGAAAATTACAAATATAGAATGCAATGCGAATGGCCCTGCTAAAAAGAGGTCGAAAGGAGTATCTACATCTAGGCTGAAAGGACATTGGGAGAAAAATAAGAAAGCCAAAAGCATAATTTTTTTAATTTAGTATTTCCTCATTCCATTCCATCTATAATGCATACTTCTAATTTGACCCATTGCATCCAGGAATGGAACAAGAAGCAGCAAGTAGCTGTCAAGTTGTGGACGCATTCGAGCAAAGTTTGACAGATTGCCTTACCCAGGTATGTTGATAAAATTTAGTATCATTTCACTGCCTTTTATATAAAATAATTCACTTAAATTGAACTTGGTATTACTCCCCCGCTGCAGGAATACTATGCACCGCAACTAAGTGAAACGTACACTAGACTTTTGATGGAAGTGAGAATATATATTGATTGATATTGTAAAAGTTGGTATACTGTATCATCTGTAAACTTTTTACGAAAGAAGTAATTGGTGGTTTATAACAAGTTTTTGTTCAAATATTTTTATCTTAATGTTGTTCAAATGTAGATATCAACTGTATAACACGTAGATAACACGTTAATAAAACGTCAATAACACCCTGAGCAACACGTCAATAACACCTTGAGTAACACGCTGAATAACACTGGAATAACATTAGAGTAACACACTGAATAACACCCTGGTATGCTGTATCATCTTTAAACTTTAATAAAACTGCAGTAACATGTAGATAACACATAGATAACATGCGAGTAACACATAGATAACCAGCTGAATATTAGGCTGTTACGGGCTTAGTAACACATGAGTAACAAGTAGATAACATGCGAGTAACACGTTGAATAGCACGCTCAGTAACACGTGAATAAAATGGGAGTAACACGTGAGTAACACGTATGTCAATGGCTGTTACAGGCTTAGTAACATGCGAGTAACACGTACATAACATGGGAGTAACACGTGAATAAAATGGAAATAGCATGGAAAGAACATCAAAAAATCATGTGAATAACATGAGAATAACACCTGAATAACACAGGAATAACACGATGATACTACGAGAATAACATGGGAATAACATGACGAATAACATGAGAATAACACATCAATAACACGAGAAGAACACCAGGATAACACGAGAATAACATGGGAATAACACGGGAATAACATGAGGAATAACATGAGAATAACACGTCAATAACACGTCAATAACACGAGGATAACACGAAAATAACTTGCGTTACTACCCTCTTAATGCGCTGTCTCGCAGCAAATATTCCCTGTGTTACAGGCTGATTAATCGACGTTACTCTGCGTTACCACGTGTATTCTGACGTGTTACTATACCGTGGTACCGCTGATTAATCGGTGTTACTCCAAATTTCCTCGTGTTATTCAGACGATCAAATTTTTGCAATAAATTTCTAAACTATTTGAGGTAAGTTTTATATGATAAATTAAATAGAATAGGTAATATTATTATATTTATTGACATGCTACTCAGAGTATTACTTACTTGTTATCTAGGTGTTACTCTTGTGTTACTCAGAGTGTAATCTACGTGTTACACTCACGTTATTTACATGTTACTCTTGTGTTACTCAGGGTGTTATCTATGCGTTACTCTCGTGTTACTTACGTGTTATCTACGTGTTACTCAGAGTGCTATCTACGTGTTACACTCGTGTTATTTACATGTTACTCTAGTGTTACTCAGGGTGTAATCTACAAGTTACACTCGTGTTACTTACGTGTTATCTACGTGTTA
>NEWO01000353.1:142816-258135 GCA_003013225.1 Phalaenopsis aphrodite | reverse complement strand
CTTGGAGCTTACATGGTGGGCAGCCCGACCATCTTCAACAGCAAGAAGAGCTACATTAATACATACATTCTTTAGCTTTAAAACAACAAAGCCATAGGAATTTGAGGTCGTTTGCTTAGTGCAACATAAATCCTCAAACATATTTTTAGGCCTTTGTACAACCATGTTGTACAATATAAGCCCTAAACTCATCTTAGGATTCCGAGGTTGTCATTCGTCATGACCTAAATCCTCATATCTTCAAGGTTATTTGTGTTGATTGCTTCACACAAATGTAAATCCTAATAAATAAAAATTGCAGGATGAGACATTTAAATGAGTTCTCCTAAATTGAAGCCAAATAATAGGATAACTTGGGAGGTCACCGAAGTTCTCCTTCGGATACGTGACATCCTCTAGTGTTTCCTCCTTTGGACTCCAAAACAAAATGTTCCAAATTTGAACCAATCCCTTTCATGTTTCTCCATCCAATACCTTTGAAATATCCTTACCATTTGAACTCTTTGAAGGTAATTTTTCTTGATTTTATTGAGAGTATTTTTAGGTAACTTCAATTACCTAAGATGTAATTAACTATAGGGGCTCGCCCTTATAGGAAGCTTTTCCCGAACCCAGCATAATATAAACCCTATTTAATTCCTTATATTAAATAGGGGAATTTGTCGGCCAATATATTGGTTTCGTAGATTAAACAGATGTCATAACTTCCTCAAGTTTATTTGATCGAGTCTCACCCTCAATTCTTGTATTCATCCTTAGGGATAGATACAGGATTTGAGGTAAAGTGCTCTTTCATCTAAACTATGAAAATTATGGGGTCAATTTGACTTCATCTTTTTCAAAACTGAAATTTTTTAATGTCCTTCCGAAGCGGGCAACGGGATTTCAATCCTGATGACCGACAGCTTCTTACGGGCAAACCCCACACCAAAAATAGTGCCGACAGGCCTGTACAACTCTGGTCTCCTTAAAGTTTTTTCGCACAGCATGACAACAAATATATCATGTTCGTCTGCAAGCCACTTATTTAATAGTATGTCTTCGAGTGCCGATCGATAAATCAAAATATGATCTCTGTTAATGATAACATCGTTGCATTGATAAGAAAGAGAGTTTCTTTTAATTAAATACAATAAAATTGCATAACATTAAAAGAGTGTTGGACATTTACTTACCTTACAGTGTATCTGGATAGGCTCTGGTCTATTTCTTTCTACATTTCAATTGGTATCAATGAACTACCAGGATACTCAATAGTTGAAGCTAAAGAACGTAGCTACAAAATACAACAATCCATGGATAACATAAAATAAGAATATATAAGATATGCTTCAAAGCACATAGCTATATTTTTTTTCTTACAACTATAGCATATTCGTCTGCATTAGAACTGTGGCTTTGACTCGAAATTTGCTGATACCTAGGTGGATCTAAGCTTTCTTCATCTAAATTGAATTTAGTATGTACATTTTCATCTGAAACTTGGACCATTTTGGAATCACCCTTTTTTGAATCAGTATTTACAGCAGAAGTCAGAAGAGGCGTCTAAAAAAATATTGTTAGAAAAAATAAAGTAGGAATGTATATTATATAGTACAAATTAGAATGACGTACTCATCGAATGGGACAGAGATTCAAGAACACCCTTTATTGTCAGTTCTACTTCTTCAAGGTCTTCATGGATTGTTTCATCACCCAAATCTGCATCCTGTGCTTCTTTTATTGGTTCTTCGGCGTCTTGGGCCTATCCGAGAACATCTGTATGTACAGGATCAGCTGGATGCACAATATTCTTTGCAGGATCTGTATCTTGTGCATGTCTTATTGTTTCTTCGGGAACATCTATATTTACAGGAGCAACAATATTCACATCATCATTTTTTCTACGTCTTCTCTTGAACTGGTATTGAGATACAGGGGGGTCCACTTTCCTCTTTTGTTGATGTCCACCACTGCTGGTCATCTTACTTGTATCGGATATTGTTTTCTCAACGACCTTGTCAGCCTTGGTTTCAAATAATCTGTGCACCAAACCTGTCAGGGTGGACAATGCTGCTACCACAATATTCATCTGTGCACTCATACCAGTCACAGTATCTTGTATATTTAAGCTTATTTGTTCCTGAGATTTTAGCATCACATATAGTACCCCGAAATCAACACTCTCCGTCGTATGTCTAGGTACTAAGGTTATATCACTAGAAACAATTGTATTCTTGGCATATGATTTGGGTGAAGATGGCCTTGCAGTAGTTTCGTGTTGTGGAAGTTGCCTTGTAGGAATCGGTGGTCCCAGCTCTAGATCCTCGAGTAGTTGTACTTCATCGTCCCTTAAATCTAAGAATCCGTCAATAACCTACAATAAAAATGTATTCGTCAAAATCGTTGCAAACATCCTTAAAAAGCTATTAAACAGATGTGCCAATAAGTTGTAATAAAAATCACAAGAATAACACAGAAAATTGATATGTTACTCTAAATTAACAATCACCCTTAACAGAAGCGATGCAAAAATACATGAATAAGACGGGAATAATACATGAGTAACACACCGACATAACACAGTAATAACCCTACACAGAAGCATGAATAATACAGTAGTATAACTAATTACGCACCAATAACACAGGAGTAGCACATGAAGCACATTTAATTAATAATCACCCTAAACACGTCAATAATACATGAATAACACGGAAATAACACATGTGTAACACACCAGTAACACAGTTAAAACACAGTAGAATAATACATGAATAATACACGAATAATACAAGAATAATACATCAAATCTATGTCATTAAATAACAATCACCCTAAACAAAAGCATATCACATAAATAATACATGAATAACACGGAAATAAAGCATGAGTAACACACCAGTAACACAGTTAAAATACAGGAAAATAATATATGAATAATACACGAATAATACAAGAAGAACACATCAAACCTATGTCATTAATTAACAATCACCCTAAACAGAAGCATATCACATCAATAATACATGAATAACACAGAAATAACACATGAGTAACACACCCGTAACACAGTTAAAACACAGGAAAATAATACATGAATAATGCACGACTACATGAATAACACATCAAACATATGTCATTAATTAACAATCACCCTAAAACAGAAGCATATCACATCAATAATACATGAATAACATGGAAATAACGCATGAGTAACATACCAATAACACAGTTAAACCACAGAAAAATAATAGATGAATAAAATACGAATAATACAAGAATAACACATCAAAACTATGTCATGGAGATATCTGTGAGTCCACCGAATTTGGTTTTATGCAGTTATTGAGTAGGGTTTTTTTATGTGCTAATGATTCAAATCCATGATATAATACTTGTGTGGTATTGATGTGGTATTATTGTATTTTTTATGTATTACTTGTATATTACTAGTGTGCTATGCTATTGATGTGGTATTGTTGTGTTATTGTTGTGTTACTGATGTGTTACTTTTATTTTATTACTCTGGTTTAGGTGCATACCGTGATTTTAACGAATGACTGGATGTCATGGCGACCTTCGCTTGCGCCGGAGGATGTGCTTTGCTGGGGGTTTTGCCGGGAAGACTAAGCCCTAAACTCGTAATAGTTCGTAGAAAATGAAGTAGTTCGGAGAAAATGAAAATGCAGGCGGGTTCGGGTTTTCGCTCGGGCCGGGTCACGAATACGATTTTAAAAAATATTTATTTTAATTTCATTTGCTTTAATAGGTGGGGCTAGAGTTTACACGTGGTAATATTTTATTGGTTAGGCACGTAGCTAAAGTTACTTGCTGTGCTGAGGGAATATTTCTTAAAATTTTGGGGGATTGGGCCATGGAAGGGGTCTCAACTTTTCCCGGCATTTAAAAGTAAGGCTACAACAGATAAACTAGAGAAGACAGAGCTAGAGAGGTTATGGAGGATAAAGAGAAGAACTGGAGGGCGGAGGTGGGGGAGAATCTCCGTCATCTACACTCTCTTCTGTTCGGAGCGGAAGCCGCCGGCGAGCGTGGGGATCATGCAACAGCTCAGGTCCTTGGTCTCCGCCTCCTAGGTTTTCTCGACTCCCACACCGTCTCCCCTTTAGACTCAGTCTATATCACTCCAATTCGTGCCGAGGTGCAATCGAGAGTCGCTGCTGCTTCCCGTGCCCTCGCTCTGGATTCCAATCAGTAATCCCTCATCAAGTTCACTATATTTGACACGAATTTTTTTATGTTCAAATGAACATACCATCGTTATTAATGTAGCTTGTAGAAGCCATGGTTACCCGCTTCCACCCTTCAGTTTTAATATCCTTATAACCCATATTTAAGTAATCTATTGCTCATGCAATGGTGTTTTGGTATAACCCTAGTGAGTATTAAGCCGCTGTTGAAATGACTGCAAAATAATAAAAAATAACTAAATAATAATAATATAGTATGGAATTTGAATACCACCGAGTCGCGAGAAATTTGCTGAAAAACTTCGAATTTGATTTTTCATGCTAGAAAACCATGAGAATTTCCCGTGCAGTGATGGCAAGCATGTTTTTGAGGGAGGGAAAGTGTTTTTCACCTCATTTTCTGGAATACTTGTAGTTTTGATCTTTCTTTCGTCTTTTCCTGCTGTTGATTTATGATAAGCTTATTATATCCTGTGTTCTAAGTTATGTAGGAACGTTAGTTTGAGTGGAAAAGTGCTTTTGATTGACGCACTTTTGAAACACGGGCAGTGGGATGGAAGCGATATTTAATTAGTCTATTTAATCTATTATTTGCCTAGTATGTATGTACTTTCCAGATACATGCGGCGTTAAGTTAGTTTATGCTTTGCAGCCCCTACTTGGCAAGGAGTAATGCTGCAAATCTAAAATCATTCGCTTTGAACGTTTTGTATTATTTGAAGTATTATTTTTAAGAAGCTAATCCATCCCTCGTGTCATGCTTTAATATGCTTGATTTCATCATATTCTAACACATGGAAACTTATTAATCCAGCCAGGCATTTGAACTTGCGAGAAGAGATGTAGGTCATATATTTGTTAAAAGTGGCGATATAGACATTCAGAATATTATAATCTCCAAGCAATTTCAAGATTTTCTACTGATGCCTAGAAGAAATAACGATGATCGAATGGTAAAATATATTGATATGAAATTGTTGATTCCTATTACTACTATTAATGCTGATATGCTTTGCTCAATTTTGTTTTGTCAATCTTGTAAGCTACTAAATTAAACTTTATTTTTCTCTTATTCATTAGAACTTGGAAACTAAAATGTCATTTTTTATCGGTTCAAAAGACATTAGTCTAGAGGTTTTGCTTTGCAAATAGTGTTAACAATGACTTTATTAACCATTCTTTTGTACTTATAATCATGTAGATATACGACACATCTTCCGATACAAGTTTAAGTTTAGACACCCAGGCACAACAGAAACTACTGGATATCCAATCTGATAAGGAACATGAAAAGCTGAGCATCAGGACATCTAAACTGATGACACAGAGGAAGATTACATCTGTTTATGGGGTCAATTCGATGAATTTGAATCTAAAACATGACAAAAGGCAACTAAATTCTGAAGGTTGCGTTTCTATGGAGTTTATTGATGTTGAAAACGAACATTCAGAGAGCTGCAATCATGTCAAGGACGCTGATGACACTGGCAAGCAAAATGTGGAAGAAGAAAAGACTCTTGCCACTACACTAAAAGCCAAACGCAAATACACACAATTTACTAGTCCAATATGTGCTAATGTTAAATCCCCACCAGACTGTGAAGAAGCCAATGCAGATCCCACTGGCAATGGATTTGTTACAGCAAGAGCAAAATTGGTACTTTTTTTATTCTAATGTGATGCCATTATTATTCAAGCTGTTCTTACCTCGTTCCGATCTTCGTGATTTTTAATCATAATTCATTATTTCTGATTTTCCTGTCTTTTCAGAATCTACCTTCCTCTAATGTTTTCCCTCTAGAATCTTTCATCCAATAATTTAAATTATTATTATGTCATTTTATTGGCTTTTGCCACCATTGTTATCATGTTTTGTCTCCAGTTCATAGAAAAATTGAGGATCGGTGGAAGTAAATGTAATTTTTTGAGCTTTGCACGAGTTATGTGAAACAAAGAACAACCTAAAACCTGATTACCTATTTTGAGATCCAATATTCCTATGGAAACTATAGTTAGATATCCGTAGTATAAGAACTTGTTTTATTGTAATGACTTTTACCTTATTTTTCCTTATAATTTTGTGAAATTTATCCTGACATTGATATGGCTGATGTTTAATATTTGGAAATTGAAAGACTCACTCCTCATGAACCTCTGATCGAGTCCAAGTTATGTGTTATTTTCAATTAATAGACAGAAGCCTGACCTAATACTATGCTTGTTAAAACTTAAAGAAGTGCATGATTTAAGTGCATTTCGGAGTACGTGGTAAGGTTATGTACAACTTTACAATTAATTGGTCTTATACTATAAAACCTAGTTAAAGTGCTTGTTTCATCATCACTTTGGTAAAATGTGCAAGGTGCATGCTCCTCTTCGCCTTGGTTAAAGAAGAGTATTAGTTCAATGATGGGTTAATATTGTTCATTATTTATACATCACTTGTGTGCCCTATTGTTTACTAGTTCTTGATAATTATTCTTGTTAATCTTTGTTTTACACCATAGATGGTTGCTAAATAGCTAATATAACACAATGGAGAAAAGTAGTCAAAATAGTCTCCGGACCTTTTTCGGGAGCTGCTTTGGCCTTAATATATCCAATTTAGTTACTTTAATTCTCAAAAATGATCCAAAATTTTCTATTGACTCATTAACTTTGATCCAAAATAATTCAATAGAGAGATTACTCTATATCATATTTGAGAAGCGACTAAGTTGAGAGTATATATATAGCTTTGGACTAAAATAGCCACATAAAAATATTTTAGGGGCTATGTTGACATTTTTTCTATATAATGTTTCTTTTTATATATGTGTTTCAATTAATTGAAGCATTTGTTTTGTTTGAACTTCACGCTTTAAGGTGAAAACCCCTTAGTGCATTAACAACCTTGCTTGAAAATTTGTTTGAGTACATGTTGAGATTGATTTGCTTGATTCAACTTGAAATTTGCCATACATAGAAACACACACCCACGTACAATGCATGCTTGCATATTTACATGCACGTTTGGATGCATTATCTATATATATCTATTCCTTATATAGTTGCATTAATTTATTTTTTAACGTTCAAAATAGGTATATTGTGATGGGACCAAATATACTGAACTTTTAAGTGCATTTTGTACCATCTAAAACATATTAAATCTGACTTTAAAGTTTATTCACATTTGAGTACCACCAGAATCCGAAAAATGATTTCAAATGTAGTCCTTTTTCATATGTTCATCAAGAATTTCTTTCTTGTTTCTTGCTAACACAACATATTGTTCTTCGAAAATTATGATAATAGGTTGCCCTTACTGGTAATTTATCTAGGTAATGAAGCTTGGTACCTGTTAAATTTTCACGGTCATCTAACTGGAGGAAACAAAATTGCATTGCATCTGCCCTATTGCATTTGCATAATTATCTTTGCTTTCTTCTTTCATATTTTTTTGAGGTAGCATAATGAATCTCTTGAACTTTTAAGGGTTGTCATTTTTTGCACTGGCTTGCAAAATTGTACCGAGAACATATTTCTTATGTTCATCGATATTTTGTTTTTGTATCATACATTCCTCTAGGATATTTTGTACTCATTAGTGGAAATAACTTTATTTCTAACTGTTTTTGTTTTGGAATGTTTATTCAAATTATATCAGAAATGTGCTCTTTTTCCAGGAAATGGATGCCAGGCAAAAACATGGTGGTAGGGACTCTTTAAATCCTGCTACGTCTCCTCTAAGGGAGGTTAATCTGACAGGAATAGAAAGAAATTATGGCATGAGGTCTGGTGGTTTTCCTCGACGTGGATTTCGTGGTAATTTTGTTCCTCCCATAAAATCAAATGGAGGGAATACTGGAAATACGATAAGCTCACGGATTTCGGGGAAAAATGATGATCTGTTGGATGATTCTACAAGAAGATGGTTTGTGCTCCAAGTGGAATCCATAGTTGTGCTGAGTTGATGCACCCTAATTTTATTTTTCAATTTGATTTTTTTCCGTTGCAGTTATAAAAAATAAAAGGCTATACATGCATGCACATGCTCAGGTTTTTCACACAAAGCAACACAATTTCAGTTATTCATGCAAAATTTTTCAATGCTTTAATTTGAATGTAAAATAGAACTGATTTTTTTTTTATTGGAAATTAACAACCAAAAATCCAAACACTTTTTTTGTGTGTGGGGGGGGGGGGGGATTCGATTGAAACAACCTATTATCATGGTCATTATATTTCACTTCATCTTGAACTCAAAGACCTCTCTTCACAAGTCTTATCCCAAACATTTATGGTTTGGAGCCCTCCATTCATTCCTTATTGGCCTTCACTGTCTATCAATACTATAAAAATGTGGCTTTCTATCTATTCTTCATCTATTATTTAGATAAATGCTAAACAAGTAATTATATAATTGAAATAATTAGCCAATTTAACTCTGTTTCCATTATTTTGATTACTTCTATTCAAAGAGGCATATTGACTTCTTTCGAGTGCTTTGAATGATTATTTCTCTTGTTTTGATTTTTTTGTTCTGAAATTTGAGAAACAAATATTTGAGCAATAAGAACGTTATGATATTAGCAAGGTCTGTATTGCTTGTCAGATATTGATTATGCACCAAATGCAATGCAAGTCAACATTTTATACAATTTATTATTGCACAATTGGGTTATTATTTAGCTATGGTATATGTATGCAAGCAATAACAAGGCATTATGTTTTTAAATTCTTGGGTAAAACATGCCATAAATGTCTTTTATATGCTAAAATTTACGACAAGTGTGATGCTTATTTCTTTATTGTAATCTCTACATTGCCCATTATAATAATTTAATGGAAGTGTTCAAAACAAAGCTAAAAAAATACTTTCTAAAACTATTATATTACTTAGGCACTTTACATAAATTTCTAATGTATACCAAACTTTAAACTTCCTGCATTTGGTGCACTTGCTTTCTTGCCTCTCATTCTATGTGATCTATCAAATTATATAATAGATATACTGTAAATCTCACTAAAATTTTTCTTTGATAATCATACATGTAGATCATTTTTGTTAGAGGAGAACTAATGCCAGTTTTAATTTTTAATGCTTTCTTCTTTATATTCCAAGCCATATTCGATCAATTTTATGTCCCTCAGGAGCTAATATAGGTTCAATTTTATATTGCAATTTCTACATGAGTGATCATATTGGATCAATATTTTTATAGTGAAGGAGTTAAATAAAAAAAATGTGACAATTAGTCTGGGAATTTATTTTTGGATTTACTACATAAAGAAAAACTCACTAGTGGAAAATAGCAATGATTATTTAATATCTATGTCAATATAATTCGTCCTGAAAACAAAAGGAAGATGCCAAAGTTAAAATTGACCAAGTATCATAAAAGAATGATTGGCATTTTCTTTACCAAGTCTGTTAGACTTTTAACCTATCAATTAGTAAGGATGGGTTAAATGCCTTTGAGCTGAGTGGTTTTTCGTGATTCATGTTGCTCAAGCACACATCAATTGTGATCTAAACCAGCAAATCTGGAATGACAATGCATTTAGCCTCATAGCTACTCGATCCATTTAATATGCAATATGCCATATATTTATTGATGTTTGCATGAAATTACTTCCTTGCTAGGGAATCCTATGGTTCCTAATCAAATTCTTAGTTAAATAAAAAGCTAAAATATTATAACGATCGGATCTTTTCATGACTTGTTTACACACTTTTCAGCATTTACACCAAATAAATCTCAATGGATATAATCATTGGATTTTTACAAAGCTTGCTTCCGTCTCTTCACCCACTTAGCATCTCCTTAGGCACAAAGTGCGTTTAAAACAAAAAGACATTAATAATTCTAAAATATTAAAATGGAGCATCACAATATATTTAATCGAGAATTTTTTCTTAGATCTGAAGGGATTGTTAATTATGAAATTTTCACCTATAAGAAACCTTAAAGATTACATATAAAGGCCCCAATGATAACAAATACTCTGAGGGGTGCATTATGCAGTATACAATCTATCTATCAAAAGGTCACATAGTTTCAGACACACTGTTATGATCTTTATGGAACATACAAATATTAATAAAAATTTTTCTATAATGGTAAAAATTGAAAGCAAGTAGAGAATAAAAGATTTAAGGAAGATTCTTGGAATTCTCATTCACAATCACAATATTTCTTTTTTTTTATTAGAAATTTCATATTCAATTATTTGATTGGTATTTCTCTATAACTTCAAGTTCCTTCCCAATTTAATGCTGATATAAATAGTTACTTGCCCATTCTTAAAACTTTCAGCTAATATCACAAAATCATCTTCAGAGACCACTAAATCTGTCACATTGCATTGGTAATTGAAAATCTTATATTGTCATTAATAATTATTAAAGTTTCTTTTTACCATCGCATTAGTAAAAAAGAAAGTTGAAGAGAATTTAAAGAAAACTAAGGTGAAAAATCAATATAATCTGATGATATCCCGATTTAAATTTGGAAATATTTAGGAGATTTGAGGGCTTCTTAGCTTAGTAAATTCCTTAATATTTTTTTAAATATTAATAAGATGTCTGAGGAGTGAAGGATGAGTATTTGGGTCCCCATTTTTAAAAATGAGGGAATGCACAAGAGTGTGCAAATTATAGAGGAATTAAGTTGATGTGTCATACTTTAAAATAATGAGAGAGGGTAATTGAACATGGGTTAAGACGTGCTACAAAGATTTTTCATAATCATTTTAGATTTATGCAGGGCAGATCAACTATGGAAGCTATATATTTATTTTTGAGGTTTGATGGAGAAGTACAGAAAGTAAGGAGAGTTTACATATGATTTTTATTGATTTAGAAAATTCTTATCATAAGGTTTCAAGAGAAGTACTTTGAAGAGTTTCAGAGAGTAAGGGTGTTGATATGACTTATATTCAAGTCATTTAAGATATGTATACTAAAGTTGTTACTTGTGTTTGAACAGAAGAAGAATTGACCAAGTATTTTCCTATTTCATTTGGATTACATCAGGGATCGGCTTTATACCCATATCTTTTTTTGCATTAGTTACGGATGCTCTTACTAGACATTTGCAGGAGGATGTACCTTGGTGTATGCATTTCTTTAATGATATCCTTCTTGTGGATAAGACCAGAAATAGAGTTAAGGAAAAACTTGAATTATGGAGGTCTACATTGGACTGTGAAGGCCTTCATTTGAGTTGATCTAAAATTGAATCCATGGAATGTAATTTTAGTAGTAGTAGCACTAGTGACAGAGTTGTAACTGTGGGTAATCAAATTATTGAAAGGTGTGAACGTTTTAGATATCTCAGGTTTATTGTTCAAAGTAATGGTGATATAGATGGGGATGCTATTAGTAGAATTCAAGTTGGTTAGTTGAAGTGGAGGAATGCAAAGTCTATTGTGTGATAGAAAAGTACTGCTTAGACTTGGGGAAAATTTTATAAGATGGTGATGAGACCTGCAATGCTCTATTGCACAAAATGTTTAAAAGAAAAGCATAAAACAAAGTTAAGTGTTGCTGAGATGAGAATGCTTAGGTGGATGAGTGGCTTGAAACTTAGAAAATGCGAAATGAATATATCTGTGATAGGGTTGGTGTAGCTCAGGTGGCGGACAAGATTGAAGAGAGCCGTCTTAGATGGTTTGGTCACATTAAACGCCGACCATCTGATGATCCGGTTAGGAGAGTAGATATTTTAGATTTCACTAATGTTAAGAAAGACAAAGGTAGACCTAAAAAGACGGGCTTATTTAATAAAAAACAATCACAACCTATTAGAATTAAATGAAAATACGACACTCAATAGGGCGCAATTGATAAAAAAGATTCATGTAGCCGACCCAACTTAGGGGAATAATGGCTTGCTGTTGTTGTTGTTGTTGTAGTTGTCCATCTATTTGTATCTTCTAGATTTAAGGAGTTTCTTATGAATTTTGAGATATAATGATTCTGATCTCTTCCAGTAGATGTTTTTCTTCAATAAATGGTGATATGTAACTTTTAGGCTTTTGATGTCAGTTTGGAAATGTTGTGTGGTCCGGATGGGGAGCTTCCTGAGAAGTTGAGGAACCTGGAACCTCGTCTTATTGAACATGTTAGTAATGAGATAATGGAGAAGGATCCTAATGTTCGTTGGGATGACATAGGTATTTTTAAAATATGCTTTAAAGCAATCCTCTTTTGACGGTTTCCACCTGTTCAAGCTTAGTAAATTTTGCTTGCTGATTCTTAGCATGACTCATTACAGCTGGCTTGGACCATGCGAAAAAATGCGTCACAGAGATGGTTATATGGCCTCTCTTACGGCCTGACATATTTCGTGGTTGTCGCTCTCCTGGAAGAGGCCTGCTTTTATTTGGGCCCCCAGTACGTATTTTTTTTGAGGAATTAAGTTCTTTAATTCCATTGCTAGTTAGGATACTGTTTTGATTATTGCTTTATCTTAGGGAACAGGTAAAACAATGATAGGCAAAGCCATTGCCGGAGAAGCTAAAGCAACTTTTTTTTACATATCAGCTAGTTCGTTGACAAGCAAATGGGTATACTTAATCCTTCTATTAGAATTTTCTGGACAGACCTATTTTTTCATTTTTTTTTTTCTAATGCTTGCATCGGAAGTTAGCTATTGCATTTAAAGTGGATAGACGTAATAGTGATTGTGAAGATATGGCAATCTATTGTCCGATGTGTTTCTTTTTCTCTTTTGGTGATGAAAATTGTTCTATAAAATCCATCTGCTGAAGTATATGATACACAAATAGCTCAAATAACATTGATTTTGTTTGAAAGAATGCTATAGAGTTTCTCGCATGTACAATTGTATGCACAATGTGCCCATACTCCCTGTCCCCGCAGGGGCATACTTCTAGTTTAATACAATTAATTCCATTAAGTGTAATTTTTTTCCTGTTAGCTGTATGTTTGGTTTTAAACATATATCAACTAATATTTAATGCATCGAACAATAAACTGTAACAAATATCTAAAGATAAATTTTGGAATGACTTAGAAGACTTAATACAAATGATATCTCTTGAAGAAAGAATTTTTATTGGAGGAGATTTAAATGGACATGTCGGTAGAGTGGTAGAAGATTTCAGAAATATTCATGGTGGCTACGGTTTTGGAGTAACTAATGAAGAAGGTAGAGCTATTTTAGATTTTGCTTTAGCNTTTAGATTCGACTTGTGTTAAGAAAGACAGAGGTAGACCTGGGAAGACTTGGGCTTATTGTATTAAAAATGATCTTAATTTATTAGAACTAAATGTAAATATGACACTAAATAGGACACAATGGAGAAAAAGGATTCATGTAGCCGACCCCACGTAGTGGGATTAAGGCTTTGTTGTTGTTGTTGTTGAACAATAAACTGCAACATTCAATTTTTTCCTTTTATTTGGGCTAAGCCACACAAATCATCCTTTATTAGTTCCTATTGGTGCTACATAAAATATTAACACTGTTTTGTGCAACTCATTTCTGCAACCTGTGGCTTTGTTACCCACGCCATACCACTTTTCTTGCCGTCCACATTAATTAGTCCAGTTATCTTATCGGGACACTTCTTATGCCCTTCATTTTATTTGCTCAGGCTACTGTGTTCTTCTATTTGTTATAATAATTTTTTTTAATATATCATTCCAAATTTAACTATATGTATTTTAACCTTATCATTTCTTCCATCCTCGTCTTGTATTTGAATTTTTTAGTTATTGCTCAACTCCTAAATTTATATTGTAGAGCCTAAGTACGGTTTTATTGTAAATTAAGATCATTTTCATACAACATGCCCAAGTTTTTTTTAAGTCTACCTCTATCGTTCTTAATATTAGATTTGACTTGTCTTAAGAAAGGTAGAGGTAGACCTAAAAAGACTTGGACATGTTGTATAAGAAATTATCAAAATTTATTAGAATTAAATGAAAATATGAGACTCAGTGGGACACAATGGAGAAAAAGGATTATTGTAGCCAACCCCACTTAGTGGGATAAAGTCTTGTTGTTGTTTGTAGCCTAATTGTTGTTTTATAAAATTCATATTTAAATTTCCATGATACTCTTTTATTCAATAGGTATTATGTTACTTCCTATATCAACCACTTAATTTTCGCTCATGAAGCTTTGACTAAAATCACAATTTAGTACACCTAGAGTGCATTCTCGCTTGTCTAAGAGGCAAGGAGACATGCTTGCCTTTTGAGGCTAGGAATGAGCTTTGCAAGTTGGGCGCCAGGACAACTTGCCAAGCCGGGTTTAATACGGATTTGTCAACTAGATCTGAAGAAGAGAGAGATAGCTAATAGGGCTCAAGAGGCGACTGTAAGAGTACCTACTCAGTCGGATTGAAGGAATCTATCTGCTAGATTTGAGGCGGACTAGGGGGCATCAATTCATATTGAAACTTACTTGCCAAATGCACTGAAGTACTCACCAGATTGACTCAACCCATATAGTCACCCAAGCCGAGATAGCTACTCAGTGAATACCATCAATGGAGCTAGTAATTTTCTCAGAGTCTAAATACTTGGTATTAGTTAGAATCTTAGTTTGTTATTAAGCTATACATCTCTTATATTTTCTCATACTTTTTCATGTATAACTCATTTTGTAGCCATTCTTGTAGTGTTCAAGATCCCTGATCTTTATTTATAAAGAATAGGTTGCAGGGAGTACTAGGTTAACATGGTTCTACCTAAGTTATATTGTCTATTATAGCCTCAATTTATTGAGCTTGATAGTGAATTTCTTAAAATTTTGTATTCTCTATTTTTCACATTCTCTTTTTATTTGAGCTAGGAAGAATTTAGCACAAGTAATGCACAAAATACAATCAAACATCTTAAACAAATGCAGTTTATGTGGATCTATGCTTAGGATCAGAAGTTACACTTAGAGATTTGTAGAAGGACCAAGTAGAAAAATAGCTAGAGAAAATTTAGCGATATTTTTTTTATTATGAAAAATTATTATAATGTGACCACTTAAAAGTTGAATGAAATGGAGATGAGGTTCAACAAGATGATCCAAGACATCCTAGAATAGATCTCAAGAACACCACTTAGTGCACAATTATCTAAAGTGTGCGGCTAGCAGGCATTCTAGAGTGAGAGCACTCCCATTGCTTGATGAGTTCTGCCATCTAGATTTTGACTAGGAGTTTTCACTTGAACCTTTCTAACTTGAGGGTGAGTAGAAAGGAGCGGCCACCTTTGAATAGGTCGGGTTGATCGGTTCAACCATATAACATACTTCAGATTAGTTGTTTTATTGCTTGACATCAATCATTGGAGTATTGATGATTTATCATTACTTTTAAGTAGCCCCTCAAGTTATTTTCCCATTTTCTTTTTTGGACAGTCACATTATTTATTTGCCTAATTTAAAGGGATGTTTGATACAAAGTTCACTAGTGTTTCACAACCCAAAAAATCTCGAGAGGTTTAACTGAATATATGTTAAGAGAATGACAAGTTACGCTGACTTTATAACAACATTCCAAAGAGAAATCTTTGAAGTTAAAGTCCTAGAGCTAGACGTGGCTCAATGTTGCTCTTACCCATTGACTCTATGAAGGGCTTTTCTGCTATACTTTTGGCTTGCAGCAGTTGAAGCATTCTAGTGGTCTTACAACTGCAGGTAGTACAACAACTAGATGAATGCATCGTCTTTAGGTCGACCATGAGATGCATACCCAAGAGAATAACACAAATGACACACATTCTTAAGTTTTGAGGGACTGCCCGACTTTGTCTACAACCACCCACCCCTCCAAGTCTAACCTCGCCAATGGCTAAGGTGGACATGACAATATATGTGCCACCAAGAACGTAGGAGGGATAGATCGACTGCTCAATTCCCAATATTTACTCAAAGTGTCTATATCCTACGGAATTGAGACCATTTAGAATAAAGATTAGTGTAGCCACCCAACACTAATGATGGTTGATCGCTGCTTGAGGGATATGTTAACTACTCCACCTTCCATCATGGTCAAAGTCATGACACTAAGGATTGTAGCTACCCTAGAAATTTAGTTAAAGAACCAATCAAGATTGAAAAATTGAATGAGTTTATCTTAGCCGAGTTGGGCAAGGGGCCCATTGAGGAATCAAGAATTGAACTTGTCCCTACTCACTCTATTCATATAGCTAGAGTCATCTGCCTTCTTGGGCAGATGTTTAGAAGTTGCTCATCTAGCCGGCCTCAAGCGATTCTAGTGAGGAGAGGTGAATTTGTCAACCACTGTATGAGCACCATCTACTAAGAACATCCCTGTTACATTCTCTAATGCTAATGGGCCAAATAAAAGAAATCCTTAAAATGAAGTTATAGCAGCTATGATGTTAATCACCAACTATCAAATTTGCAGCATATTGATCGATACGAGGGAGCTTGATCAATAGAATCTTCAAGAGTGTATTCAAGAAGAACATTAAAGGAACCGCCTGTCACAGAACATCGGCCTCTTGTACTTGTACTCTTTCTCAAGAGAAAGAAGAGAAGTGAAAGAATGATCGCCTTGTTGATCACTTGGAGCAATGGAGATCCCCAATAGACTACCAAGGCTGATGTTGTTATTGTTGTGCTAAATCACATACAAATTTTTAGATTAGCTCCTCAACACCTTCTGCTCACCTTGTTGTAAAGTTTCTAGAAGAGATAATCGTGAAATATGACTTGCTTCTATAAAAAACTTGAAATGTACATTGGTTTTAAATATAGAAGTTCAAAGAGGTTCAAGTTTGGAGAATTTTGAAGAAGTCAAGGAATACCTACATTAGATGACCTTAGTTGTATCTTTTACATTAGCATGTCTTTTGATATCTAGTACAGTTGAGCTGGTGGCGACCTTGGAGAAGAATATTGATGTATTTACTTGATCAATCGTTAAGATGCTAGTAATTGATATCGATGTCAGTTGCAATTGCCTCGATGTAAATAAGAAATATGGACATTCTAATTGAAAATAAGGCCAATTGCATGTTCACCACCCTAATCTATTAGGAAGCCGAAAAGCTACTCAAGGTTGGATGCATTAGAGTTGTTCAATACCCATAATGGATGTCAAATATTGTGATGGTGCAATAGTGAAATGATAATTAGCGAATGTGCATCAAATATACTAACCTAAACTTGACTTGCCCAAAAAATTGTTGTGTTGTTGTATATTGATGCTCTTGTCATCTTCGCAATTTGCTATGCTAGTATGAGCTTTTTCAATATTTTTTAGGCTATCATTAAATAATGATGTATCTTATTGATGTTGAGAAGACTATTTTCATTATTGGAGATGGCATATTTTTATAATAGAATAACTTTTTGATTGAATAACATTAGGAGACTTATCAAAGAATGATGGATTTAATATTTAATGGGAAAAAGGAGAGAAATGTTAAAGTCTATGTGGAATTCTTATAGAAAGTAACAATCCAGAGCAACACATAGTTGACTTGAAGGAAACTTGTAATACAATGAATAAATTAAATGAGGATTAACCCATTTTAAGTGTACTTTTGGAGTCCAATCATGCAAATTTTTGATTTTTTATGGAAAGGAAAAAAATAAATTCAGATAATAAGGTTTTTACGAAAAATTAAAATAATTCAGATGATGTGGAGGCAATTTAGAAGTTGCCATGACCAAGAAATATAATAGAGCTATAAAAGTTGACTTGTCGCATTGTTGACATAAGCTTATTTATCTCAGAGTTGGGTGAGAAGAGCGCATACTTCTTTAAAACCTTAAGAATCTCATAAAGATTTAAGTGGAATGAAGAATGCAAGAGGACGTCTCAAAATTTTTAGTCACACTTGTTGTGGATGCCTTTACTTTGATGCTCACATCCAAATGAAAACTTATTTCTTAGTGTTGGAGAAGCAATCCATTTTGTGCTTATTTAGCAAGACAAAAAGAAACAATGAAGAAGCTATTATGTTAGCAAAGTGCTTAGCACTACCTTAATTGGTAAAAACTCTCTTTCGCGCTAATTATGACTGTCCGCAAGCTACATATATATTTTCAGGCGCATTCCGTAGAAGTCGTTACCTATCATCTTTTGAAGTTGATCTTAGGGAGGTTATCACTCCAGACAATTATTCAAAGAGTATTATGAGTTCTAAATATCTTACATGCCCCGAATAGTAATTAAAGAGTAAGATATGAACAATTTCATAGTTGAAGGCACCTAAGAAGAAGCAACAGTAGAGGATAACTTGTTTGGCACATTGTATACACATGACACTTGCGATTGGAATGGTTCAAAAGTCTAGCAGAATCTCTATTAATAAATGCAACAAAAATTAATTTCTCGGTTACAAATGTAAGTTGATTTCGAAGCATAAGCAAGTCTGCTTAGATACTCAATCTAAAAAAGGGATTGCAAAAAACAAGAGAAGAATTACTACAAAATCTCTCTTTAAGACTAATGCTAAAACCAATAGTTTCGAGCACTCAAAATCTATCAGATTTCTAGAGATTAAAGCTAGCTCTCAATATACTCTAAAAAATTGTTAGAGTAACTATTCGTATGTATCTTTTTTGTCATAGCAGAGAAGTTTGTTTGCAAATTTTATGCATGTACTCAGATGCAAGAGCACTCAGTCGGATGTGGAACCGCCTTTTATGATGCATGCAGGAGATTAAGTTCCGTTGTGAGAAAAATTTTACTATTTTCTATTTTCCATACTCTATTGGACCCATATTTAGGTTTTGGTTATTTTTTATGGCGAATTATTTATATGCTAATTTTTGGTATTTGGATGTTTGGGTTTTGGTTTATGCAATAGATGTTTGTTTCCTTTATTTTCTTCTTATCGAAGTTCTGCATTCTTAAATCTTTCTGGTGGTTTGCTTGTAGCAGGACTGGATTGAGGTTGTTCTTTCGCAGAAGTATGAAAACCTTCTGCATTAGTAGATGTGCTAACAAATGGTTGTTCTAGTGTATGGTATGCTTTCTAGCCACAATGCTTTGCCTCCACCACTAGCATCGTCTTCTCTTTCGTTTCGCATCTTCCAACTCCTAACTCATATCCTAACATTTCCACTCTATTTAACAACCTTAGATCGGATTCATTTGATATCAGAGTCGGGCAAACTCTGCATCTCTTGAGATTTATATATTTACCTTCGCTCCCAAACCTAAAATCTACATAACCTAACTTAATATCTTACACAACTCATTTCTATATTCTCTATCTCTAACCTTAACCCGAAGCCTAAACCATCCCCTTCTTTGTTAGCGGAAACTCTAATTGAGAGAAAAGAGATAATGATGAAGACAATAAACATGAAAAGAGGTGTTTTAAATGCTCATCTTGTAAGACATGCAAAGGGAGATTCTCCAATTTCAATAATGGCTTGCTCTTCTTAAGTGGAGACAACTCAAAGAGGCACTCATGGCCATAATGGTGGCTCGTTAGGTTGAGAGAAGCAAGGGGACTCCTTCCACCAGAAAATTTCAAGCGATGAAAAACTAATATTCTAGCGATTTCACATTAAATTTTGTAAGACGTATAATAACTTTGTGGGTGAAGGTTGACTTACTATATTTTGATGGACATATGAACTGGATGAATTCATTGAATAATTATACATAGTGAAATAATTTTGAATGTAAGGACATTCCCTAGGAGAAAAGAGTCAAATTATTAGGCGCCAAGCTTATCAAGAACACATTATTGTGGTGGGAGAATCTAAAACTTCTTCAACAATGTGCTGGGAAGTACAGGATTATCACATGATCCATGATGAAAAGAAAAATAAAATATTAATATCTGTCCCCATTTTACAGGTAGGATATGTCCCTAAAACTCAATAGCTTGCACCAAAGGGAAATTTTCATGTAGTACCATATTGAAATGTGGGTTGCTGAAGCAAGATAAGCATATAGTGGCAAAGTGTCTTGGAGGATTGAGACCATTTTTTAGTTATGTAGTGCATCTACAGTGCTATTCGACCTTATAGGATATCCCGACCCAAACTCTCAAGATAGAGAAGCAGCAGAATAGCATTAGGTCCACTCCACCTATCAAACATGGTTCAACCTTTGTTCAGGCAGCAAGAGCACACATTTGGAGTGCTAAGAATTGTTTCTTGTGAGAACAAGCTAAGTGAATGACCAGATAATTACTTTCAAGGCATTTTTTGTTAAGAAGTGCTTTAAATGCTATGAATATGAGCACATTGCTTCCAACTACCCACACATGTTAGTGATTTCTTTTATTAAGCAAGATATACTGGAAGAAATAGATAGTTGAGACTCCAGATAGAAGAATGTAAAGAAGTACCAGGTATCTGCAGATAATATTGAGATGCTTGTGGTTCAACAAGTTTTCTAGACCAAACTTAGGAGAGATCATGATTGACTTAGACATACCATATCCGTTATATTGTGAGCGAAAAATTTGCAGTCTAATTATAGTTGGAAGAATTTGTGAGAATATGATGTCGATAAAAATGGTGGACAAATTAAGCCACATTATCCAAAAATCATTCTCAGTCTTATTTCTTGATTTAGTTAAAAAGGGGGAATAAGATCGGTGTTGACAAGAGATGTCTAATAGAATTTGTAATTGAAGATAAACTACGAGATCAAGGGTGGTGTGTCATTTTGCATACAGAAATCAAGAAGGTAAAGACAAAGTGCGGGGTAATTCTTGCAAAAATGTTGAGCATTCGGAAGATAGATGTTGGTCCAAACAAAATCAAACCAATGTTGTCGAAATGTTACCAGATCAAAATACATTATTTATGACACATTTTCAAGGTGATTTTGATACTTCAGAAAATTGGTTTCTTGATAGTGGTTGTTTTAATCATATGGCTGGGATGAAATCTTTTTTAAAGAGATTGATACATCAAAGAAATCTGAAGTTAGATTTGGTGATAATAACACTGTTAGTGTTGAAGGCAAGTTGAGAATTGTTGAAACAAATGGCGTTGACGTAAAGTTCTTACATGTTGTTCTTTTTGTTCCAAAGCTTGCACACAATTTACTAAGTACTGGGCAATTGATTCAGAGTGGATATAAAGCTGAGTTTGATTAAAATTATTCTAAAATTGAAGAAAAGAAACGTTGGCAACAAATTACAAAAATTCATTTGGCGAGAAACAAGATTTTTCCTCTTAAAATTTATTTAGTTCAAAAGAACACATTGATGGTTTTAAAGGAAATCTGATGTATAGCTATGACATTTTTGTTGTGGTCACATATATATGGGAGGATTAAAGCTATTGCAACAAAATAAGATCGTTTATGGTTTGCGTATAATTTACTGCACAGGAATTTGTGAATCTTGTGTTAAAAAAAAAAAATCTAGAAAGCCTTTTCTATATTAAAAGTCATGGAGAGCAAAAAGATGTTTGGAGTTTTCATGTTGATTTATGTGGTCCAATGAACAGAACATCATGGAGGAAGCAAATATTTTTGTTCTATTTGTGGTTGGTTACAATAGAATTAATTGAGTGCATTTTTTTGAAGCATAAATCAGAAGTTTTTGTCAAGTTTATGCACTGAAGTCATTGGTGGAAAATCAAAGTGATAAGCATGTTATGAGTCCATGCACTGATAGAGAAGGAGAATTTACAACAAAATGAGTTTGGAAAATACTATGACAAGCATGAAGTTTTTAGGCAGTTAACTACTTCTTACCCACCACAACAACATGAGATTGTAGAAAGTTAGAACAAAACTGTAGTAGAGATGATAGTAAGTGTTGAAGTTGAATAATTTACCAAATATATTTTTGGCTAAAGCTGTTGCAACTGCAGTTTATATTTTGAATATATCATCAACACGATTGTTTAAAATATTACACCTTATGAAGCATGGCATCGAAGAAAACATTTAGCCAGTCATTTGAAGATATTTGGAAGCATTACATAAATGTTGGGATCCTCAGCCCATCACCATCAAGTCCAAGGTGAGCAGATTCAAGTACATCTGATGAAAGACAAGCTAAAAAGATGGGATCCTAATAAGAACTATATGATTGTACATTTTCTCTTATTGGTTTCAGAACCATCACATTATGAAGATGCTCGTGGAAAAGAAGAATGGGAGAATGTTATGTAGGAGATTGAAGTTATTGAAAAAAATCCTACTTAATAACTTATTGATATGCCACAAGAAAAGTTCCAATTGATGTAAAATGGATAATATAATTCCAATGGAAGTGTAAAAAGATAGAAAACAAGACTTGTTGTCAAGGTTTATGTGCAAAAATATGAGATTAACTCGTATAATAACTTTCTTTCCTCTTGCTAGAATTGAGACATTTAGATTATTACTTGCATTAGCTTTACAAATGAAGTGGAAAGTTTTTCAGTTGGATGTTAAATCAGCATTTTAAATGGTACTTTGGAAGAAGATGTATGTATTTATCAAACCCATGGTTTCATTATTAAAAGCAAAAAGGAGAAAATTTACAAACTAAAAAGAGCACTTTATGGCCTTAAACAAGAACCAAGAACATGGTATTGGAGGCTTGATTCATTCTTTCAAAAGAAAGGATTTCATAGAAAGGAAAGTGAGCCCACCTTGTGAGTGTTGACTCAATGTGCTTATATTCTTATAGTTTGTGTTTATGTAGATGATATCATCTACTCCGGGCCTTCCAAAATTTTGATTGAAAAGTTCAAGGCTAATATGGTGAAAGAATTCGATATAACTGATTTGGGTTTTTTGCACTATTTTTTGGGCCTACAAATTATTCAAGTACTTGAGTTCTTTATATCTAAAAAAAGAAATGCATTAGAGTTATTAAAGTAGTATGATATGTTGAATTGCAAGATCTCATCAACACCCATTAATACAAATGAACAACCTATTCAAAATGATTATACAACTAAGGAAAATGAAAAACTATTTAGAGGAATTGTGGTTAAAAGAATTCGATATGATTGATTTGGGTTTTTTGCACTATTTTTTGGGCCTACAAATTATTCAAGTACTCGAGTTCTTTATATCTCGAAAAAGAAATGCATTAGAGTTATTAAAGTAGTATGATATGTTGAATTTCAAGATCTCATCAACACCCATTAATACAAATGAGCAACCTATTCAAAATGATTATACAACTAAGGAAAATGAAAGACTATTTAGAGGAATTGTGGGTGGTTTTATGTTTTTGACTCATACCAGACCTGATATCATGTACTTAGTCAAATCTTATTTCAAGATTCATGCATAGTTTTTCTGTACATCATCTCAAAGCTTCCAACCACGTACTTCGTTATATTCGAAAGACAACTAACTATGGGATTTTGCACAAGTACGTTTCTCAATTTAATTTAGTTGGTTTTACTGATAGTGAATGGGCAGGTTCCAAAGATGACGAAAAAGTACAAGTGTATTTATTTTTGGTCTTGGATCTGGCGTGATATCTTGGAGCACAGAAAAACAAGCAACTATTATATTATCATCTTCGGAAGCCAAATATTATGCAGCTTCATCAGCAACATGTCAAGCAATTTGGATGAGAAGAATATTAGAACTTCAACAACCCCAGTTGAAAGTCACGAAGTTGTTTTTTAATAATAAACCTATAATATCTATGACAAAAAATTAAATATTTCATAGTAGATCAAAACATATAGAAATTCAACATCATTTTGTGCGAGAAGTTGCTAACGGAACAATTACAATTAAGTATTTTCTACAAAAGACCAAGTTGTTGATAGATTCACAAAAGCTCTCAATTTATAAAAAATTTTAGAGATTTCAATCAAACTTTGGTATAAGATTTTTGCATTAAGGTGCTTTGCTTGTTATTAATGCAAATTAATTTAATATTTATATTAATTAAAATATGTGAAAGGTTTTTTGGTTAAAAGACATGAAGGAAAAACTATTTTTTTAGTCCCTTTTAATTTCTCATTTGTTTGTGTAGAAGAAAAAAGGTTGTAGTATTGTAAAGTTTTAAATTAGTGTGTGCTTCGACTAAAATCTCTCCATTTTTTTCTCTCTATTTTCTTCTATTTTTGCCAACATAACTAACTTGTCATCAAGAATTGAGAAAGGGACACTCTCCTGTGAATTTTAAAAATTGTTGTTTTATCGATCATCCACATATGAGCTTCAAGACCTTGTATAATAAATTTTACTTCAAAGTTAAAACTCTTAGTAGTAGAGTAGACTGCTCGCCTATAAGGTATGACTGTTAGACCTATCTTTTGAGATTTGATCCTCTTGTTTTTCCGACCATATTTAATTAAACTTCTACTTTTGAATAAATTACCATAGGAGATCTCTAGTAAATTGAATTTATAGTCCAACACTCAATTGTGAAGCCTACAAAATCATATCTAGTCTTCCATTCACATAAGATGTTTGAAGCTTGTTATAAAGAAAATTTATCTTAGAAATGACAACTCTTAATGTCATGCTGATAAAACACATCATAAGTCTACATTTAAAAAACACAATCATAAGTCTAATTCATATACTTGATTTTCCATGTGTGGAGATGGGTCAAAAATGTCTGTAACATAAAAAGTATTTAAATGGATCAAGTATTATGTAAATCACAGACTTGTTCTTCTACAAGCAAGCATAGAGTTGATAATGTTTGAAGTGACAGTGTTATCATTCAAAAACCTCGTTGAAAACAAATTTCAATTGAATGAATCTCTATTTTTAAAGTATCTCAAATTCAATTATAAATAATTTCAAGATTATTGCAAAATAAATTTACGTGGAAACTCAAGAAAGAACATCTGAATCTAGAATAATCATGTGAAATTTGTTACTTAAATTTGAAAACAAGATTCATTCATCATTCTGAACAATTTTTTGCTAAGGACAAATTTAAAATTAACTTGCCCTCACAATAACTATATATCAACTATGGCTCTCTTAAATGATCTCTAGCTAGAAAGACATGACACTTGTTTTCTAATCAAATGATCTTGCTGCTAAATGAGAGCACAATAAGTGTTTATGATCGAGGCAATATGATTGAGTGATTTTAATGATACCATTAAATTATAGTCGTAGTCATAGCTTGTAAGTCCCACAATAGTTACATCTTTGAGCAATAAAATATAAAGTACATATGCTTGATAAGATACAAAGCTTGATTCAAAATTGTCTCTTTAAACCAACTTTCATAGATTTTTTAGTTTCTTGTAGAAACATAGCCCATAGCTACCAATAAGAATACTTTAGAAGGTTGAGTAGACCATTTAACACAAAATCTATTACAAGCGGTTGGAGCATGAATTTTCAGATCCTGCATACTCCTCTTCAAACCCAATGGCCATTTTTCTCTGCCTGTTGGAGTATACTTATTGTACATTTTTATTGGTTTAACCACTTCCTTCCCCTTGTTTTGGATCAACACACATTTGTTTCTCTCTTAACCCATTTGATTGCCCGCTCTTCTCTAATTTAATTAAAATTAACTGTAACATTATCTAATATTTAACAAAATAAAATAAAAAAGGTTCACGAATCTCATATTAAATGGTTTAGACGAAATTAATTCAATTATATACATTATGTGGGCATAGAAAAAAGGAATGGTGAGGAAGAAGACGAAGAAGACGAAGAAAAATAGAAGAAAATAGATGAGAAAGATAGCTCACTGTCATGGCTGTTTGGTTGGGAATTAAGATGACAAGGGAGATGCCTATCTATTGTGTTGATGAATGTGAAATCAAGAGAGAGTATGAGAGTGGGTTGAATATTTGACAATGGTGCTTGGTAGCTACAATGAGATGGTAAATGATGCCCTAGCTCTAATCACCTTATATGTTGAATGAAGACTGACCAAGAGTGTGGGAAGGTTCAAGTGGGGATTGGGGGCTTATTGGGTTGTGCGATCTATGCGACAATGATAGAGGTTTAGATTCACAGAGGAGTCAGTGGTCATGGTCTCGAGGTTGATTTGTGAGGTGAAATTATGGCAGTTCTATTTATGGCTGAACTAGTTCAAGTTATAACAATTGCCGTGTTGTTTAAATAACAAGAACTATTTTTTGTGCTAATGTGAACTTGCTAGTTAGTGGAATGCTTAAATTACCATGATATGGTCAAAGGCTACTAAAGAGTCTATTTTAAATGTCGTTAATCCATGCCCTTTACTATGAATTTTATGTAAATTTTTTTAAAAAAATAAAGGAAATGAACAAGAAAGTATAACCGAAAGGAGGTAAAGCACCCGACCATAGGATAGTCCAGATATCACCTTTCTCATTTAATTTTGACCAATATTCTTTCTTTTTATTTATACAGAGCATAATAGGTCAACTCCTTTTTGCACACAACTAGACTTACATGATAGTTTTTTGTTGAATATGTGCATGTGTCACATGCCATTATTTTCTTATTAGAGCAAATAGATCTCATTTTTTACATGCATATTTGCGTAGGTTTGTACTTTCAATATTTTGAAAAAGAAGGCCATATTAAGATTCAAAGAAGCTACTTAAAAATGCATTTTTTCATTGGATTGCTGAGAAAGCTTTAAATAAGGGATACAAATAAGAAGAAAATATGTTGTCTTTGTTGACCTTTGTTTATGTTTTCCACATATAACTTTTGTTTCCTAAATTCAAAGTGTGTTTATTTTCTTAGTTGTAGTATGCACAGTTTAATTTTCTTATTGGTTGTAGATTGGTGAGGGTGAAAAGCTTGTAAGATCACTTTTTGGTGTTGCAAGTTGTCGCCAACCGGCGGTAATCTTTGTGGATGAAATAGACTCACTTCTTTCTCAGGTACTTTTTAATTATTTCATTTAGTTGAATTGTTAAAATGTTGGCTGATGTTGTGCTATCTGAAGCGCAGAGGAAGTCAGATGGTGAACATGAATCAAGCAGGCGACTTAAAACACAATTTCTAATCGAGATGGAAGGATTTGACAGTGGAAACGAGCAAATCCTCCTCATAGGTAGTAAAAAACTATTTCTGGTAGTTTTTTCTGGTTAATTATATAAAATGAAATAAACTAAGAAGGGTTTGCATTGGTTAGAAGGCACGATGAAATAATGACCACCCTATGCATTAACCATGGGAATGGGAAGGAGTTATTTGGTATGATTGCACAATCTCTTAAGGACAAAAGTTTATATTAAGTTATGTAATTATGTCATGTATAGTACATAAAAATAAAGAAAAACATAGTTTTTATAATAGTATAAGATAGGATAATTGTAAACCAATGTGAACTTTCTCATTCGCACAAAAAGACCAATTATTTTTGTCATTTCATAAAATGCGGTACTAGACAAAACTTAAGTTTTCTGCTAGAGGTTAAACATATTCTGCTTCAATTCTTCCAGTGGAAGTGCCTCCAAAACAAACTCTCTTTCCTCTCCCCTCATCTCATATCCACCTAAGCACCCATGGCTGTCACTTGAAATGAACAAAAACGGAAAAAAAGCATTTGTTATCATTCTATTCATCTTACCAAAATGGTAAAACATATCCTTTAGCCTTAAAATATTAATATTAATGATTATGACACAGCTAGAAACCATTATCATGAAGGGGGATTGTGATTAATTCTATGAAGATGTCCAAAACTTAAAAGCGTCACCTCCCTTACTCGCATGGTCGATCACCTCCTTCTGTATTCAACATGTGGATTAATGCAAGTAGTATCTATGCTTGCTTACAAGGTGGCTTTTTATATGGGAAAACATGTGTTAGAATAGGAACTAAGGACTTACCCAAGGAAGATTGCTAGGTTCCTTCCTTTCATGATAAGTGAAGACTGCATCAAGCAGTTTTTTCAATCCTTCCCTGTTTGCTTCTCCGACCATCTACTTGCTTTAGTAGTTTGTATTCCATGTGATGATCTATTGTAGCTCTATAAATAGAAGTCTTATGTAATCTTGAAAAATCATCAAATGAAACTGATTATGTTTCTTTGTTGCCGAATCCTCCTGTTGTTGGACATCTTTGATGAGTTTTTTGCTTTTCTCGTTATTTATGTTTTAATTATCCTCTTTCTTTAGACCTAGTTTTCAAGAACCTCTAGTGATGTGATAACTGATAATAATAATAATAATAATAATAATAATAATAATAATAATAATAATAAATCGAACAAGTGTAGGGATACGAATCTCATTGGTTGTATGACAAAAGAGTTGTATCCCTTTCGAACTAACAAAATGGAGAACAAGTGAGCGAGAGAAGAAGAATCAGAGAAAGAAGAGGATTCACTTTCCTACCCTAATTGTGGCCTCGTTGAGGAGTTTCACAACCGCTGCCATCACCGAAGATGGATTTGTGGTGTGGCATGTGTGAAGAACAGTGAGTCGAACGACTATGTGTGTTGCTATTGTACGCAGAGAAAGGAGGGGATTTTCATGCGTGTGTGGTGCTGGATTGAGCCGCAAACATAGAGGGGGAAAGAAGGGAGAAGGTGTAGCTTCGATGTTGAACCCTAGCTGATCGAAGTCGAGAAGGAAGGGGGCAGCGATCACTTTGTTTGTTGGTACCATGCGAAGGAGGAGGCGGCTTTGAGGGTTTGCGGTGTCGGGTTGAGTCATGGCCGAAAGCAGAGGAAGAATCAGGAGACTTCAGTGCTATGCTCACACAGAGGAAGCGGAAGAAGAAGACCGCAAGTGCCATCTGCGTGAAGCCTTGCGGGAGAGAAGAGGGAGATGGGATCTACGACACTGTTCATGTGCATGAAGAAGAGAAGGGGTGCTATCGTGCAGGATATGGATGTTGGCCGAAATTGCAATTGAGATTTTTATTATTAAGTTAAATAATATAATCTTATATACATATATGTTTGAGGTTATGTTTGTTAAATAATATTAATGGAAAGTTTTTAAAAATCAAGACACAATTAGAGATTTCAGCCTAAAATAGTGAGTTTTTGGTTAAATATTAAATTAGATTGCGCTAACATTATTTTGTGATTGTTAATGAATTAATAAACAATTCTTTAATTCAACATATCTCAATTTATGGTAGTGAGTTCTATTAATGATAAAAATCAAGAAAGCAATGAAGTTTTGTTCTGTAAGACTTGAAGATTTGAATTGTGGATTTTATTAAAAGAAGAAAGAAAAGATATGTTTAAGGTCTTTTTTAGTTTTCAAAACAATTAGGATAAATGTTAATATTATGTTCTATATGATTACGGAATAAAGAACTTCTTTTTCAAAAGATTTAAAATTATCACATCAAGCAAGGCGAGCAATTATTTTTTAATGCGTTAAATTAATATTTTATCATATAAATAATTACTTTATTAAATAATTTAAAACAGTTGTTTCATTTATATCTTGTGTTTTGAAAGTTTAAAATGTTTATCATAAATGGGAGGAAAATAACATAAATATCAAGGTAATTTTTAAAGGATTTTAAATTTATATGAAATGAAGTGTGAATGTTTAAGTCATGCGGTATTACTTCCATATGGCACGGACAGAGAATGTGATATACCTGTGCACGATAAAAAAAATGGTAAATGTGTACCTTCGGGTGCAAATTTTTAGTGCATATTAAGGTACATTTTTTAGGATGCTTTAGGGTGTGACAGTACTCTTGTTATGATTCGTAAAGAGGTTAAAATGGGTAAATACTTGAATTGAAATGGGATGGGATTCAAATTAAAGTGAAAGTTTAAAGTTTTATTATTATTGAACTGCATTTTTTTATTCATTCATGCATAGCATTGACATAATAATTAATGTATAATAAGGTTATAATTGCTCACTACATCAAACTTGTTGAAATTAATGGTTTCTTTTAGGAAAAAAAACTATAGGTCAATATATATGACAAATGAGACTTAGTTTAAATGATGAGGACTGCAACTGATAGATATCATGTTATGATGTATTTGCAGTCTCTTTTACACTTTCTTTTGGATATTGAGATACGTTGTGTGGATTTAGATGTTTACTTGTAGATATTTTTGTTACTGTTGAATGGTTTAAACTTTCCTCTTGTGTAACATGAATTATTAGTAACTCTTTTATATATTGAAAGTTTTTGAAAAAATGTGGAAAGAAAATGATATGTTAATACCATTCAATCGTAGCTTCTGACTAATTAATTCCTTTTAATAGCTTTCATTGACTCCTGACAACCCTAGCTATGGTTCATCGCATCAATCCTAGCTTAACTTTAACCTTCCACAAGTAGTTCTAATCTAAATCATTTCTTGCATTCGATTGGTTTCATAACTGAAATATAGCACATCTTCAAGGTATCAAAGCTAAAGCAGATCAAAACATAAAAGAATTTTGATAGTCGTTATCTGATGAGAGCAAATATAGCACATCTTCAAGGTATCAAAGCTAAAGCAGATCAAAACATAAAAGAATTTTGATAGTCGTAACTGATGAGAGCAATAATTCTGCACAAATTAGTTGTAGTAAGTTCTATTTATATCCAATATAGCAGTCCACTTCCTTGATATTTCTTCATTAGACATCTCTTCAGTGTCCTTCAGTAATTTTCAGCCCTTCGATTCCAACTCTGCTGTTTTAATGTAGAAGATTCTTCCCTTCCCTATATATATCAGGATATCATATACTAGCTTCCTGTCTAATTTTTGCTCTGCAGTTTAGCGGAGCGTGACAATCAAGGCATTCACACACCTACATCAAGTTTCAGATGTTGTTGATTAATAGTTAAAGGTTAAGTTAGTAAGAATTTATTTTTCATTATTTATTAATATTGGTTGTTAACTGTGTAGTGACCTCCAAGTAGTCTTCATTTACTACTAAGGCATTCATTCCTTTAGTGGCAATGCACCACCTATATTTAGCTTTCTCTCCTTTATTGCTCTTGATCCATTATTTTCCTTAATGAATTTTATGTAACTTGGCATTATGTCCAAAATGATCATGTTAGATATTCAGCATGCCATCTTAAGTGGAATGATGGGGTAAAATGATCTTTTGGCCACTTTGGGGACATTTTTCTTAAAGGAAAGGTAAGGGTAAGTTGGAACTTTGCATAAATCTTTCTAAAATTTGATTTGAAATTTTATAAAATTTACTGCATCATATAAGTAATAATTATATTTTCTGAGATATTTTAATAAATTACAAGTTGGCTGAATGATAAAAAAAATTGGTGGAGAGAGTAGAAGTTAATCATAATAAAATTTGCCAAATATGTTCTTTTTTATGAAATCTTGAATTTTTATTTAAATATTAAATTAATGCCATTATGCATATTTTGTGATTATTAGAAATCAAAATAAGTACATTTTGATGATGAAACATGCAATGATCAAACAATGATTTTATATAACAGTTCTGTTAAAATTGAAAAAAATAAATAAATTAATATGTTAGATTAAAGGTATAATTATATACAAAGCACCCAAAAAACTCTATCATCCTTTCACATTTGCTCCCGCCTACATTTTTCGTTCAGTTTCTAAAATCGTTTGCACGCCTTAACTCATGGGGCCAAATAGAGTTGAAGCTCCGCTCCACTTCAGTTTTTTGACCACAACAAACTGTAGAAACTAAACATCCTCATTTTCATCTTACCTCGAGACTTGCATTGTCGCCTCCTTTTCTCTTCATGTCTGAAGCTCTCGTGATACACTGATGACTAGATCTAGTGAGGAAAGCAATTGCAGGATCACAACATATAAGGACCTCTGAAAGTGGCATCTCTCTTTCCTCTTTGTTTTGAAGGTAGAGTTGAGAGCCCTCTTCGAGAAAAGCTTCCTATAAGTGCAAGCCCCTATAGTTAATTATTTCTTAAATGACCGAAGTCATCTAAGAAAACTCTCGATAAAAATCCAGAAATATTATTTTCAAGGAATTAAAAGAAAATGACTTTTCAATGAAATCGGACAAAGAGGTGTGACTTGTTCTCTTTCTGCCAAGATCCCCTTGTTCAATTGCCTGCTTTTCTTCTCACGCTGAACAACCCCAATTAAACAAACCTTTTCCCTTTTTATTCTTTGTTTGACTTCTTGTCGACCCAAATGGCTTGGAGCTGTAATAGTTTTGTTACACGGGAGGTGGGGAAACAAAGAATGAAGGAAGAGGAGGGAGGGGTCAGTAAATGAATAGAGGGAGAGGAAGCGATGGGGTTGGAAGCCTAATAGACAAGTTCACCCTATACATCGGCACGAGAGGCTGGAGCACTAGTGCGTACAGTCAAAGAGTAGAGGAAGGAAGGAGAGGAATTGCGTGATTTCTTGTGGAAATGATGCGGGAGGCCTTGCGCTCAAGGGAGGAAGAAGATTGCAGCGTTGCTTTGTTGCGTTGAATTGCAATGTCGACGGGGAGTGTTCCAAAGCCAGAAAATTGTGAGTGTGATGGCAGAGGGGATGACAAGCGACTCGTGGCTTTCGATGCGAAGGATGAAAGCGAGCCTCGTGCGACGAAGGAGGAGGTCATGTCCTATCGCGTGCAGAAGAGAGGAGAAGAGCAGGCAGAATCGGGACTCACGTGGTTGGGATTAGGGCTCGACTGAGAGGATTATAAGGGTAAGTTAAAAGGTTATATTATATATATTATATTTATAAGTTATTATTTAAATATTAAACTTCATTTGATAAAGGTTTTTTTAAAGATTAGATTTTTAATTTTAAATCTATTTTTGTATAAATTAATAATCATTAATATTTATTTACACGATAACCAAACTTAAAGTTTAAGTATTGAAGTCTTAAAATAATGCTAAATAATAATAATTGATAGTTAAATTAAAATATAATTAATTAAATTGATAATTTAATATTTTATTTTTTTAGCTGATAATTTGATTAAAAAAATACAACTTAAGAGCAAACAGCTAGTCTATCATTGAGGTGAGTACTCATATCTTATATTATGGTGATATTTTATTACTTGTAGACCAAATGCATTTATTGTTACTATCATTAGTTATATTGAAATTATTGCAAACTCATGATTTTGAATTCTAGTGAATTTCTTTTTATATTGTATGAATGATTTGTGCACAACATTATTTAAATGATTTATATGTATATTGTCTGTTACACAAATGAGAATGAAATTTATTTTAAGTAAATAATGATTCTGATAAAATATTTGTATGTGCATGACTGACTATGATGAAGTCATCTCTTAATGGTATTAGTGGGAGAACACTAAGGTACCAGTGCACGTATTTGAAAAATGATATTGATATTGAAGAACCTTAATTGCTACAATTTTAGATGATGTTTTCGAGACTATTGTATAGATATTGAATGATATTGATATAGTAAGATTTATTGAATAACATTTTAAATGTCTATATTGATTTATTAAAAGTTTTACTGACATGTATATTGTTTATCTTTTTTCTTGTATTATTATAATTTAAGAGTACGAATATTTACTGATTTATTTAGCTCATTGTTTTCTTAAAATTAACTTTTCAGGTTAATTAAGTGATTAAAAGATGAACAATTGAAGAGAAAATGTTTATAAAAGACGCGGACAACCAGTGACAAGATAAATTTAAATATAACATTTTAATTCATTTAATTAGTGGCTCTTTCTTTTTGTTAATATCTAGTTATTGAAAATGGACATCAAAATTATAAATCTCACTGTTCGACTGTCCGTTCACGTTTTGGTTAATTCTAAGCCCCGAGCCGGGTCATGACAGAAACCTTCTTGCCTGATCCTATTTCTCCCTTTACAATCCTTTCATTTTATGTATTATATATTACTATAAAAAATAGAATTGTGTTTTCACTCTGTTGATCACTGCCAAGGGACGCCAGTGTACCCGTGCTCCTAAAATTTAATTTCACTTCGTTGATCAAGACGGGAACAGACGGTTAGATGATGTAAACTAAATTTTCAATATTTGGTTACTAATTAACAGATGAAAGGGCCTATAAATAAATTAAAGCAATATAATAAAAGGTACTTCATTTTTGATTTTTTATGTATTCTATAAACGTTATATCTTCTTACACCTATCATTAATCGCTTAATTTCTTAATTAACCCGAAAATTTAGTTTAAATAACGAGTTAAACAAACTCGTGAATACTCATATACAATAAACAAGAGAAAAAGAACATGCATGTCAGTTAAGCTTTTAATAAATCGATAAAAATATTTAATTGTAAAATTCTTATTACCTTCTACGCCTTTTTTTTTTGTAGCCGTCGGAGGCGTTGATTGTTTGCTAGAAGCGTCAAAAGTCTTTTTTGATCTTCTAAAAGGTTCTAATTTGCTATCAGCGTAGGAGAGGTGTGGTTGGAGGTGATAAAAAGAAGATTTGGCCGCTTTGGAGAAGAGGTAGTTGTCAAGAAAGCAGTTTAAGGCATGTGTTAGCAAATCATTTATATTATTGGTTAAATTATTTTATTAGCAAGCGATCTTTAAATTTGAAGTTAATTGCGGATTCTAGGTTGTATATCGAGGAGTCAGACTCGAGGTGAGAGTGTGGATATTCGCTATATAATGTCCCCGTAAATTCAGGTAAGTAATCTTATGGTAATTTAAGAAGATTAATTCAATTGACATTTTTTTTTAAATCTTAAAATTTAATATTATATTTTATATGCTATGAAGCTCAATATAAAAGTCATCGTAAGTCCAGCTAGTTTCCGAATATCAAACATTTAGTGGCCAACAAGGCGAGTGATTACATTTCTAAATTTCAGTGATCTTTTTTATTTCAGATTGTATGTTTGACTTAATGTATGTCTTAGTTTAATTAGATCTTTTATATTGATTGGACTGATATGCATGATAAGCATAATAGGAAAAGATATGTATGCATGAAAGATATGCATGAGATGAATGATGTTTAGATAGACATTATATGTAAGATAAACATGTAAGAAAGATATGTAGATATAAGAGATATGCATGAGATATATATAAGTAAGAGACATGAATGAAATAGACATATGAAAGATGCGAAAGATATGTTTGATAAATTGTTATACAATAGAATAAATATACATATTAGTAAATGTATAAATGTCTCAGAATAATGTATATATAGAGAACAAAATAGCTTATATGTGAATGCTTGCATGTGCATATTCAAAGGAAGATTTCACCTTCTAATGGTACAGATTGTGGATGTCAGTATACACACGCGTAGAGTTTTTTTACCACCCTAGTTAAGTGTGATGGTTAGTTCACTAACTGTTATGTCGATGAGATAATTTTGGCCAAGGGTGAGTTGATAGAGCTTATCTCCCCAGATAATTTTAATATTTGCATTACTAATCACTCTGCCAATGAGAATATGTCGATCAGGGGCAAGTAAGTGCCTTTCCACTTTAGACTTTGCGATGTGTAGATTGTTAATTGCTATGTCGACAGGGAAATAACGACCAAGGGTGTGTTAGGTTTGTTAGCTGTGATCCTCACAGAGAGACATGTATGTAAAGAGTATAAAGTAAAAGTAAAATTAAGATAAATGTATAAATTATTAGTGTTTTTTTTTATTTAGAAAAGGTCATTAATGCATTTATTAGCATATATTATATTGCTTATAAAAAATATCATATTTCTTTTAAACATATATCTGATTTCTTATTAATATTAAAGACCAACATATTATACGATTTCTTATAGACATACATATATATTGTTTTGTTTTCGTGGATTACTGTAGTTTAATAGTGTGATTAATTTTGATTATATTTAGATAACTCATTTTGTTGTTTTAATATTATTTTAGGTTTTAAACATTTGAATAAGAGGAAAAAAAAACAAATGTATATAGAAGATAAGCACAACAAAAGTAAATGTATAAATTTTCACCTGTTAATTTTAACTGCTTTCTTTAGTGGCTCTTTTATTTATTAATTATTTATTAAATTATTAATAATAGAATTAGAATAGCAAAGAATTGATTTCCACCGTCTGTTCCCATCTTGGTTAACTCTAAAGCCCCAGGCCCTGGTAATAAAATTGGTATCAGAGCAGAAGTTTGGATCAGAGCAGGGGTTTATGTTAAATAAGATGAATCTAAATGAAAGAGCCAATAAGATAATTTGATTAAGTTATAAATAATAGAAAAAAATTTATTGAGTCTAATTAAATTATATGATTGTCATTTCAGAATTATGAATTGGAAGGAGGTTAGAGTTGGGAATGTAGAATATGTTGTACCCCAGAATGTCACAGTCAGTGCTGGTGTTTTCTCTGATGATGAATGTTGTGACGCAGCTGATTAAGATATCTTAATCTCAAGCTAATAACAGTGGAGAAGTATCAATGGATAAATACTTGAATCTCTTTCAAGATATATATGGAAGCAGAAAATTAGCTATTGAGAGTGGAGCAAATCAAATGGCATGTTGTCTCCATCGGAAGGAAGAGTAGTTAGCCTTGCCACTTTTGTTTTTGTGGGTGAAGGTGAAAGATGGTGGCAAGGTCAGCTTCAAGATATGTTTGGAGGTAGGACCAGCCACTTGGTACAGTGAGATGAGTTTGTAAAAACTTTCATAGATTGGCTTGTACCACTGTCGGTTGGAAGACAAATGCAATTTGGTGCAAGGAGATGGATTAATTATGCAATACGAAGTGGAGTTTACTATGCTATCGAGATTTGCACTCTAGATTATTACAAATGCAGAGGAGAAATGCCACAGATTTCATTCCGGGCTGAAAGATTTGATCAGGCAGCCAATAGTGCTATTTGTAATTTAAGACTATTCAGTACTAGTGGAGAGAGCTAGGTGGGTGGAGATTGATTTCCAACAGACTCAAAAGCTTAAAGAGTTACACAAGATGAAGAGTTCGGAAGAAGTAGCATCAACATCTCATTCAGGAGCAGTCTGGTGGGAAGAAGGTGAAGTCCTACACTGGTGGAGCTGTTAGCCAGACTTGCGTAGCAATATCATGGTGAATTTTTACTTGGCTCGAAGCGTGTTACTTATGCAAACAACTTGTACATCAGAGGAGAAATTGCCCTAATGTTGTTCAAAGATCCACATTAGATGTTCATTCAGGAAGGGATCAGCTCAAAGGAATTTTTAGGAAGAATCTACTTCAAGAAATGGTCAGTAGAGGATGACAAAAACTGATATTGTGGCTCGTCAGGAGCAACCAAGGCAGAACATTCACCAGAGTTTATTCCTGGACTTCTTAGGAATCAGAAGAGTCTGTTGCCACTGATGCTGATACATAGTTTGATGGGTGAATTGTCTTTTGGGTGTTCTGTCGGATTTATCAGATATATAGTTTATCGCATATGTTTTAGTTACCACTTCAGAAGAAATAGATTTTTGTAATCACTTTTGTATGATCCCTATAGTTGATATGAAGTTCATGATTTTCAAGGGCAAAATTTTATGAGGGGAAATTGTTATAAACAATTTTTACAATTTTTTATAAAACAATTTTTTGTGACTTAAAAAATACTTCAATTTTCTCACCAGTTAATTTTATAAAATTCTATGTTTTACATCGAGCTTTCGAAATAAAACACTATATGTTTATTATGAGTAAATTGAGAGATATAAAATTTTAAAGCTATAAGTAATTAAATTTAATTAATTCCTCCCATGTTAATCCCGTAGCTTCACTATAGCCAATCGACATTCCTTTGCCTTTTATTCCTTCGCTCTTCAAATAGAGCAGAACTGAGCTTCAAAATTTCTCCTTCACCCTATTTTCCTCTCCTAAACTCCCCTCTTCCTGTTCGATTCGTGTATGGTAGTAGCAGAAGGGGCCGCGGTCCTTGCTACAGTGCAAGGATGCGGGTAGCAAACGTATTAAGCAGCACAGAGGAAGCCACAGGATGCAGTTTAGGGCTTCAGGGTAATTTTTATAAGTGAATCTCTTTTTCACGGCATTTGAGGCAATAATTTTTGTCCTCGCACTTTCATTTTGAGCTTTGCCTCATCTTTTGCGCCTCTTTCATTTTCGGCAGCTGTCAAAGGCGCTGATTGTGTCGAAAGTGTTGAAAATCTTTTTTAAGCATCCAAAAGGGTTCTAGCAGGACATCAGCGGTGTGGTTGGATGTGATAGAAAGAATATTTGGCCGCTTTAGAGAAGAGTCAGTTGTCGAGAAAGCCGTTTAAGGTATGTTTTAGCAAATCATTTATATTTTTTTATTAAATTACTTTATTAGCCAAGTGTTCCTTAATTTTGAAGTTAATTGCGAATTCTAGGTTGTTTACCAGGGCGGCAGACTTGAGGTGAGAGTGTGGATATTCAATGTAAAGCAACCTCTTAAATTTAGATAAATTAATGTTATGGTAATTTAAGAAGATAAATCAATGGACAAAAATTGTTTAAATCTTACAATTTAATATTGTTTTATAGGTTATTGAGCTCAATATAAAAGTTACCGCAACGTCCAGCCAATTGCTGAATATCAAGAATCTAGTGTGGCCATCGACTTGAGTGATTATATTTCTAAATTCAGTAATTTTCTTTATTCAGATTATATGTTTGACTTCATGTATGTTTTTGTTTAATCAAATTTTTCATATTGATAGGACAAATATGAATGATAAGCATAATAGAAAAAGATGTGCATACGTGAAAGATCTGCATGAAATGAATGATATTTAGATAGAAATTATATGTAAGATAGACATGTAAAAAATATATGCATGATATAAGTAAGAGATATGCTTGAGATAAATATAAGTAAGAGATATGCATGAGATAGATTTATGAATAATATGAAAGATATGTTTGATGAATAGTTATACAACGGAATAAATATACATTTTAGTAGCATAAAAATATCTCAGAATAATTTATTCATGAAGAATGAAATAACTTATATATGAATGTTTGCATTTGCATGGTCAGAGGAGGATTTCACCCTCCAATGATACAGGCAGGAGACACCAGTGTACTCGCGCACGTAAAGTTATTCTTCCACCCTAGATAATTGTGATAGTTAGTTCACTAATAGTTGTGCTGACGAGATAATATCGGTCAAAGATGGGTAGACCAGAGTTTACCTTTCTAGAAAATTTTAATGTTTACATTACTAACCGCTGTGTCGACAGGATAAAATTGACTAGAGGTAGGTAAGAGACTTTCCACCCTAAGCAATTGCGATGTGTAGATCAGTAACGCTGTGCCAACAAGAGCCGACGAGGCATTATTGGCCAAGACTGTGTTAGGTTTGTTGATGGTGATCCTGGCAGTGACAGATGTGCATGTAAAGAGTATAAAATAAAAATAAAATTAAGATGTATGCATATAAAATATTACTGTTCATTTAGAAAAGTTCATTGATGTATGTATTAACATATATTATATTGCTTAGAAACATATATCAGGTTTCTTATAAATATATATCTGATTTCTTATAAATATGAAAGACCAACATATTATATGATTTCTTATAAACACGTACATAATGTTTTTTTTTCTTTTGATTACTGTAGTTTAGTAGTGTGATTACTCTCGAGTTATCTTTAGATAACTTATTATGTTACTTGAATATTATTTTTAATTTTAAACATTTGAACAAGATGAATAGAAGGGCAAATGTATACACAGAATACGAGAACAACAAACATAAAGAAATAAATTTCTATTTATTATTTTTAATTGATTTTCTTAGTGGCTCTTTCATATATTGTTTGAATATTAAATTGTTAGTAATAAAATTAGAATAACGGAGAATTGATTTCTACCGTCTGACCTTCCTTTTCTGTTTTTTTAACTCCAAGCTCGGGTCGGGTCATGACAGCTGGCTTGATTCAACCTAATGAAGGCTTCGTCAACTCGCGAGCTCCTCCTCTTCTTCCGTAGTCACCTTTTCCTTTTTTGCACACAACGATCCTCTTCCCTCACGACATTGTGTCCTAGGGCAAGAAAAGCTCTCAACACCTCTCATTCATTCCTCTGCTCTCTGACTGTGCGCTCGAGAACTTCTGTCTCACACGTCGATTTATAGAGCGAAGTCTTCGTCTCTCTTCTTTTCGGTTGTCAATGTCCTCTTTTCCTCTTCTCGTTTCCTTGTTTCCTCTTTCGATTGTTAATTTCTTCTTCCGCGAGTAATTAAAACAAGGCTTTACAATATGGACTTGCAAATTTTATACTTGCTAATTAGACATTATTAAAAGCATTGGACTTATCGATTTCAGCCCTTCAAGAAGAATGATCGGACTAGATGAATTGACTTCTAACTTTATTCTATAGATAGTGTGATTTACTTGAGTGTGTGCTTAACTTGATTATTTGAAATTAGATTTTAATACATGAGACTTATCAATTTTTAAATAACCAAAAGTTTTTAAATTTTTTTTTAGCATTTCTCGTATTAAGAACTATTTGGGTGCAAATTTAACATTAACCTACACAACATTCTCGGAATATTCAACTTTAAGCACCGAGAAAATTTGGTGGGGCACATGCAAGTATGTTAAAGTTAATTTTGATTTAGCCGCACGATATTCTCGAATTTAGTACAACAATTTTAATGATTTCAAGACTTGCATGTTCTTTTCAAAATATTTTCTTAGCTTCGATATATTGCCTTAAAGTTCGTACGAGTATTCTAGAATATGAAGTTGCATTTTATGAGTACCTTAAATGTCATATTTGGATTCATGAGAAGATAAAACACTATGTAATAGTACCTTGTGCATGCATTAGACATCATATAATTAAACCTTTTTAAGGCAAAAAAATATTTGTATAATTGCATCCTACAAGTGCTTAATGCATTAAAATGTGTGCAGATTAGTGAATTAGTCCGCAAGTTCTCCGTTGATCATGTTAGGCAATTAAACTTGTTCATTTGGAGAATGCTATGCAGACTAATATAAAATTGTTTTAAAATTAATTGCTCTGAGAAGTGTCCAAATTAATTTAAAAAACGTGCATTGATTTTTAAAGTGCCCAAATACATAAAATTGAAAAATCCATTTGTGCTCCGAGTAATGTATAAAGTGTTCAAATTCTAGGTTCAAGAATGTCGCACAGACTAGCTCAAAATCAACTTTAATTTACACGTATGCGCTCCACTAATTTGACTAAGTGTTTAAACTTTAATGGTCTGAGAACACTGCAGATTAAGGTTCAATTTCCCCTAAAATAATTCTTGTTCTGTGAAATGTGCAAGGTTCTATTAAAAAATTCATGATTTTTTAAAAATTGATAATTTTTATGTTTTAAAATCAAATTCCAAATAATCAAAAAGTACAAACTCAAGCGAGTCACACTATCTATAGAATAACATTAAGAGTTCAATTCAACTAGTTCGATCCTCTGTCGCTTAAGGATCAGAGTCGATGAATCTTAGTACTTTCAATAATTTCCAAATAACAAGTATAAATCTGAAAGTTCAAATAACCTAAATCGATTCTCCTCCCTGTTAGGATTGAAGTTGTCAATATTAAAATCTTTTTAGGATATTCAGGTGCCAAAATTTTAAATAAATTTCAAACAAGAGTGTGTCAAATATTAAAATTTTCAATGATGACCAAGTTTGATAGAAAATTTCAACCGGAGTAGTTTATTTTTCAAAATTATGTTTCAAAGTGTTTTCAAATAAATTCAAATGATATAAACTATAAATCTTATCCCATGTAAGCAAAATAGAGTTGACGGGATTTAGATTTAACCGCGTCGTTGTTAAACCCGATTCTTTGTAAGCAAGATATACACTTTTTTGGGTTTGAATCAAGCTATCAATTTCCCAATGATGGCTTTGTAGACTATAAATTTCAACCGGAGTCGAATTTTAAATCAATTTTCAAATTAAGTTCTCAAAATGGCAAATCAAAACATTCAAATTAAAAACAACACATCGAAAATTATAGAAAATTTTGTTCACCCTATATAACAGTTTATCGAGAGTGACAAATTTTTGATTGACTTCAGTTAATGTAGAGTTCCTATTGAGTGTTTATCTATTTCACCTCAAAATAATCTCATGCTAGTAAGGACGTAATCAGATTCTTTTGTGTGCATTGTTTGGCTCAACGACTCCGTACAAAATAATAGTTATGCCAGAGCTCGCTTGTCATGTTTTTTTTATTGCTCCACTTTAATTGAAGATATTTGTGGCATAATCTCATACAAAAGAAATAATTTTCTTGTTTGCACAATGACCTTAATTTTTAAACTGTTCTTAAATTCAATTAATAATTACGGTGGTAATAAATTCAATATAATAATTTTTAAAATAAGAAGTTTGATAAATTGATGATGAGAATAATGTATATCAATTTTTTTTAATATTTACATCATTATGATCAACGGCATAATCATGACCCCATTTGCAAGATATCTTAAAATTTTGTCCAATTGATATGCTGGTCATCAATTTCTTTCATTTTGTTGGTGGAAATGTAGTAATTTTCAAAATTATAAGCTTTTGATTAATTGATGATGAGAATAACACGAATCTTTTTTTTTTTCCATATTTACAGCTTGATGACCAACTCTTTGCTTGATCATGACTCCATTTGCAAAGATTCCTTAGAATCTTATTAAATTGATATATTTGATTTCTATATATAAATTATTCAATTTTCACCACAACTTTCTTATTAATTTAAGACCACCTAGGTTCTCATGAAATTTTTATCGGTCATATATTTTTTTCTTAAAGAAATAAATTAGGCCCCTATTTTAAGCATGTGTTGCAACAACTTCATTCAAGGCTTCAGTATGAGAAGACGGTGAAGTTCCATTTGGTTGGAGCAAACAATGGTTGGAAATTTTTTTGTTTGATGAAGCAGCGGGAGAAGAACGTCTTTCGAAGTTCTTTTGCAAGAACGGAAAGTTTTTGCCGTTTCAGATCGCAACATGCCTTCTCCAGTTCAATGAACTAGCTTTTAATAGAAATTGGCGGAACAGTGACGCTGATTCAAATGAAGCCTAAAAGTCGCTTCATAAACTCAATCGCGTTGTAGGTGGTTTTTTGCACCCCATATTACAACTTTAATTGCATTGCAATGCTCTTCTTCAAAGCCTACACTGTAACTTTTCTTACGACTATCTCAACATGGCTTGCAACTTTGTCATCATTGCATCCAAAATTGTAGCGCGACCTTGCTTGTATAGAAACCATGCCCTTGCAAACCTTCTATCTTTTATCACAGCCTTGCTTGTGTCACATCGTCCCTTTTTTAAGATTTGTGTCATAATCTTCCCCTCATAAGTATGCGTCGCAACCTTGCTTGTGTTTCATCTGTCCCCTTCCAGACCTGTCTTACAGCCCATTTTGGTTGTAACCCTACTAGTGTGCATCCATCCGTGCTTTAAATAGGTTTCGTAATCTTGTTGGCACAACCACGTTTCCTTTATCAATTTTGTCTATACCTTGGTGCCCTTTGTATTGCCCTTGTTATTTTCATACCTAACCTTTGGGAGAAACTATAGGTGCAACCAACAGACCTCAGGAACTCGATGAAGCTGCACGGAGGAGACTCACAAAGCGGCTGTACATACCTCTCCCCTCCTCAGGTTTGTTTATGTTCAGTTTCCTGGTTTCCCTTTGAAAACAATTCATACTTTCTTCACTGGTCATGAAGAAGCTAGAGCCTGGATTGTCCGTAATCTCCTCGATAAGGATGGGTTGTTCAAGCTTTCAGATGAAGATAATGCAACCATCTGCAAGTTAACGGAAGGTGCTCTTCTTTTATTTATAAGACTGCCATGTTTGAAACCAGACAGTTTATGAACTGCTGTGTGGTTCCAGGCTATTCAGGATCAGACATGAAGAACCTTGTCAAGGATGCATCCATGGGGCCACTAAGGGAGGCCCTTCGGCAGGGTATCGAGATAACAAAGCTCAAGAAAGAGGATATGAGACCTGTGACCCTTCAGGTTTGTCCCCTGCATTCTTCTTACGAGTCAAAGAGGTCATTATGCTAATCTTTATTTTTAGGACTTTGAGAACGCACTGCAAGAAGTGAGGCCTTCAGTTTCGTTTAGTGAGCTCGGCACTTACGAGGCATGGAATAGACAATTTGGAAGCTTATCAATGTAAGCGTTAGCCTCACCTGGGAGATCGAAACTATAAATATGTGATTCGTATTCAACATGACTTAAAAGTGTTATGAAATTCTTATTGCTCATTCTTACCTTCAAACTTTATTCTAGCATACTTTTGCATTTGTGTTTATACCCTATGTTCAAAATAGATGTTCGAAGTACCTAAATTAAATAAGGATCAAAAACTAAATGTAATCCCCAAACCTTGTTCATTTTAAAACTAAGATTACCTTGTGCCTCCTTCCTATTATAGCTAGCCTTTGCTTGAAGGGTTTTGTAGTTGAAATTTATGGTGAAAGGATCACTGGAGGATAAAGAGAGTTTGCTTGAAAGACAACATTAGTACTTCAAATAAATATAATTTAGTGCCTATCTCATTCAGCAAGATGCAATTCATCCCTATATTTCAATAATAAGAATGATTTTATCCAAGTTGAAATTTTAAACATATTTCCCCAAGTAAAAATGTATTGTTTTGATTTGGTTAAATAAGTGCATTAAGAGGCTCATAAAGTCAAAATTCTCTTTTAGATAGTAGTTCTTTAAATGCATATGCATATTAATTTATGACTACTCATGTTGATGTAATTTACGACTGGTGAGTTGATGGGTAACTTGTTAAATTAATTATTAAATCATTAATAATTAAAAGAATTTAATGAGCTTTAAATTTTCTTATGTTCAATAGCCATTTTAATTTAAGGTAAATCAGACAATTAGGCTCATGGGATCAATTTCATCATATATATTGATAAATAATTCAAGGATGTGGACATATTGAATAACAATTCTATTTTTAATTTTGATTATTACTCGATATTAATCAATTGTTTGAATCTTGGTTGGATTTGAATATGCTCATGGATGATGGAAAGGTATTATTAACAATATTTATAAGATATGACGAGGAGGAGAAGAACAAAAAGGCGATAACAAAGAATAAGAAGTTAATGCCTTTTAACACCCCAACATGATATTGTATACAAAATTTGCTAGTTACTCTTATATAAATTTTTTATGTTATGAGAAAAGCTATACTTTGATTTCATAAGAAAATCAAATAAAAAATAAATGACATGAAAATATTTATGATGGGATTCTTTTACACGTGGGAAACTTTATAAATATTTATAAGACTTCACTGACAATACATTAATATAATTATTGTAGGTTCGACTTCTCAAACAAAATCATGGTAAGGAAATTTAGGATGATGCCCAAAATAATTTTCTATTGATAGTTTTACAAAGTGAGAACTACCCTTCTCGCTTTCATTGAACTAGCCTAGGTCAAAGAGTATTAGATATATATCTTAGGGAAGGATTTTTAAGTGAGTAGGTTTTTGAAGTTGTAAGAGAAGTCACTTTGGTTGTGGGGACTAACATAAGGTTTGAGAAAGAGGTTTTACTATTTTTAGTTTCACAAGAGCATAATCATGTGGTTCATAGTTCAACTCTTCCTATTTTGAGTGAAATTCATGACTTGCTTTGTTCAAACATGTGAACAGTTAGGTGGTCATGTTTTTAGCATGTCATTTTAGCCTCAACTCAAAGTTGCATTGATTTCTTTAAGAATTAAGTGACCACAATAGTGACTTTTACCAACAAAGGGAAGCAAAACTATTTTTCCAAAAAAAAAGTACTAGCTTGATTGATAGCCATCAAACCTAATTCCTAATGACATATTGATTTTATTCAGTAGGAAGTAAAAAAACATTTAGTACTAACATCAATTCTGCACCAAAGTTTTGGAATTCTTATAACCTTAGTTCTTATTTACTGCAAGTTCATCATACAACTCATGACAAGTAAGGAAATTTCTTTATTGTGAAGCTTAGAACTTTATTAGAATGTTCATTAACAACAAGTGTGAGGTCATCCTTGAAGATTTGTAATCAAGAAATATTTACAATATCTCTTTTATATAAGAAGATATGATTTTAATGGTAAAGAGCAAAACTATTTTTTTTTGTAAAGATGAAAAAAGAGCTTTATAATTTGTAGTTTTAAAATTTAAAACTTTAAGGTTTATATGACATCCCTAAAAAATATTCTCTCTTCCTTACATATATTCCTTAAACACCATAACAAAAGTTTTAATTATTCATTGCTTCATGTTTTATCACCAAACTGCATGCTCTACGACACAAAATGTTAAATGAGAAGCATCAAAACAAACTTAAGAGTTGTTGAGATGATAATGCTTAAGTGAACGAGTGGCTCGAGACTTAAATATAACATGTGAAATGAGTATATCTATGATAGGGTTGGTGTAGCTCCACTGGTAGACAATATTAAAGAGGGTCATCTTGGATGGTTTGGTCACATTAATCGCCAACCATCTAATGATCATGTGAAGAGGGTGAATATTTTGAATTTGAATAATGTTTAGAAAGGCAGAGTTAGACATAAAAAGAATTTGACATATTGTATAAAAAATGAGTTTTATAGAATTGAATTAAACAAAAATATGGCACTCAATAGAATACAATGAAGAAAAAGGATTCATGTAACTGATCACACTTTGTGGGATAAAGGCTTGTTGTTGTTGCTGTAACACATTACATCTTGGCTATTGATTTAAATGGTGTAAGTTTCATTGTGAAATATCTAAAGGAATGCAATTTCCTAACAATTTTTTTTAGTGATGAAATGTGCTTTTATTTAGATCACTTTTGGTAAGGACTTTAAGTTTTATTATGCCACTTGATGATTTACGACATAAGTTTACATGGGTTTATCTTGCCTATATTATATTGAATTTCCCGACAAATATTATTACCATGTTCTTTTATATGTGGGTGATTAGAATTTACTTGAGCATTAATTATTTTAGTCTTTTCTCCATCATGGTACTTAAGAATGGGAGTGGTTTGTTCTCTTCTAATTATAAAAAAATAAGGGATTTTGGGAAAAAGCTCAGGATTTGGAAAACTAAGTTTGCTTTTACGAATTTAGACATTAGGTGTTGAGTTCATTAGTCTTCATTGAGGAAAATGCTAAACTCTTACTTATAAGGACAAGTAATTCTCCTACCTTCGACTTATAGGTTAGGGTAGGTAGGTTAAATTGTATGTTTCCATGGAAAATATACAAAAACCTTCTGTAGTTAAATTTTGATAATTTTTTTTTCATTTTTTTGGTTCATTTAGTTGCAAGATATAGTAATTTTTTTTTATTAATTCATATATTTTGGCAAACCTAAAGTTTATGGTCTCTTGGTTGACTCCATAGTCATTAGGTTATTGGAAGGAGCGGTCTGCAAGAACTCAAATAAAGGAACTTCTAAGGAAAAACTATTCTTTTTTCGGATGAGAAAATAGGATAAATTTCATGTCTCTAAATTCTATTTCTTTTGATGTTCTCACATGCTCATTTTAGCTTGATAATCTTAGGGATTACTATAATGGATAATGAATGTTTTAATTGAATCTCCTCCTATCACACCACTTGATTGGGGACATATCATTATATTAGATTAAATTGTTCCACCATCCATGAACTTTACTTGAGTCGTCCACTTTTTTTTTCTAGCTTTACATACATTATTTAAATCACAAGGTCAACCACACACTTCATGCGTGTTGGGATCCCCCTCAAAGAATTTTTATTGATGAGGCATTAGTAAATAAGGAGCCGAGGGAGAAAAATGAGAAGATGAGGTGAGTTTTGAGAATTGGCAAGGGAAGGAGATTGCTACTCACCATTTTAAGAGATCTAAAGCCTCTTTCAGGGTGATTTTACATGTGGTGTTCTTTTCTACAATCAATTAACTTTTCCCTTATAAATTTTATGGATGAGACCTCTTGGATGACCTATGACCTTAGCCTCATCATGTTTTCTTGATCACCATAGTGACTAGTTTGTAATCAAAACATTTAATGAGTGGATGTTTTAAGTGGTTGCTCCACCTAATTGACCAAAAATCCAAGACATTAAATTTATTTGATGCAAAGATGAAAGTTTTGAAGAAATGTCAACATAATGAAAAGAATGATCATCAAGTCTTAAGTGAGAATTAAGTATTTGAAAGGTGACTTATCTAAGGAGTTGTCTATGATGATGGTGAAAGCACACTCTCAAAAATGTTTCGAAGAACTCACGAATTAGGTTTATAAACTTGTATGTTTTCTTTTCTCCAATCCGTTAATTCATATTATTTTGATTTGCCTTCGTTTAGGTCCGTTTGGGGTCCAGGTTTTCCAACTTCAAGTCATCAATAGATACACAACCCATCCTTGCTCATGAAATACCTTAGAACCTAAGCCTAGTCTTAGTTCATTTACATTCAGAATTTAAATTAAAACCTGACTAAACAAAAAAAATAATAAAGATTAGTTGGCACATCACATGTACTCATTGATACCAAACATGTGGATTTAACACTACTTGGTGTTAAGCCGCCTTATATTGGTCGGTCATACTTAAGGTGATAAGTAGCAAGCTAGGAAACACCTTAAAAAAATATATATTTGTTTAAATTTTCATTTTCTTTTAGAGATTTACTACAAAAACATGGCCTCCAGTAAAAAATAAGTTTTAGGAATACTAAAACGTTTCCCGAACATCCAATTTATAAGCAAACAACTGGCCTACCATCCAACTATCTTGACAATCAATATAAAATATGATAATCACGTCACATATTATATAAAACAGTCACTCATTGTCATCCTGAAGTTAGTTCAGTGTTGATGACCTAAAATTTTTCTTAATGTGAGTGTAATGGGTGTTATATGAATATTTTAGTCTTTAGAGGTTCAATTTTTATGAGCTAGTGATTTCAATTCAAATAAATAAAATTTATGGGGTGAATTGTAAGTTTTTCTATTTGTTATTTTAAAAGGACATTATTTTTAGTCTACTTAATTTTTTATAAAATTATATAGGTTTTTATAATTTTTAAAAGAGTTTTCTGATTAGCTTAATATATTATTTTTCATTAATTTTATAAAGATTGACTGTGTTGGGAATTTTCACATGGGGAGGCCATATGACCCAACCCACAATAATGCATATTTTTTAACTCCAAATGATTGTAAAAAACTTGACCCAAATTATATTCAGCAGCTAGTGTGAATAAATGAAAATAAATAATAAATTTTCACTCTATGGGTACTACGAAAATATACTATCTTTTCAAGTAATATAAGATTTTTCTAAAGAACCCCAATATTGATCCCACAAAGAAAGCTGAAATTCTATAATATTGACTTGCAAAACGTCTATCTAGATTGCAGATATTACAATAGGAAAACAGTTTCAAAATATTGGTAACAGCTTAACACTAAATTTATGCAGAAAATAAAAACATAGACTAAAAGACTGATAAAGTTTAAAAGACTAACACAATTTAAAAGACTTTAAAAGAGAGTTTGAAATATTATGAAAAGATCTTTCCCCTTGCAAAGAGATGTTAATCAATGTATGAATTGAATGATGAAAAAGATAAAATGTTGTATTGTGCAAAATAGAAGCATTCCTATTTTTTACCCCCTCTCGATGCTTGCAAAGAACATTGACTAACCTAGAGTTTCTCACCAACTTGTGTAGTAGTGCTGAGTAGATTTTGGCCTCTCGCTTCCAGATTACTCATTGTGCCTCTCTATAGGACCCTATAAACATCAATTATACGTCCATCAAAACTTATCTCTCTATTTATTTGCACTCCCCTCAAGTTATTGCAACGGCTCTGCCCAAGATGAAATGAGGTACTCACTAATTGATGAAATCATAGCCCTCCCGGGTCATTATGATTCTCAACAGATTTTAATGATACAGATGGCCAGTTTGCAAAGTCAATGAAAAGCTGGTGAAAATGCCATCACATTTTCTTAAAATAAAAAGAGATTTTTAAATTATTCTCATCACACAAGATTAAAGGGAACTACTCAGAATTTATGGAGATAATACAAAAACATATAATTTGTATTGATATCAAAGTTCTACAATAAAAACTTAAACAAAAATACAAGATACTTATCTTAATGTATTTTCCCCAAGTAAATCATGAAGTTTCCTTGAATCCAATCTCCAAACTCTTACACAAAACAACGACTCGCACACACACACTATACTCCAACCGAACTCTCCATGGAAGCCCCAATATGACTTCCAAAAGGCTCCCTTTTCATCCAGAATTTTTCCTTATTAATAGATAACTAAAAATCACCAAGGGTCACTTCAAACACCCCTTCAAAATTTGGTCAAATTCATTGAATATTCTAGAAAGTTGGTCACTAGCACTATAACTCCCATTCAGCTCGTCTGCTAGCGCTTTGACACCAAGGGTAGCACTATGACACCATACAAATGCATCCATTTTTGCTCCATCTTGTCCTCATTTTCTCCAAATGTCCATTCCATATACCTAAAACCAAAAATATGCAAAATGTCTTCCTTTAAAGTGCAATATCATCAAAAATAGACATAAAATGAGCATAGAATGTACACTAAAAATAAGTTATTTTTAGGTGGATCAATTACCCCAAACTTAAACATTTACTATATAAAAATTATAACTTATGGTAGTGATTTTTACTTAAAGATTTCTATAGTTTTTGTTTTATAAATGCAAGAGTAAAACTTTATAAAAATTTTCAGTAACTCAGGTTAAAACTAAAATTTAAGAATATTTAGTAGTCAAGTCTAAGAGTTTTGATTTCTTATTCATTTCAAGAATAATTGCAATTTTTCATGCTAATGATGCTTATAAGAAGTACAAGAAAAAGAAGTTCATGAAAGCTCTACTAGTAAAGATGTTAATACTTCAAAAATAAGTCCTGAAATGTTAATAAATCTCTTTCCTTAAGATGATTCAAGTGAAGTCAATTTTTTATTAGGCGTCTCCTGAAGCTTCTCCCCACATTTTATTTTTTACTTTTAATTTTTTTTTCTTTTTTTTTTAGGATCATTTTCAATAGTTTCTTTTTTTTTTCATGTCATGTGCGGATTACTATATCTGGATAGCCTTTAAAGATTTTGAACTCCACCATTCTCTTCTTAAAGTTAAAAACTTCCCACATTTCCTTACTTGGTAAATGTGTATTAGTATAAAAAGATTTTTCATAGTCTCAATTCTTTCTTTTTTAAGTAAAAATCTAAAATCCTTAATAATTTCAAAAATACACTTTTCTTTACTTTAAATAGTAAAAGAATAATCTTATACTCTTATACCAAATAACTGTAGAACTAACCTTTATAAATAAAACTTTTACTCAAGTCTACTATGTCATTTATAAAATAAAAAATATAATTCTTTAAAGCTAACCCAACATACCTCAGGTTATGTTAAAACAATTTTTAAAAATATAGTTTATTGTGAACAAATAAGATTCAGTTTCAAAAAGTTTCCCTTTTCCCCCAAACTTAAATTTTTAATTAATTTAAAGCAGTTCATTTCATAATAAGAATGAGAAATGGAAAATTTTGAAATTTTTAAGCAGGTGAATAGTACATGTATAAGTAATAAAGCAGGTATTGAGCCATAGTATCTAAAATTAGCATGTATAACCTTAAAAGCACAAGTAAAAGACTACTCTAGTACACCCATAAAATATAACTGGAGCAAAAACAGTAAAGAGTAAACAATAGAATAAAAAGAAATGCAATACTACAGTTTAACACAAATATACACCCCAATACTAAACAAAGTACAATCATAACACTCTAACAAAAGTACAACACATAACTAACAATAGTGAAAATCTAAATACAAGAACTAAAAATAAAAGAAAAACAGTAAACTAATCATCTTTCACTTCATCATCATCAACAACATCAAGATCTGCATCGTCATCCATTTCTCTACTATCATATGGTGTAAAACTAGGGCATTTGAGAAATTCCACTTAATGATCACCCCTCATGTATCCCCCCATAGCCTCATAATAAGCAATATAAAATTCTACTCTCCTCTGCATATACTCATCATTGTGGTCCATTTGTGCTTCTAAACCCTTCACTTGATTTCGTAATGGGAAAATGTCACCTTGTTGTATAAATAATTGCTCCATTTACAGTATCTAGTGAAAAAGTACCAGCAGTAGAAGGTCTGAAAGCTGACGTAGAAGGAATATCAGGACCTCCACTCTTAGATCTAAGACTAGTATGCTTTCCATAAATTTCCAAATTCGTTTTCCCAAAAGGCTTATGGGGTGGTAAAGTTTCCTCCCATGTCTTATACTTAACTCCAGATTGAATGCACATGGTGGGAATAAGAGAAGGAAAATCCATACCTCTAGTAGTTCCTCCTCTAGAAGAAATAATCATATTCTTGTAAATAATAGACCAATGTCAATAGGTTTGTTCATCTAAATGCAATAGATCAAAGTGGCTCTTTCTTATGTTACCTCACTAAAATGGTTAGTTGGAAGCAATGTACCAGAAATAAAGTAATTCCATGCACGAGAATGAACATTTAACTTTGAAAGGAAAAGTTTACCCGTCGTTAATTCTTTATCTTCCAAATACCATTTCCATTAGTGAGGAAAATGGTGTAGGGTATTTATTTTACTTAGTTATATTAATTATTGTTGAAAATCCCAATTTTTGGACTAAAATAATTATTAAAATTAAATAAAAATTTGAAAAATACAAATTCTCCTCTGATATTCTAATTAACCCATGAGTAGAGTACTAACAAAGTTTTAAAGTCATTTGAGTTAAACTTAAAGAATTATGAAGTTGAGAGCCTTACGAGCAAAGTGGTAATTATGAAATTTTAGACTATAATTAAGATTTAGGCTAAATCAAAAGGGTAAGTGGGTAATATTGATCATAGTTAACCCCCTAGAATGATTAAAACATAAAGGGTCAAGTGTTAGAAACCACTTCATTCCATTTTCTCTGAAAGGGTAAAAATGTAATTTCTAAATTTTTGTGCTTTGGGGGCTAAATAAATTGGATGATCCTAATGTGAATAACTTGTGTTAGGAAAATAATAACTCACCAATTGGAAGCCCTATACCAATGGTTAAATGATGATAGTCTTTTGATAAGGATTAAGTCCATCCCACTCAACCTTTTCCAAAAAATTACAAATCTACCCCTGAAAGCTTTAGAGCTTGATAGTGAACTAAGATTGATCCAACATTACTTAATGAGGTTTAGAAGAGATAATACAATCAATTATAAACATTTCCTAAACACTACAAGCTCATTTCCAACTAAAGGGGTGAGAATTCCCTAACAACTTAACTTGCCCTTGAGGGTGTCCACCACATATTTCCTAAGGGAAACATCAAATGAATGTCTAGTCATCTTACTTATGGGTTAATTAAAATATTAAAAATTCACAGATAATAAATTAAAACATTACAACTAAGTTAACTAGGAATGATTAATTAATCATTCAACAAAATAATAAGTCTAAATGAACTTGAAATGACTCAGATGATTCTAAAGTTGTTCAAGGCCATACCTTGAGCAGTTTTACAATCTTTTGAACATTTTGAAGGATTTTCAAACCTATTATTCTTTCTTGAAGAGGATTATCTATAAAACTTTAGGGATCCACTAAGATATGACACGAAACCTCTTAATTCACAATTTCAATAAAAAAACCCTACACTACTTATCCTACATTAATAACCCAATGCTCAAGGATTTGAATCTTGAATAAGGCATTTAAATCCTTATGAGAAACTTGGGATATTTTTGCTACACATGGTTCATCAGGCTAGTATAAATCAGAGGTCTAGGTGGCAAGGGCTATGAAGACATTACTTATTTATGCTTTGCGAGGGATACAAAGTGAGATTTGGAATAATATCTCCTACCTCAAGGATCCTCAGTATAGAGTGAGGATATAACCAATGATATTATTCACCAGATTTTGGTAGGAATTATCCCCGACAGCCTTAGGATTGCTGGTAGTCCTAGCTTGATTAGAGTAATTATCCTGTGGACTATACTACTTTACAAAAATATTTAAGAAAACCAAAAAATTTCTTTTACAGCATCATTACTTTTGCTTGCTAGAGGAAATTTTACATGCATGAATGAATTAAGGAATTTGAATAGAAAATCTAAATTACAAAGGTCCACAGGTTAATCACTAGGATCGAGGTTAAGGATTTCCCTTCCTCAGGTTATCGGGATGATTATTTTTATCAAAGTTTGAATCATAAGGCACACAGCGCAGCTTTGAGCCCCCACCTTTACTAAAGTATTACAATTAAGCTTGGTCTTTCATATGTGATTACAGGTTTTTGTTACTCACCCGTGTTTCCTTACGGCTCGTTTTTCAACATTTTCGTACTGAATTTTCCTACTTTCTTTTTCCATAATTTACTTAAATTCCCTATAACTATATTATATTTTATGATACTAACCATGGAGTAGTAGCAGAGGCCCAGGTACGCAATGTTATGTTTTATTTCCTTCTTTTATATACTACACTTTTATTGTTCTTTTGTGTATGAATATTATCTGCAATACCTTTTAGAATAGGAGTACAACAGTCTGGTTGTATAGGAGCTACACAACGGCAAGACACCGACCAAACCATCTGCATGGACACTTTAAATTAAAACCCTGACCTTGCAATCACCGCGATGGAAGGCTTGTAGCATACTTCATGGGCAGCATGATAAGGATGCAAGGAAAGAACATCTTTGAGAGAGCAAAAGGGATCTTCAACAGCTAAACTTTCTTTATTTTAAACAACAACATTCCATAGGACTTCGAGGTAGTCATCCTATAACGACATAAATCCTCATATCATCTTAGGCCTTTGCACAGTCATGTTGTGCAACATAAGTCCCAACTCTTTTAGGACTCAAAGGTCGTTATTCGACATGACACAGATCCTCCTATCTTCCAAGTTATTTGCATGATAAGATATCATGCAATGGAAGCCCTAAATAATTAAATGACAGAAGTAAACATTAAATAATTTCATTCTTAATGCATAAAGTCCAACAATAGGATAATTTGGGAAACATCGAGGTTCTCCTTGAAACCTATGACATCCACTACTTCATTCTTTTGGATTTCAAAAATATTTGTTCCTATTTGATCCACTCCCATTTATTTTTTCCATGTACAACCTTGAAAAATAAACTTTATAATCTTGAAGACAAATATTTTTGGTCATTATCGAGAGGTTTTTTAAGTGACTTCGATCACTTAGGATGTAATTAACTATAGGGGTTTGTCTCTATAAGAAGCTAAATAACCCAGTAATTATAAACTCTATCTAATCCTTATATTAGATAGGGGAATTTATCGACCAACATATAAAAAGGTTCGCAGACTAAATGGATGTCATAAACTCTTTTATTTTATTTAATCGAGCCCACTGACAAGTAATGTGCCTATTCTTTGAGATAAATGCATTGTTTGTAGTATTGTGCTCGGTCATTTAAACTATTAAAATGTATGCGACCTGTTTGGTCTCACATTTTTTCAAAATTAAAATACTATTTTTCCAAATCAATTATATATATACATTAAACTACGATAAAATCGTTTTTCAAAGATTTCCTGGCCGAAAATAGCAAAATGGAAAAGGTCATAAAAGAGAAAAACAAATTGATTACTGACGGACTTCTTTGTAAATCGACAAATACAAGAATTTGATGGTACTACTAGAAGATTTAATTTCTTGCAACGACATCCAAAGACTTGATCGCGACTTTATAGATGTGTCTGATTTGATTAAGATGTATAAATATAATATTCAATAATGTTAAAGTCAAACTTCTCAGCGCAAGTATATGTATCATTCAAGTAATATAGGGCTCTAATGGAGTCCTAGATATCAATCCCACAGGGAGTAGTTTAGAATTACGGACTAAGACCTTAAAAAAGCAAGACTTTAATCACAACAGCGATGTCCAATTTGCTTATCTGTCACTAATAGGCAATTTAAATAAATAGATAATTTTAATAACTAATAAATAAGTAATGATATAAAGTAGGGTTTAATTGTGATATTCATTATATAAGAAAGCATCATTCTCCTTGTCAAGAAATTATAGTGAATGGATAAAATGAATTAGTTCAATTTATATTGTGTCAAATAGGAGCATACATATTCTTTACCCTTTGGTCCAGGCATAAAGAACATTGACTAATGCTATGCTTGGTTACTGATTCTGTGGTTAGGCTGGGAGGATACCGGCTCTCACTTCAGAGCTCCCACGTTCCCCTCACCTGAGGGCTAACATCTACACATCAGCACCCAAACGATAGGACCGAATTGGGTATTTTAGTTTGTCACTAAAATCTCTAATTTTTCACCCGATAATAATATTTCCCTATTTATTTACACCCAACTTCCAAGGGATTTGACCTCCCTGAATCTTGGATGTAACATTCACTTTAGCTGTAAAACTCAACATATTTTAACAAATCAATTGGCCAGATTGAAATTAAATTAAGATCGAAGTGAAAAGATCATCACAATTTCTTAAACATTTTCATGGCTTCACCAATTCAAATCATCATTTCACAAATCTCAAGATAAGGATAAAGATAGAGAAAACTACTCAGAACTCATGGGGAAAACACAACAAAACTCAGAATTCATATATAAAATCAAAGTCATACAAACTACAACAAGTAAATAACTTATCTTTAATTTCTCCCCAAGAACACTCCTTGAAGTTCCTCTGAATCTCTTCCTTTCTTTACAGCACACAGAATTCATCTTTGAAATAGCAAGGAGGAAGAAATCTCTCACTTTCCCTCCACTCTTACTATCTCTCGAAGAATTACTCACAATTGTTACACTTTATTGGAAATTCTATACACTAATAGTAACCTCTAAGGCCTCTAGCTCTCTATTTTTGGCCAAAATGTTCTTTTAAAGTTGTGGATGAGCTTTCCCAAGAGTTTCCTAAGCATCCCTTTAAAATTTGGCCTTATCCAAAGTTTGAGTGGGCATAACCGTCGATCTCTCCGTCAGCGGGGTCGATGGCGCTATCGGCGGGCTTCTGGAAAATTTTGTCCTGTAGTATCGGGAAAAACTCGTTGTCGGTGGGGTCGAGGGCGCCGTCGGCGGCCTAGTTCAAATCTCCACATTTTGGTCCTTTTCGCTCCAAATTCGCTCCTTTTTGCATCTTTTTGCTCCATAATTCATCATTCCTGCAACAAAACATCAAAAATACATTTCTTTAAAGTGCAATATCATTAAAAACAGTATAAAATAGGTATGAAAATCTCAACATATTTTTCTTTGGTCAAAATTCCTTAAACTTAACTATTACTTGCCCTCAAATAATTTTAGTACTATCTAAAGGTTATGATCTAATGCAGTAAAGTTTTAATTCAGAAATACTGTATGTTTGATTTAAATAAATACCATAGTGAGATTTTCAGAAAAAAATCAAGTAATTGAATTAATTCTGTAGCCACCAAGTTATCTAGTCATCAAGTTTTAAGAGTTCTAGTCTTCTATTTATTTCAAGAATGACTATAGGTTGCAATATTAAGTCATTTTGAATATTCAAGAGATAGGAACTTCATGAGAACTCCACTAGTAAAAGATCTAATTCTATAAATATAAGTTCAAAAATATATTTAAGTTTTCCCTTTAGGTAGGTCCAATGAAGCCAATTTTTGATTAGGCATGTCCTCAAGCTTCTCCTCACTTCCATAATTTTTCTTTCTTTTCTCTTTTTCATTTGGATTGCTTTCAATCCTATGTATATTTTTCTTTTCTTTTTAGAGATTGTTTTCAATCCTTTCTTTTTTCTTTTTTCAAGTGAGGATTACTATATTTGGATAGCCTTTAATGATTTTGAACTTCACTTTTCTTTCCCTAAATTTGAAACTTAAAACATTTTTTTACCTCATAAATATTTCATAGTTTTTACATCATTGAGCCCCAATCTTTTCTTCTCAAATGAATTTCCAGATTCTTAATACTTCAAAATATAGTTTCCTTTACTTTAAATAGTTAACTATAATCTTATTCTCTTATATTAAATATCTTAAGTTACAAACATTAATTTTTATTATAAAAATATTTCTTTAAATCTACTATAATATTTAAATAGTATCAAAAATATAGTTACCTGAATTAAATTCACTACAAGAATTCATATAAATAATTTTTGAAAATATTGAAATAGAGGACATCTAATAGTTAATCTTTTTCTTCACTCCCCCAAACTTAAATTTTTAAATATGAAATATTACAGGTGAAAAGAAAAACTATAAATATAAATCATACCTTAGTATTGTAGGCATTTTTATCATTCTGAAATTTCTGCAGGCCTTCTCAAATTTTTACTTCACCTGGTCTGCAATATTAGGAGCTTTCTACACATATAAATCATTAGAGGAATTTCTGGGTAATGAAATTTTAAAATAAGTATAAAATTGAAACATTAAATAAGCACAACATTTCCTAACATAACCACAATACTAACAAAAAAATTAAAATTGCAAAATAAAAATCACATTACAATACAATTCACAATACTACTCAACATCTATTAAACTACACATGCATATTTAACTATAGCACTAAATTTATAACAAAAATTAAAATCTTTCAAGTACAATGAAATAATAAAAATGAAAGTCCAAATACACAAACATCCATTTCTATTACAAACAGACTACATAAAATAAAAATACAAACATAAGTACATCAATTTCATTCTATATCAAAATCCCAAGCTATATCTTCGTTGCCTTGATCAGCAGGTGGATTGGGTTGATACTGAGTATATCGGGGGCACTCAGGAAACGTAACATTAAGCTCACCTCTGTAGTGTCAGGCCTGAGCTTCGTAATAAGCTACCTCAAAATTTGAATGTCTCTGCAGGTACTCACTATCAAAATCATGTCAGCGTTCTAAACCTTCAATCCTTTCACTTATCAATTCTACGCTCTTCCACTGCAAGATCAACTCATTTATCAAATCAGACAGGGTAGGGGAACTAGAAGGTGGAAGGTCATAACTTGTAGAGGGGACATCTCTACTAGTAGAAGGTTCTTGACTTCTACTCCAAGTTCTCCATTTCTCATGGGATTCATAAGTCATTAAATTAGCATTACTAATGGGTTTCATAGGATAAACCCATTCTTCATCTCCACTTTTCCCTCCAAAAAGTTTACAAATTGCATAAATAAGTCCAGGATGTCCTAAACCTCCACTAGTCTCACTCCTCGCTGTAGTCAATATATTCTTAAGAATTATTCTCCCCACATTTATAGTTCTACTATTCTGAATATAGAAATTTAGAATAGCTCTATCTCTAGTTACCTCACTATAGTGAAAGGTCGGTAACAGAGTAGAAGAAATGAAATTGTGCCACCCCTTAGAGGTGGCCTTCAACATGGAAGCAGAAAAATTTACCCGGTCTCGCTATTTTATCTTCCATGGTCCTTTCCCATCAGTGAGAAAGTTTATCACATCATTGAGGGGCCCTTACATCGTACTAAAGGATTCATATTGGTAGTTGTAAGAGTCTGGGACTTCATAAAAAGTTTTGATGCGGGTGGCAGTATACTCAACTGGGAATCCACGCACTTGAATGATTTTGTCATCAGAATAAATCACATTGGCGTAGAACTCCTTCACCAAATTTGCATCCACTTTATTGGTGGTGTAACAAAAGTTTTCCCACCTCCGCTCGGCAATAACTCGTTTGATTTCTCCTCTTAAACTTTCAAAAACTCGATCTTGTATGCACTTCTCTCCTTTAAATATGGAACTGAATTTTGTTTGAGCCATCGCATTGACGAAGTGAGAATCGTCAAACTCAACTCTTCTCTTTTGTCATGGAGCCATTTCAATCTAATCATATTATAGAAAAATTACTTCAAATATGTAAATCATGGCTTCCAGTAGTAATTCTAAGAGTTCAACTATAAAATCCATGAATCTCTTCCCAAATTTTCTTTACATTCCCAAATTTTTTGGATCTCCTCAATGTGGGAGAAATTCATGGTGGAAATTAAATATTTTTAGCTTAGAGTGAAGCTCTTACCTAAAGATGATCAAATATGGTGTCAAAAAGCCTTGAAATTGCCTCCCAATTCAAGATCTTTCAAGCCCTAAGTTGAAAATGACGTTTTTAAGAGGAAGGGGATGATGAATAGTGGCGGTTGACTGGTCAAAATCACGATTAAAGGTGTTTTTCGTGAGCTCACCGTCGACGGGGTCGATGGCGATGCCGGTGCGCTTAATTGGTATTTAAATCCTAAGTCTCGGGAAAATCTCGCTGCTGGCGGCGTCGAGGGCGTCGTCGGCGGGCTCTATTGATTTTGTCCAAATTTCAGATTTTTGGATTTCAATCAATTCCAAGCCTAAAATACATCCATTTAATCATTATAGATATAATTTTAAATAACTAAATGATGTATTTAGCACATATAAACTTTCACAACATAAAACATCACTTTATATATAAATTCCAATTGGTACAATATACGTTACATAACGCACTTAAGTTTGGTATTTTCTCAATCTCAATACATTAATTCAGCGTCGCAATCCAAGCCACAACACTCAAAATGCTGAAAACAAAACATCCTATGCTTAGTCTCAACTATACAGAGATCTATAAGCATAATTCTAAAGCAAAGCAACTACAAATTTCAAATCAAAATACATAGATAGAAACATAGGTAGTAAAATAAATCTACTAATCCTCAGACTCGGTACTCGATTCTCCGCCGAGATCGCCCATTGATTGTACATGAACGAAGAGGTTGTAGAAGGGTCAGAATGGAAATTCTTTAGTAGAATCCTCGTCAATTAATTTCATCCTCCTCATCAGTTGTATCAAACTATCTTCTAAATGTCCAGAATGTTCGAAATGTTCCTTCATCCTCCAGTCCAGATGATCAAAGAAATCGAAGATATTATTAATTACATTCATGACATTTTGTACCTCCTTTTCCAACTTGATTCGGCGCAGGATCACCAAAGACTTATCTGGAATTAAGGGTTGATCTGGCGGTGAATTCTGAGATGATTGATCAACTATCATGGCCATGTCATTTTCATCTTCAAAAACTGGGAATCTTTCAGTTGGATCCAAAGGCTTCCAATAGCAGTACATTTTCCCAATTTTCATAGGACACTTGGAACTGACTGCAAAGTGAGAAAATTGTAGAGGGGTGTCTAAGCCCATAATTTGATCTGTGAACGATCAGGCCCAAAACCGACTTCACAATTATAGATCCAATGTCGATCGACAGTCCCCTTTGGATGCAGTAATTCAAAATGGCACATTCTTTAGAAACTTTACTAATCTTCATTGTCGGTAAAATTTTTCGCAGAAATGAAAAGGTGCTAATGTTTCGAAACGGGATCAGGAGTGTTGCAGAAAAACTAAAATACCAGTTTTCTCTTGTTTCCCAATCACCAGTTTCGTCCGTTAAATACTGATAAATTTCATTCATCTGGTTTCTCGTTGGGACTAAATTGGAATAGTGATAGATACGAACATTTTCTATCATATATAATTTGTTGATCCGTGCAGGAGTGAAAGTGATCCATCTTCTTCGCACATAAACAACTCCTTGGTTGATTCCATGTAAATTTGCATAAAATTCTTTTACCACTGAAACCACCACGGCGGCAGTGGTGTAGCACAACACTTCCCATCTTTGTCGTACTATCGTTTCTTCAATATCCATCGTGGGATTATTCAATCCGCGATTCATGAATCCTTGTTCTTTGATTAATCTTTTCTTCATCAGCAACTTGTTGAAGATTCGTTGTGCTTCCGCACTAATAAACTTGCGTTGATTGAAAACTCGCATTCTGGGATTATCAGGGGAATTGGATGCCATAGGAATGGAATTGGTAGAGCTTCACTTCATTTTTGAGGGAAAATATGAATTAAAATTCGAATTTTTTAGTTTAAAAAGACTATTCCCGCCCAAAAACCGTCAAAAATCGCCACTCGAAAATAAGAAATTGTCATCTTACTGGTCTCGCCGTCGGCGGCCTCGAGGGCGTCGTCGGTGCGCTTCTGTATTAATTTTGTCTGGACTCTCGGGATAAACCCGCCATTGGCGGCGTCGAGGGCACTGTCGGCGCCCAAGGCAAAATTTTCATAGTTTCGCTCTGGTCTGAATGCGTTCCAATTTTTCTTCATGGATCCAATTTTTAAGATGTTTCAAGGGTAAATAAGAATAGTAGAGCTTAATACTACCATAAACTAGCGATAATCTCAAATAAAAACTACTATAATTACTATAAAAATAAAGATAAATATGGGTTGCCTCCCAGAAAGCGCTTGGTTTAACGTCGTCAGTCCGACCTATTCAGGTGTTATTCAGGTTGACTGATCATTAAAACCTCTTTATTATTTGGTCTTTTACCCTCATAATATGGTTTTAATCTATGTTCATTTACTTTAAATCTATTTCACGTTTTCTGATCTTCAATTTCAACAGCTTCGTAAGTATAAACTTGAGTCACAGTCAATGGCCCTAACCAACGAGACTTCAATTTTCCAGGGAATAACTTCAGCCTAGTATTGTAAAGCAAAACTTCTTGTCCTGGTTCAAAATTCTTTTGGTTAATCTTCTGATCATGCCATAATTTTATTTTTTCTTTATAAATTCTGTCGTTATCATAAGATTCATTTCTTAATTCTTCTAGTTCATTTAATTGTAACAATCTCTTCTTACCAGCATCTTTCAAATTATAATTGAATTCTTTAATTGTTCAATATGCTTTATGCTCCAATTATACAGGTAAGTGACAAGTCTTTCCAAAAATCAGTCTGTAAGGAGTCATTCCAATAGGAGTTTTATAAGCAGTCCTGTAAGCCCATAATGGAGTATCCAATCTAGTGGACCAATCTATTCTACTTGGGTTTACAGTCTTTTCAAGTATTTGTTTAATCTCTCTATTAGAAACTTCAGCTAACCCACTGGTTTGAGGATGACATACAGTAGAGATTCTATGAATAATATTAAATTTTTTTGTCAATCTCTGAATATATTTATTCCTAAAATGGGATCCTCCATCAGTGATAATCATTCTAGGCATTTCGTATCTAGTGAAAATATTTTTCATCAAAAATCTTGAAACACTTTTAGCGTCACAACGAGGTAAAGCTTGTGCATCAATCCACTTAGAAACGTAGTCCACTGCAATTTATATATATAAGTTCCCAAATGAAGGAATAAACGGTCGCACAAAATCTAATCTCCAAACGTCAAAGATCTCAACTTCCAATATGAAATTTAGAGGCATTTCATTTCTTCTAAATATATTGCCTACTCGTTGACATTGAACACAAATTTTTATATATCTATAAACATCTCTAAATATGGTAGGCCAATAAAATCCAGCTTGTAAAATTTTATAAGCAGTTTTATCAATCCCAAAATGTCCTCCAAATTCAGAATCATGACATTTCTGAATGATCAGCTCAGTTTCTTCATAAGGTACACATCTCCTCATAATAAGATCCTTACATTGTTTATATAAATAAGGCTCATCCCAAAAATATGTTTTCGCATCATGAATGAATTTTCTTTGTTGTTGCAATGTCAGCATAAGTGGCAAAATATCACTTACAATATAGGTAACAATATCAACATACCTTGGTATTTTCCACTCACTAATATTATAAAGTTGTTCAGGAGGGAAACTATCTGTAATTTCATTATTGGTGTTAGATAATTCATAGTTTTCTAATCTCGATAAATGATTAGCAATTTGATTATCAGTTCCCTTTCTATCAACAACCACAAGATCAAATTCTTGCATCAATAGTATCCATCTAATCAACCTTAGTTTAGCATCCTTCTTTTGCATCAGATATTTAATAGCAGAGTGATCAATATGCACAACACATTTAGCTCCAATTAAATAAGATCTAAATTTATCTAAAGCATATAGAATTGCTAGTAACTCTTTTTTAGTAACAGTATAGTTAATTTGTGCATTATTAAGAGTTTTACTAGTGTAGTATATCACTTTAAAAATCTTTTCATACATTTGTCCAAGAACAGCTCCAATAGCATAATCACTAGCATCACACATCAGTTCAAATGGTTTCTCCCAGTTAGGTGAAACTATAATAGAGGTTGTAATTAATTTTTCTTTTAATAACTCAAAGGCATTTAAATAGCTTTATGTAAATCCAAATTTCTTATCCTTTTCTAAAAGTTGGCATAGAGGTTTAGTAACTTTTGAGAAATCTTTAATAAAATGCCTGTAAAAACCAACATGTCCAAGAAAACTCCTAACTTCTCTTATATTAGTAGGAGGTGTTAGTTTAGATATAACTTGAATTTTTGTAGGGTCTGCTTCCATACCATCTTCTGAAATTTTATGCTCTGGCATAATTCCTCCTGCAACCATAAATTGACATTTCTCCCAATTTAGAACTAAATTAGTTCTTTCGCATAACACCAAAAATTTTTCAGGGTAATTTAAGCATGCATCAAATGATGTTCCAAATACAGAGAAATCATCCATAAATACTTCTAATCCATCATCAATTAACTTACTAAATATGGACATCATACATCTCTGGAATGTTGCAGGTGCATTACATAATCCGAAAGACATTCTTCTAAAAGCAAAAGTTCCAAAAGGACAAGTAAATGTTGTCTTTTCTTGATCCTTAGAAGCAATAAAAATTTGATATTAACTGGTATATCCATCTAAAAAGCAAAAGTATTTGTGCTCAGCAAGTCTATCCACTATCTGATCTAAAAAGGGGAAAGGGAAGTGATCTTTCCTGGTGGCAGTGTTTAATTTTCTATAATCAATGCAAATACGGCACCCAGTAGCTTGTCGGATATGTATTAATTCATTATTTTCTTTTGTTTCAACAGTCACTCTTCCTTTTTTAGGAACACAATGAATTGGACTTACCCACGCACTATCTGAAATAAGATATATAATTTCAGTGTCTAACCGTTTCAAAATTTCCTTTTTTACTACTTTTTTCATCATCAGATTAATTCTCCTTTATGGATCAACTCTTGGTTTTTATTTTTCATCTAATATAATTCTGTGCATACAGATTGAAGGACTGATTCCCTTAATATCAGCTAAGGTCCAACCAAAAGCTTTCTTATATCTATTTAATGTATCTAACAGTCTTTGCTCTTGTAGTTCATTTAATTATGAAGATATAATAACAGGTAATGTAGATGAGTCTCCCAAAAACTCATACTTCAAGTGGTTATGAAATGTTTTCAACTCAAGTTCAGGTGGTTTTATAATTGATGAAAATAGATTCTTGTCAGCATTTTCTGTAATATTCAACATCTCAAATCTTTCTTGAACATAATCTAATTCTTCATTTTCTAATTTATCTAGAATAATTTCATCATTCTCTTCAATTTGTTAATGCTCTTCTTTTTCAAAATACTTTTTTATCTTCAAAATATTCTTTAAAATGTTTATTTAGTAGATGTTCAATAAATTCCATGTGAAAACACTCATTATCTCTTTCAACAGCACGGTATTTCATAGATTTCACAATGTTAAAAGTCACTTCTTGATCATTTACCCTCATAGTTAATTCCCCTTTTTGAACATCTATCATAGCTTTTCTAGTAGCTAAAATGGTCTCCCTAAAATGATAGGTATTTCTTTATCTTCCTTCATATCTAAAACAATGAAATCCATAGGAAAGATAAATTTGTCCACTTTTACTAACACATCTTCTATAACTCTCTTAGGACATGTAACTGAACGATCGGCTAATTGTAGAGTTACAGAAGTAGGTGAGACTTCTCTTAATCCTAATCTTTTGAAAATTGATAGAGGCATAAGATTAATGCTGGCTCCCAAGTCACATAAAACTCTTCCATAAAATTATTCACTGATAGCACATGGTATAGTGAAGCTACCAGGATCTTTTATTTTTTCAAGAAGCTTTTTGTGAATAATTGCACTACACTCTTCGCTAAGTGCAACAGTTTCGTTGTCTGTGAACTTCCTTTTCTTGTTCAGAATATCTTTCATAAATTTCACATAATTGGGCATCTGCTCTAGAGCTTCTACGAAGGGAATGTTCACCGTTAACTTCTTAAGAATTTCTAAAAATTTAGAAAATTATTTATTTTGTTTGTGTTGCTTCAACCTTTGAGGAAACGGTGGTGGAGGTTTCTCCACAATAATTTTTATTGGTGTAAATGGATACTCTAAATCTGGGTACTCATGATCCTTTTCTTTTTCGTTATCCACTTTCTCTTTTTTAGTTTCTATTTCTTTTTGCACTCTTGTCTCTAATTCTTTTCCACTTCGTAATTGAATCGCCTTGATTTGTTCTTTTCCTTGATCTTTAGAATTTGGTTCCACAGCACTCGGAAAAGTTCCTAATGTTCGGTTACTAAGCGCAGTAGCGATATGCCCTAATTGGTTTTCAAAATTTTTAATAACAGTTCCTTGATGTTGTAATTGGTTTCCTTGAATCTGTAATTGATTTCCTTGATTATATAATTGTTAAACCATGTTTAATATCAGCTCCTCCATAGATAACTTCTTCTCCTCAATTTGAGTATTACTGTTAAATCATGGAGGATAAGAAGGTCTATAGTTAATGTCCCTGGTTGGATGAATTTCTTAATGGGTTCACTGAGTTGTTTGCCCATTGCTGATTTGTAGAAGAATTGTTATTCTAATTAAAATTTGGACAATTCTTCCAACCTAGGTTATAATAGTTTGAATATGGGTTGTTGGGTCTATTAATAGCATTTAAGGTTTCACATGAAGGTTGAACATCCACAAATTGCCCAGATGAATTTTCTTCCATCATAGGAGGTGTTGAAGAATAATTCATCCCATAATGATCTAATTTCTTTAATATTGTTGCAATCTGTGAAGCTAACATAGATATTGCATCAGAATCATGGATACTAGCTACTCTTTTAGGATTTACCCGCTCAGAGGGCTATTGAAAATTGTTGGTAGCCATTTCTTCTATTAATGAGTAAGCCTCATCAAAAGATTTTGACATTAAAGAACCACCAGCCGCAGCATCTATAATCGATCTAAGAGATCCCACTAATCCATTATAAAAAGTTTGAATTATTAACCAATCTGATAACGAATGATGAGGACACTTCCTAAGAAGATCTTTAAATCTCTCCCAAGCTTCATATATTGACTCTCCATCAATCTGACAGAACGATGTTATGTCATTTCTTAGTTTAGCAGTTTTGGATGGAGGGAAATATTTGGATAGAAATTTCTATGAAAGTTCTCCCTAAGTTCTAATAGATCCAGGTGCTAACGAATTTAACCACATCTTAGCCTTATCCCTTAGTGAAAAAGGAAAAAATTTAAGTCTAATAGCATCGTTTGAGACTCTGTCATATTTAAAAGTAGCACATAGTTCTAAAAAACTAGCGAGGTGTAATTTAGGATCTTCATTTGGTGTACCTCCAAATTGATTGTTTTGTACCATTTGGATAATAGCAGGTTTAAACTCAAATGAATTTGCAGCTACATCAGGATTTTGGATAGATAAGTGAATCTCATCTACTGTAGGATTTGCATAATCTCTTAGGGGTCTAGGTTGGTGTTCATTCTCTATTCCTTGATTATTCAGGTTGTTTTCCATTGTATCAGAATTTCTTGGTTCTCTTCTTAATTTTCTAATTCTTTTAACAGTGCGTTCTAAATCTAAATCGTAGGGTATAAGATTTTCAGGTCCAAATTTACGAATATAATTTGAAATCAGTACTCAGAAATATAATTAACTTAAATATAAATATAAAAATAAGTTGCAATTTAAGTAAAAATTTTCTAATAATCCTAATTTGTCCGTTACTCTGATCATAATTTTACTCACTCACTCAATCACTCCCCGGCAACGGCGCCAAGAACTTGGCTGACTTTTTTGTAAATCGACAAATACAAGAATTTGATGGCGCAACTAGAAGATTTGATTTCTAGCAACGGCGTCCAAAGACTTGATCGCGACTTTATAGATGTGTCTGATTTGATTAAGATGTAAATGTTAAAGTCAAATTTGTCAACGCAAGTATACGTATCGTTCAACTAATATAGGGCTCTAATGGAGTCCTAGATATCGATCCCACAGGGAGTAGTTTAGAATTACGGACTAAGACCTTAGAAAAGCAAGACTTTAATCACAACAACGACGTTCAATTTTCTTATCTGTCACTAATAGACAATTGAAATAAATAGATAATTTTAATAACTAATAAATAACTAATGATATAAAGTATGGTTTAATTGTGATATTCAATATATAAGAAAACATCATTCTCCTTGTCAAGAAATTATATTATGTCAAATAGGAGCATACCCATTCTTTATCCTTTGGTCCAAGCATAAAGAACATTGACTAATGCTATGCTTGGTTACTGATTCTGTGGCTAGGCTAGGAGGATACCAGCTCTCACTTTGGAGCTCCCACGTTCCCCTCACCTGTGGGCTAACATCTACACATCAGCACCCAAATGATAGGACCGAATTGTGGATTTTAGTCTGTCACTCTAAAATCTCTAATTCTTCCCCCGATAATAATATTTCTCTATTTATTTGTACCCAACTTCCAAGGGCTTTGACCTCCCTGAATCTTGGATGTAACCTTCACTTTAGTTGTAAGACTCAACATATTTTAACAAATCAATTGACCAGATTGAAAGTAAATTACGATCGAAGTGAAAAGATCATCACAATTTCTTAAACATTTTCATGGCTTCACCAATTCAAATCACAATTTCACAAATGTCAAGACAAGGAGAAAGACAAAGAAAACTACTCAGAACTCATGGGGAAAATACAACAAAAATCGGAATTCATATATAAAATCAAAGTCATACAAACTACAAGAAGTAAATAACTTATCTCTAATTTCTCCCCAAGAACACTCCTCGAAGTTTCTCTAAATCTCTTCCTTTCTTTACAACACACAGAATTCCTCTTCGAAGTAGCAAGGAGAAATAAATCTCTCACTTTCCCTCCACTCTTACAATCTCTCAAAGAATTCCTCACAATTGTTACACTCTCTTGGAAATTCTATACACTAATGGTAACCTCCAAGGCCTCTAGCTCTCTATTTTTGGCCAAAATGTTCTTTTAAAGTTGTAGATGAGCTTTCCCAAGAGTTGTCTAAGCATCCCTTCAAAATTTGGCCTTATCCAAAGCTTGAGTAGGCATAACCGTCGATTTCGCCGTCGACGGGGTCGATGGCGCTGTCGGCGGGCTTATGGAGAATTTTGTCCTGTAGTCTCAGGAAAAACTCGTCGTCGGCGAGGTCGAGGGCGTCGTCGGTGGCCTAGTTCAAATCTCCATATTTTGGTCTTTTTCGCTCCAAATTCGCTCTTTTTTGCATCTTTTTGCTCCAATGACTCTAATTCATTATTCCTGCAACAAAACATCAAAAATACCTTTTCTTTAAAGTGCAATATCATTAAAAACAGTATAAAATAGGTATGAAAATCTTAACATATTTTCCTTTGGTCAATTACTCTTGTACTGATAGCCAAACCCCTCAGAGGGAAAAAAAACTACAAAAGAACTCACAAGCTCATTTGCAGAACTACTGAAGCCAAATGCATGAGGGGAGTGAAGGAAGTGGTTAAAAGCATTTGTCGTGGTCATAAAGGATTGTGCAAAAATTTCACCTACTAATGTAATCATACACGTCTGCATAGTATGTGAGGAAGATGATATGTCATCTATATATATATATATATATATATATATATATATATATATATATATATATATATATATATATATATATATATATATATATATATATATATCTGTGTTTGTGTGTGCGCACGCATGTGTGTGTCATCAAAGGAGGATCATTTCACAGCTGCAACAATGAGGAAGCCAACATGTTGCATTCTTATGATGACAAAACCAGTCAAGGGGAGAGTTCGACCAGGAGGTGCAGAAGAAGCTTAAAACTGAATATGAATAGGTTGTGTATGAAGTGATGGAATTCGTTATATGAAAATAATGTGGAATCAAAAAAAATTCACAAAATAACAGTCAAACGCAAAAGATTTGTGCGGTTCGGTGTTAAGATGATTCTCCTACATCCACGGGAAGGGAGATTCCACTAACACTGGATTGAGAGAAAGAAAAAATGGCTTAAGGTTACAAATTTAACACTTCTCATCATATCTTTCTCATGAACCCTAAGTCTCTTTTATAGAGGAAGATTTGAACAAACAAGCAAATAAAGACAAAAGACAAATTTTCCCTTAATTATAATAATATCCATAAATACAATAATCTCCGCCTCTTCTCTTCTAGATAATTGAGAGATGACTAAATGAGCTCCAAACTCAAATTTTAGCTGCACCAAAAAGGTTGCCTACATACCGCCCTCTTGAAGGGATCAAGCCCCACGTTCTTCAAAATGCCCTACTATGCAATCAATCTCAAGCTAGGATGTTTACCAAACTTTTACATTAAGTGAACTTCAATATTTTTAGTGTCTTTGTGAGCATGTTCATTGGATTCCATTTTCTATCTACCTTCTTCAACAAAATCTTGTTGTCATCAATCAAGGCTTGAATAAGTGATACCTCACATTAATGTGCTTGATACGAATATGATTTGTTGAATTTATAGCCAAGAATATCACAGTCTAATTATCACATAACACCTTCAGAGACTCCTGATCAACTCCCAAGTCATTTAATAGGCCTTACATCCATAACACTTCCTTCATCACTTCCATGATTATCATGTACTCAGCCTCCATAGTAGACAAAACAAAAGTAGACTGAAGAATTAACCTCCAACTTACTATACCTCCCACCAATGTGAATAATTAATCAATCGTAGAACTTTTTCTATTCATAACACATGCATAGTCTGGGTTAGTGTAGCCTACACACAAATCTATAATAGATGATTGCCTCTTAAACATAAAGGCTACATCAACTGTACCCTTCAAATATCTCAAAATACTCTTCATAGTCTCCTAATGTTTTCTTTTTGGATCATGCATAAACTTGTTCACAACACTAACTACTTGTACAATGTCCGGTCTAGTACAAACCATGGCATATAATAGATTGCAATGTGCTACAAGTACTAAGTGAACACAGATTGAGGGATTCTTGACCACTACGGAGGACATATCGTTGCGCAAAACCTTTTGTCACTAATCTTGTCTTACACCACACATAAGCTCCATGAGTTCCTTATTTACATACAGTCTTTTGCACCTGATGGCTTTTCTTCTCAGAGGAAGTTTCACCAATTTCCAAGCGCTATTCTTTTGAAGAGACTACATCTCATCAACCATTGTTGCTCTCTAAAATTCACAATCAACTCCCAAGTCATTTTGGGACATTTGGTGGCCTAGTTCTACTTCTAGCACTAGACACCTGAGTAGGAATCTCATCCTCAACAACCTCTTCCACCACCTTCTGAGCACTATCAACCGATACCTTCTAAGCTGCAATTGAGTCAGATATTTGATTCGGAGTGGAAAAACTCTATTGAACAAATAGACTTGCATCAAACTCCAACTTCTTCTGCATATTTGTTGTCTCGGTAGAACTCTCCACCAGCTTTAATTCCCATTTTTTTAACAAGTTTGTCTCGTTGAATGTAACATCATTGCTAATGACAACCTTCCTTTCTAACTGATCATACAACTTGAGGCTCTTGAATCTGAGCTTAAATCCAATGAAGATTGCCTTATTTTTTTGTGATTTCATTTTATCATTCTGCACATGGTAGTAAGTTGGACACCCAAATACTCTCAGGTGCTCATAATGTCTAGTAGGATAGCCTGACCAAATTTCTTTTGGGACCTTCTTCCTAAAAACTACAGAAGGCTGACAGTTTACCAAGTGACATGCATAACCTATGGTCTCAACCCAATAAATTATATCCAATCCAATATTGGAAAACATACATCAAACTTTCTTCATCAAAGTCGGGTTCATCCTCTCTACCACCTCATTTTGTTGGGTGTCTCAGAAATAATAAAGTGGTCTTCTACCTAGCTATCAAGCACTCTTGCAATAATACATCCAAAGTGTATATGTACCCATTGTTTGATCTAATATGTTAGATCTTTTTACCGGTATGAATTTTAATCTATTTTTTCCAAATTATGAAAATCTCTTGCACCTAGCTTTTGTGCTTCATGGTGTACAACCAAACATTCTTGGAGTAATCCTCAATAAAAGAGATGAAGTATCTCCACCCGCTGAATGATTTTGCCATTTATCGGGTTCCAAACCTCTATGTATACTCTAAAATACATTATATATTGTGGATGATAGTACCAATAGATACACGTGTCTTCTTGTCAAATACATCATATTCACATAAATCAAGTGCTTTCTCCTTTGATTAATCTTTGTTTCACTAAATTTTGAAGTGAAGCCTCTCTAGCATGAGCTATCCACATATGCCACAACATAGTGGTATCAGAAGAATCATCGGTAATAATAGTCATTCCATTCAATATACTACCTTGAAGATCGTAAAGATTATGATAGTGAACTCCCTTTATAAAAATCATTACTCCATGGCATATTCTCACAACTCATATCGCAACAACTATCTTGTATCCTTTATAGTTTAAAACATCAATTGGTAGCGAATTCTTTCTGATATCTAGAATGCGTTTAACATCTGTCAGCTCCCTCAAAGTACTATCATGCATCTTGACAAAGATAATCCCTACACCAATAGTACAACAAACTTAATCATTGTCCATTGTCACTACATTGCTATCCAACTCCTTGTAAGTGCACAACTACCATCTATGAGGACAAATTTGATAGGTAGCACCTGTGTCTAGAATCCAACATGAATCATCTATAAATAAACTTTCAGAAACTGTAGATAACAATACATCTGAATCAGTCTCCTCACATATTTTCACAATGAAATTAGTTTTTGCTTTATATACAACTTTTCCCTTTTCCTTCAATGTCAGACAAACATTCTTCCAATGATCAATCTCTAAACAAAAATCACACTATTTTTTTCCAAAACTATGCCCACAAGACTTGCACTACTTTTGAGAAGTGTCGTAGCTGCCACCTTGGTTTGTAAATCTCTCCTTCTCAGATTTTCCACTGTGGAGTGTAAGTGTCTTAGCTGACTCCATATTTGTGAACTCCTTGTCCCTTCAACAGAACTCATGATTCAGCAACTTCGTTGAAACTTCACCATACTTCAAGATCTCATTCCCATGAATGAGTGTCATCATGAAGTTTTCATACTCATCTGAGAGAAAATTCACCAAAAGAAATGCCTTCTCTTCATTCAAGTGTTCATCAATAGTACCCCTTAACTCACTTGAAATTTGTAGAGTCCACACTTCATATGGAAATGGTTCTCCAAGCTCTTTGTGAGATATTTGTTCTTTAACATCTACCATAATTTCCCTGCAAGATTCCCTATCATTTCCCCATATTTGATCTCTTGGGTCAAGAAATTTCAAATTAAGCCACAAGCACTCCAGTTCATCCTCAACCAATCACTCTCTGACATCTCTTCATCGTTATCCAAGGCTTTCTCTAGATTCAAAGAACACGACACATGCATCACCTTATATTGACACATGCCAAAGTTTCATCTATCTTTGAATTTCATCACATCAATTTTGATGGGATGCATAACCATCAGATGAATTTATTTTCCACCCCCATAATGGACATTGAAGAACCTAACATCGTGGTTTCAATCTTAAAATCTCTTTCCCTAATTGTGTTAATCTTTTTATCATTCTTAGTATTTCTTCACATCCTTTTCCATGGTCTTTTTCAAGCTATTGATTAATGCTTTTATCCAGATTAGTATTAAACAAAAACTAATTCAATAATAATAATAAAGCCTTAATCCCACTATGTGGCGAGATATTTATTTATTTATTTTTGTTTTATTTTAACGACGCATGAGTGTATAGCTGTGTGTGAGTCTAATGTGATAAACTGAATTTAATGAAGGCATGCACTTTAACGAGACGTGTGTTTTAGGCCTTAAGATGTGTGTCTCCCTTTTTTTTATTATTAATATGATATGATAGTTTTTATTATTATTTTTTATTTTTATATATTTTTTTTTTATTTTTATGAGCATGGGATAATATTAACTGGGGAGAGAGAGTGTGAGGGTTGTCATGAGAGAGTTATTTTTAATAAGATAGGATAATAATTTTATTATTATTATTATATATTATATTGCATTATGTTATAATATAATAATATTATTATTATTCTAACTATTTAATATGCGTGTGGGAGATAAAATAAAGATAGAATAGATTTCTCTTTTTTTATTATTATATTATTGTAATAGTAATAATAATAATAATAATAATAGTGATAGAATTATCATTTCCCATATTTTAGTCCAGACACGTCCTCGCAGCAAAATGAACATCCTCTCTAGGTAAAATCGATGTTCTGGACGCTCCGGCGCAGTCCGTTTCATTATTTGAGGTCGTTCAGACAACCTCGTCGACGATAGGGTCAAAAACGCGTCACATTGAATTTTCATCAAAATTTTAGCTCTCGATCGATCATTTCAAAATTATTTAAGTTTTTCAACAGATAACGGCGCATACGATGCAAATTACGATGATTGAAAGTGTTGACCGCTCGAATTGAGAAGCTGGTGCATGCACGAAGGTGCAAATTATGTAAAAGGCAATCCTATGGCTTAAAGGTCCTATAGGGATAATTATCAGGGTTCCCTTATGTAATCTCTAATCTTTGTATTAAAGATTATTGATCACATATGAAACCAACATAGAGAACAGAGATTTGGTTGAGATATCTAAGGAGAATGTGGGTACCATTTCTAAGATGCTAAGATAGTCATTAGAAAAGTTCTAAGGCGAGACCCTAGTCACTAAAGGAAAGACCCAAAACCCTCACCCAAAAGTGAGGTCAATAAATGGATCCCCAATAGGTGTGGAGTGCTAAACAAGCACATCACGCGTATTGGCGTTGATCGAGGCGATCAATGGACTAATCAAGCAAAGTTGAAGTTAACTTTCCCTTAATTAGTATATTACTCAGTAAGGGAGGAACTGCGCTAGTATCCATCATGGTAGCTTAGTGAACACCCACTGGGGATATAGAAGGTGTTATCCGCTGGGGATGAGCAAGAATGTTATTTATCAAAGGTTTATGTCTGTGTATTTTTTTAGAAGCTGTGAATTTGGATTGCCAACATCATTATTGGGGATCACTAGATAGAAATTTTGATTTATAGTTAAGATTTCAAATTATCAAATTAAATAAAATATGTGTAATATCATAGAAAGACTAGACCAGGAAAAAAAGGATTCATCTTCAAGTTGAGAGACAGTCAAAGACACTATTGCACTATTTGAGGTATATTGTCTCAGTGGTAGCAGGTGCCAAAGAAAGAGAGTCTAGGATGTTATGTACATTTAAAGAGGACTTATACCTAGCTCAGATATATATATAGATTCAACCCATATCCGTCAAGGGAAGGAAGGTATGAATCTAGAGGTATTTTTTTGATTCGGTAAAGTAATCAGCATAGCCACAAGTGGAAAGTGTGTATTTCATTTCGTGTATGCGTAGTCAGTGTCGACGTAGCAAAGTGTACATAAATAAAGAAAAATTTTAAGAATGTCTTGTGCGCGCAATAAGGGCTTACTATCCTGGCAAGAATTATCGAATGCCTTTGTTCATTTCAAGGGGCTTTACTCATATCTCAAAGGTGAGGAATTAAATGCCTCAACAAAACCTGGAGGCCTTACACTTATCCAGTGCAAGAAGGAATCAGGTACCTTGCTGGTTTACTCCCTTATCCAGTGTGTGCTAATATGGTGTAGCAGAGGTATAAGGTGCCTTGTTGGTTTACTCCATGTTCAGTGTGCAAAGGAATTGGGTACCTTGTTGGTTTACTCCTTTATCTAGTGTGTGAAGTGTGACAACGGAGGAATCAAGTGCCTTGTTGGTTTACTCCCGATCCAGGTGGAACAGGTGCCTCAAACGCGCTGCAAGGACTTATTAATTGTTCCAGAGAGAATTTTTTGATGTCATAGTGGGTCTTACTCCTATCTCAGAGGTGAGGAATGGGATGCCTCAATAGAACCTGGAGACCTTACACCTATCCAAGGCAAGAAGGAATCGGGTACCTTGCTGGTTTACTCCCTTATCCAGTGTGCGCTAATATGGTGTAGCAAAGACATAAGGTGCCTTGTTGGCTTAATCCTTATCCAATGTACAAAGGAATCAGGTACCTTATTGATTTACTTCATTATCCAGTGTGTAAAGTGCGATAACGTAGGAATCGGGTGCCTTGTTGGCTTACTCTCGATCCAGTGCATGAGAAATTGGGTACCTTGCTAGTTTCCTCCCAATCCCGTATATTTATTTGGTGTGGGTGGAACAGGTGACTCAAACGCACTGTAAGGACTTATTAACTATTCCATAGAGAATTTTTGGATGTCACTGGGGGTTTTGCTCTTCTCTCAGAGGTGAGGAATTGGATGCCTCAACAGAACCTGGAGGCCTTACACCTATCCAGTACAAGAAGGAATCAGGTACCTTGCTGGTTTACTCCCTTATCCTAAAGAAAATTGTAGGAATTTGATGCCTCAACAAACCTGGAGATCTTACACCTATCCAGTGCGGGAAGGAATCGGGTACCTTGTTGGTTTACTCCTTTATCTTGAAGAAGGTTGTAGGAATCAGATGCCTCAACAAACCTGGAGGTCTTACACCCATCCAGTGCAAGAAAGAATCGGGTACCTTGTTGGCTTACTCCCTTATCCTGAAGAGAATTGTAGGAATTGGATGCCTCAACAAACCTGGAGATCTTACACCTATCCAGTGCGAGATGGAATCGGGTACCTTGTTGGTTTACTCCCTTATCTTGAAGAAAATCTTGAGTGGTGTGAGAAGTTTGATATCTAGCATTGTAAGGGGAATTATGAAAGAGGTGTGAAAATATGTAACATCTTTATAGAGAGTGTCACAGAACATGTGAATATAATATGATGTTCGAGATTGGAGAATTATAAAGGGTGTGATGAATATCATTTTGCCAGTTCGTTTTGTGTTCAAAGTGTTCTTGGAATTTTTTGTATTTTTGAAAAGAAAATATTTTATGAAAATACATATGCTTTGAAAGTTTTTTTTTAAAATGAAATAATATTCTTAATTAACTTTTTTTAAATATTTTATCATTTTTTATTTGTTAAAATTGGATTGACATTCAGCTTGGTGGCTTTCAAAAGATCGCACTCCAACAAACTTAAAAGGTACTGCAAAATTGATCTCATTTCTGTCATGCAACGCTTAAACTTATGACGAATATAAGTGTTTGCATTGATGATAACAAATTCAACTGCTGAAGCTGATAGACTAATTAAAGAAACTGGCAGACATATCATAACGCATGCTGACAACAGGGCCGAGGCAGACAAAAACAGTCTAACATTTGTGGCTGAAGTGACTAAGTCACCCCTCTGGGTATGTGCTCCAGAAAGAATCCCTCTGCGTACATCCACGGGTAAACTTGACTTAAAGCTCGAGAGGTTGTAGCTCTTCTAATTTTGGATCAGGCTTGAACCAACGAGGGGTTTTCTCTGGATCCATCCTCCTGAAAGTAACTGAAACCCGTCTGGTGGGCACTCCAGGAATGCAATGTTTGGCCAGGTCCACACCTTTTTCTTGTAACATCAATACTGATCCAATTGGAAGCGGAATCTTAAACGATCCTTAAAACTCACAAGGTCATAATATGGTAATCTCCTTACCAAATAGTATGTCACACTCGGTCACGAAAGAAACTGTAGAAAAGGGTCGTACAAAGTCATGATGGTTGATGGGGGAGGAGTGCAGTCCCCTCGATCGTATATGTTAATTATATAGTTGTTGGGGATGCAGTCCATCGGTAACACCCTCCATCGAACAATCCACTTTATCATTTTCTTTAAAACTGCGGGCATCGGATCCACTTTGTCATGCTGGAGTATCCTAGGGGAACACCATCTTTAAGTGCAAAGTTGTGACAGCATCTGCACTGGATGGTAATTCTTCCCTTTCCTCGCATCTATTTCTCTGGTTTAGAATATGTTTTCTCGCGTAAGCAACCTGCCCTACCTAAATCTCTTAGATGGAAGACACAGTCCAAGGTCTCTTTCTGATCCTCTTTCGAGAAGACATCAGTGTGCAGCTCCAATCCTTCTTCCAAATTGACTCGCTTCCAACCAATCTTGACCTGATACTCAAACGTTTTACGTCAAACTTTCTTCATTTTTCTTATTTCTCGTTTATGATCATCTGATCTAGGTGCATAATCCATGTGTCGTGGTATATAAGGCCCTATCTCTTGTTCTTTCTTTTTCTTATCTGTCAACGTGCTGGCTATGTAATACTCCAACGTCTTGTAACTCTGCAGAAATAACACATTGCAGGTGTGACATTCTATGAATGCCCCTTGTGGGTGCCCCTGAGGCATTCCCCCCGGGCATCCCCCAAAGGGGTCAGATTCCCTTCCTCTTTAAAGTTTGTAGGAGACATGTACCCATCACAATCATTACAACCCTGACAAGGCGATGTTGGTGTTTATTCAGGCAAACCAGAAACGATAGTCTTGACCTCTTCTTGCAGAGGCTTGGTGACTGCTCCTTTATCTTTGGCAATTTTGTCAAACTTGTTTTTAACAGGTGTGTTAGGTATTATTGACTCCATAGCTAGAGCTTTCTCAGCCCTTTCCAGGGCCTTCTTCTTGCGACGAGCAACGTTGTGCCGGTGGGTTCTCTTCTTAGCTTGAGTCTCAAAGCCCCTTGCCACATAGCTAATCATGCAGTCTTCGGGGTTTGCTACCATTGATTTCAAATAACGAGCTTTAGACTTCTGAGACGACCTCTTCATAAATGGGGTGTGATGCAAGTCATGCAAAGCTGAAACTAACAGTCCCCGATCCGACATTTTCCTGTAAAAGACAGGAGAAACGTCAGCACCCTCTAATTTAGGTAAAACTTAGAATGATAAAAAAATTATTAAAATATTTATATATTTAGTTTAATGGAATTTTGAAAAACATATGCAAGAAGGTGTGATAAGAAGTGACGTGCCAAATTTTGTTCATGACAATTTTGAGTTTTATTACATTTTTTTATTGATGCCCAAAACAGACAAAAAACCCAAAAAAGTAGCAAAAGAGGGTCACTAAAGGTTTCAGGTTGCGTAGTATTTCTTTAAATATCTCCCAATAATTGGGAGCATTGGTCTCTCGCCTTGACAATCCACTAGTTGATAAGCTCCTCCGATGAAGACTCTCTCCACGACAAATGGTCCCTCTCAAGTAGGCTCAAATTTTCCACCTATCTTACGGTGTGCCATGATAGGTTTTTTGAGGACCAGAACGAGCTCACAGACCTTAAAAGTCCTTGGGTGGACAAACTTATCGTGGGCTTGAAACATTTTAGCTTGATAAAGCTCTAGATTCTGTTGCGTTGTCAGCCTTCGTCCTTCTAAACTTTCTAATTCTTCTAGTCGAAGTCTGGAGCTATCCTTTGTAATAATCTTGTTTTCCATAGCCACTCGAAGAGAAGGCAATTTTATTTCTAAAAGGAGCACGACTTCGGACGCATACACTAGAATATATGGTGTGGACCCAGTGGGGGTTCTGACCATTGTCCTATATGCCCACAATGCCTCCAACAACTTCTCGTGCCATTGTCTCTTATTGGCTTCAAGGGTTTTCTTTAGAATTTGTACTAGAATTTTATTGAAAGCTTCTGTCAGGTCGTTTGCTCTTGGATTGTGGATCGTTGAATACCTCCAATCTATACCATGTCGTCAGATGAAGCTGTTGATTTTAATGCTCTTGAAAGTTGTTCCATTATCTGAGATTATCCTCCACTGTACCCCAAAATGGTAAACAACCTGGTTTTTGAAAAATTGTAGAACATGATGTGATGTCACTTCTCGTAACGGAATCGCTTCTGGCCATTTCTAGAAATAATATGTCGCTGCAACAATAAATCTATGTTTTTTAGAAGAAGGGGGGTATATAGGACCCACTATATCTTTACCCCAACACTTGAAAGGCCACGAGGCGACAGTCAGGTGTAGCACATTCAGTGGTTGGTGTAGGACCACCCCGTGTATCTGACACCGATGTCACCTTTTGGTCGTTTCCATGCAATCTGTCATTATAGTAGGCCAATAGTAGCCTAGTCTCTTGATCTTCATTTTCATCTTTGGTCCTGACTGATGTGCACCACACAGTCCGGCATGAACCTCTTTAATAAGATTTTGTGCCTCCTTACGACTCAAGCACCTCAACCACATCTTATCCAATGCTCTTCTGAACAAAATACCATCGACCACTGCATGTTACATTGCTCTCTTCAGTAACTGATACGCCACTGATTTATTATCAGAAGCGTACCTGTCTGCAGATATCTGACGAATGGATGTCTCTAATCCTCAGTATCCTCAACCGCTGTAGTTGTTATTACTGAATCCTTTTCTTCTGCTTCACATAGTCTTTCTATATCGATTCTGGATAACACTTGTTTTCCTCTAACAGCAATATTAACTGAATCGGTGGTGGGCATGTGAGTTCTTTAGCTAACTTTGTTAAAGCATCCGCATGCAAGTTATTTCCTCGAGGAATCCTGTACAATGTAACATTTTGAATTTTTTCTAACAGTTTTATGTCATACTCATAGTATTCCTCAAGTCTCAGTTCCAAAATTCTGTATTGACCGGCGATCTGTTGGATAATCAACTACGAATCCCCGTATATGTTGACATCTGTAGTACCCATCAAAATTGTCAGTTCTAATCCCGCTATTAAGGCCTCATACTCTGCTTCATTATTAGTGCACGACTCTGAAAGGTGATAGGAATATCTCATCATTTCGCGCTCGGGTGTCACGAACACTAAACCAATTCCCATCTTTCCAGGTATCACTTTATGTGAACCTTGAACTCTTGTAGTTGATGCAGCTCTGTCAAAATACATTTCCCAACGTTTCTCATTGGGAAATTATACATTCAGAACTTTCTCATTCGGTAGATCGTCGTTGAGAGGGGACTCAGCTGGGTGTCACGAACACTAAACCCCCACCGGGTGTACTGCCAGGAAGTCTGCTAGTATTTGCACTTTGATAGCACAAAGAGGCACAAAAGTTATATCAAATTGTAACAATATCATCAACTGCCTAGCTAATCTGCCAGCTAGCATTGGTCGACTCATTAGGTATTGCAAAGGATTAACTCGTGAAATTAAACTAACCTTATGCAAAAGCATTTAATGTCTTAGCTTCTGAGCTGCAAAGATTAAAGCTAGACAACGCTTTTCAATTGGAGGATAGTTTACTTATGTTGGTATTAGACGTGTGCTTAAATAATAAAGAGCATTTTCTTTTCCCTCATCATTAAGTTGTGCTAGCAAGGCTTCGAGGGAGTCATCTAACACCGCGGTGTAAAGTATCAAATGTCGACCTGGGATAGGGGCCGCTAAAACTGGAGGCGTCATTAAATATTGTTTGATATTCTCAAAAGCAAGTTGATAAGTTTCATCTCAAATGAATTTGGCATTTTTCTTGATCAACGTAGAAAAAGGTTGACACCTTCCCGATAATTTAGATATAAACCATCTTAGATATGCCAACTTTCCTTGTAGGGATCGTAGTTGTTGTAAAGTTTTTGAAGATGATATTTATAAGATAGCTTTTATCTTATCTGGATCAATCTCAAGTCCCCGGTGACGGACAACAAATCCTAGAAATTTCCTTGAGGTAACGCTGAAAGCGCACTTTAAAGGATTCATCTTGAGATTATATTGTCGTAACCAATTAAATATAATCCTCAGATAGTACAAATGATTGTTCTTTTCTTCACTTTTAATAACCAGGTCATCCACATAACATTCTACTTGTTTATGGATGAGATTGTCAAATATCTTTGTCATCGCTCTCTGGTATGTCGCTCCTGCGTTCTTCAGACCAAAAGGCATCACTATTTAGCAGAAGATTTCGATTGGTGTTCTAAAAGTTGTTAATGAAGCATCCTCGGGTGTCATCTTTATCTGATTGTACCTAGATGAGCCATCCATGAAGGAGAAGATTTCATGAGATGAGACGATGTCCACCATTAACTCTGGTATTGGTAGGGGAAATTCATCTTTTAGACATACCTTATTCAAATCCCTAAAATCAACACAGACTCAAATATGTCATTTATTTTTCTTAACTGGAACAACATTTGCTAACCATGTGGAGGTACTGTTCTTCCCTCACAAAGTTAGCATCTATTAACTTCTGAACTTCTGCAACAACTTGTTGTTTAACTTCCACCCTCATTCTACAAGGTGCTTGCTTTACAGGGGGGATACTTGAATCAACCCGAGTCTGTGGACTGTGATTTCTGGTGCTAAACCCGACATCTCTTCATAACTCCAAGGGCTAAACCCGGCATCTCTTCATAACTCCAAGCGAAGCAATCTTTGAATTCTTGGAGTAATTTGATCAAGTCCTTAGACTCCTTTACATCAAGCAGGGAACTAATGAAGGTATTGTTCTTCCCTCACAAAGTTAGCGTCTATTAACTTCTTAACTTCTACAACAACTTGTTGTTCAATTTCCACCCTCATTCTACGAGGTGCTTGCTTTACAGGGGGATACTTGAATCAACCCTGAGTCTGTGGATTGTGATTTCTGGTGCTTAACTCGACATCTCTTCATAACTTCAAGTGAAGCAATCTTTAAATTCTTGGAGTAATTTGATCAAGTCCTTAGACTCCTTTTCATCAAGCAGGGAACTAATGAAGGTATGTATAGGCTCTTCCTCTATTCCAGAGTTAATTTCCCTTAATTCATCGATACTAGACTTAATCTCTTCCTCAAACTCAAAGGGAACATCTTCTATCAGTGGCTCTTCATAATCTTCATTAACATCCATACATTGCTCCGTAGTAACAACCATGCAAAATTATGTATCATCAAATTGTCCTATCGTTCTGAACCCAAGACCGCTCTTTGAATTAAAATTATGGGCCTTGGTATCCCATAGCTTTTCAAAGAGTTTCAATTTATTTTTTGGCATATGGCTCGGCAATGAACCTTGCTGAATTAACTTCTTAACATAAGGCGGAAAGTAACCAAAAAGTACTTCCATTAATTCATTAAAATTTTCTTCAAAGAGTACATCAATATCGGGAGAAGAAGTAGTAGTAGTAGCAGAGTAAAACTTGATGGGCTTCATGCCTTCAGTATGTACTTCCTTAACCCTAATCTCTCAACCTTATTGGATTTGATTGGGGCTAAGGTCATGGCATGTACATAGTTGTTGATTTGATCGTACATCATCTGGTATGCATCCTTTTCTTCCTCTTTAACTTGAACTTTAAATTGAGGCTTTTTCTCGTTAATAATTATCGCCTTTATTTGAAACTCTTCATCGTCTGAGCTGGTTTCCAAGTCGACTTTAATGGATGGATTGTCTAGTTTGAACAACCCATTGATTCTTATTTGACTGCATCCCCGACCTTGATCTCGGATATGCAGACTAAAAGAATCATCCTCCTCATGTGGAGTGGGAGAATGGATTTTTGAATTAGATTTGACTGAACCCTCTCTCGTGTCTTTTTCTTTGTAGTGTTATCTTTATCAACTGTAGCATCTTTGGAACATATGGTCTTCCTTGGAGGTGCATAATAGACAGCATCTTCATCGGTCCCCACTTCGTGAATTGAGAATGGTTGAAGATCTCCTTTAATACATTGTTCTCATCCATCTTTGTAGTACTTTATATACTGATGTAGGGACGACGGTACCATATTATACTCATGAATCCAAGGACGTCTGAGTAAAGCATTAAATGAAGTTTCTGAATCGATGATATGGAATTTTGCAGTGGTTACCAAATCTCCGGCATTTAACGTCAAAGTAATAGATCCTAAAGCTCTTTCTCCTTTCTGGTTGAATCCCCTTAACATCATTTTATCATTATTGAGTTTTTTTGCATCGATATCCAGATAAGCTAATGTTCGAAGATTCATTATATTCAATGAAGCTCCTGGGTCTACTAAAACTCTGGAAAGAACAGGTTTTCCAATATGGACTGAAATATAGAGCGGTCTGTTGTGGTTTGCTGTCCCAAGTAAAAGGTCTTCATTCAAAAAGGTGACTTCAGGTTGATCTTGTAATGAACAGACCACCTCAGGGATGTACTAGTTAACTAGGCTAAGCAAATTTCAGGGTCTAGTAGGGCCTCGATGAGTGTGTGTCTCATCTACTTCGACGGGATTAGAGCATAAAAAATACTTAGCTTTGCTGGTAGTTTCCTTAGGTGAGAGAGTACATTATATTCCATTTTGTTGATTTGTTTAACTTGGTCTAGAAGAGATGTTTTCTCCACAAGTGGAGGTGGTTCCTCTCGAGTGATTGTTTGTTTCTCTTTCTCTATTGGGGTCCCTCGTGGATGCAACACTTTACCACTCCGTAAGTTTATCTCTGTAATTTCTTTCATTTCTTGTGTTGACTCAGTGGAAGTTTCTCCTAATGTCATAGTCAAATCCTCTGCATCTAACTCTGACTCTAAAGATTCAAAACTAACTATAATAGGTGTTCCTTTGAACTCGAGGGTTGGCTCCTCGCTCAACGAATTATCATAATTGGAATCTCCTTCACTTCCACTATCTCGATCATCACTAGCAGTGGATTGTACGATTTGAGGATTGTTTTGAGAATCAAAACTGTGAGTAATCTAGTTATCGATATCGACATTCTCAAAAGAAAGAGTCAAAACGTAACCAAAATTAGAAGCATTATCATTATAATATCCTGACAGGATAAAAAGATGATCATACAGAGTAATAGGCTTAAGGATTTTCTTCCCCAAGTCACTAAACACTACCCTATCAAAAGCAGCCCTTATCCTAGGCTTCGCATTATCAGTCTCATTCTTTTCCTTATCTTTGTTGATCTTCTCACATACGGGCTTTTCCGGTGCCTTCTCGGGTGTAACCTGAATGGACAGTTGACCCTGAGTGGTAAGCTGAGCAAGTGGTTGATCTTTGGAGGCAACTTAATTTGGAGCAGTCCGAACCTTGCTTAAAATCTTCTTGGATGACTTATTCCAAGCTGTGTTCCAACTTTCACCTTTGGTACAAGAATAGACCGGTTCGGCTGTGATCATATTTATAGAACCTATGACAGGTTCACGTAAATATTCCTTTGGGAGGGTTATAGTTCCAACTCGGTAACTCCTCTCGAGCCAATTTTTAAAAGTGACACAATTTTTTATCGTATGACCCAACATTCTGTGGTAAGGACAATAGTTTGGACTATCTGTCCTACCAACTTCTTCCGGCCTCTTAGCTTCTAGAAGCTTGAACTCAGTCTTCTTTGACAGGTTCCTAAAAATCTTGGCCACTGCCTCGTTCTTGAAAGAGTAGACCTTGTTCAAGAGCTCTTTTAGGGTCGGTTTATTGTAGTTTCTAGGTAGATTTGAAGATTGTTCTTGCTGAACAGACCTCAACGCATACTGTCGATCCTGAGGCTGAGAATACTGAGGCACGTACTGCTGATTGGGTTGAGGATTTTGAGGTGGACGCTGACTAACTTGCTGGATGAATGGTTGAGTAAACTGGGGACCTGATTGTTGTTGTTGATAGGAACGTTGAGGATGGTCATCCCTATTCATTGGCTGCTTTCCTTTATCAACTACAGATACCGTCTCGACTCTCTTATCATAAGCCTTCGTTGGTCTGGCCCTATCCGCTTTACCTTCATTCGAGTGCTTAAGCTCCTCCTGAAGCTTTTCAGCCTTGGTGAGGAGCTTCTCGAAAGACTTAATGGTAAGTCCCTTAAGCATGAAACTGATCTTTCCATGGATATTCTTAAGTACTATTTCAATTGCATACTTTTTGCCAATTTGTGGCTCGCATTTCATGCTTAGGTTTCTCAACCTTAAGAGATAATCCACCAGTGTCTCATTGGGCCTCTGCTGCTCCCTAATGAGATATCCTATAGCCACTCGACGCTGTGTCCTAGCAAATCTTTGCACGAATAGACTTTCTAATTCAGTAAATGTTTTTACTGGTCCATTAGGAAGATCAGTGTACCACTTAAAGGCTATCCCTGATAAGCTGCTAACAAACAGTCTGAAGAGAAGAGTGTCGTTCCCATTTACGTTGCAACAATTGGCTCTGAAGTGTGTTATATGTTGTCTCAGGTTTCCTGTTCCATCGAAAGTTTTGAAGGTAGGAGGCACAAATCCCTCAGGATATGAGACAGAATCAAACTCCTTTGGGTAGGGTCTACCCTTTGGAACTAATGATCCTCCCTTGGACTGGGTTATGGCCTCTCTAACCTGCTGGTCCATATATTGTTTAATGTTCTTTTCAGGTACCAAACTCTGAATGGAGTTTCTTTTGGGCTCATCCTCTTTATTGGTAGAGGTGGAATCCCTTCTGTCATCCTTGATATGCACTATGTCTGGTGGATGCACCTCCATAGTTGTTGGAGTCAGAGACTATGCAGACATCATGGTGATTGTAGCAAGCACCTCTTCCATTCTTCTCTCCAATCTAATGATATGTTCATCCCGACTCTGAACTTCTCTACGACAGTCTGTCTCAGTGTCCTCCTCATCAGAAGGTTGAATTTCTCGTGAGGCTGCTTGGGCTCTTGTATCAACCATATTGATTTCCATGAATTCTTCATCAGAACCCGTATCGGCATCGCTGATTCATCGCTCTTTGGCTAGCTGGCTCAAGTTAGTTCATAACTTGTCCAATTTAGCCTCGATTGAGCTCTCTTCAGCTGCTTTGATATCCGGCTGAATCTACTGCAATTGTTTTTCCTCTAACTTTACAATTGGGGAAAATATAGTGGCATCAGTCGAGCTATTGGACTCGTCCTTCTCTCTTGTAGAACGGTCCTCCATACTCACTGAACAAACCAGTCTGGAGACTTTGGGAATCCAAACCTTCTTCCTTAGATATGTATGGGGATATAGTGTCCCGTTGACATCATCAGAATCGTGGGAAGAGGTATGCTCATCATCGAATAATCTAGACCTTGTAGTAGAAGCCTTCTTATCGTAAGAATCTATTAAAGACTTCTTTTGTACTACAACGGGCTGAATTCTAGGACCTAACCAGGATTTGACTGGTATTCTGCTCTTAAGTGGTTTAGTAGTGGTAACAGGAACTGAAACTGTCAATTCGAGGTCCTAAACGGAGTTTAGCATATACACGAGGCACAGATGTCTTCCGAAATTTCTGAAATTTCTGCGAGTGTCTCAGAATTTCAGCTTTCACTTTTGATGAGATTATAGATCTCATCCTCTTTACTAATTCAGCTACACTACAACGTTCTTCCTTTGCTAGATTTTTGAATACCAATCGGACATGAGATAAGGGGGATGTTCTCTCTCTTACCCTACTCTGTCTATGAAGTAGTGGCAGTGCTGCGTCAATTCTGTAGGGACTTTCTTTAGTTGGAGCATCGAAAAGTGCATGAAATCACTTCCTTGAAGAAGGGGAGAGGTTTCAAACACTTCTACCTCTTCTAACTGGAGAGATTTGTCATCAGAGGTTACCTTTGCAACTTCATCTTTAGCTTCCTTATGAAGTTTTCTCGATATATTCCTTCTTTGAGACTGTGTTAGAGGTATGGATCGTGAACTAGATCCAACCTCAAACACAGACGGAGCAAAAAAAAATTCTGACTCTAGTTCTCGAATTACTCTCTTTCCCTTATCAGGAACGACAACAGACACAACAGTTGTGAGTCCAGCAATGGACGAGGTAATTGGCTTAGCAGACGACAGAACTACTGGCTGAACATGCATGGCAGCCTTAGTGGACTTCATCCTCTTGATGGGAGGGAAATTGTGTTGAGAGCTCTGATCAAATTGAATTGTGGGCTTAACCACCTCAAAAGTTGTCTTAATAACAACACGCGGAACTTTCTCCAGAAACAACTCAACTCCATCATATTCGGACCCAAACTTGACCATGGATTCCTGGCTGAGAGAAGCCTCGTCATAGGATGAATAGTTTGCAAAGCTAAACAACAACTTTAGAGTCGACATTGTCACTGTCAATTGAAGGTTGGAATGTCAGAAACGGCCTAATTCTTTGTTAAAAGTGGTAAGGAATGTCTGTTTACTGGGCAGAATTTATAATTAAAGTGAATTAAAGTTTATTTCAAATTGTAATTAGTGTATAAAAATGAACTGGCAAAATAAGTGCGAAGAATTGGGTTTAATCTGACAAAAATAACTCTAAAGTGTAAAATGAAGTGTAATATTCATACCCAATCCAAAATCGAAGATATAAAATATTATTTTGGTGAATATGATTCACCACCACACCTATAGGGGTTCCAACCCCACAAAAAAAAATGAAAGCTCAAAGGATTCCTGGACTCTTTGTTTATTATGTTTAAGCAAAAAGTCCTAAAATACAAAAGTGTTGGTTGTACTCATCCAAGAAAGAAATGGACCAAGTAAACCAACGGAAAAGATGGCTAATATGGTTCGAGAGAAACGAACACATTACTGATGTATGAAAACAATTATTCCCTACTAATATGGAGAGAGGAACTAGTCCCCAGCGGAGTCACCAGAATTTCTCAGTCGTCATGCGGCTTGATGCGGTTTAATTTAGCATAATATAATGTTTAGAAATTAAGTATTTTAATTTAAAAAAAAATGGGGTCAAACTGATCCCATTTAAAGGTAATCTCCTTGCCAAATAGTATGTCGACTACATGAATCTTTTTTCTTCATTGCATCCTATTTAGTGTCATATTTTGGTTTAATTCTAATAAATTAAGATCTTTTTTTTTATACAATAAGCCCAAGTCTTCAAAAATCTACCTGCCTTTCTTAACATAAGGTAAATCTAAAACATCTACTCTCCTAATTAAACAAAAACTAATTTATCAAAATATCATAAGGGTTGTTTGGAATTACTTTTATCTTTTTTTTATCCTATGCTTTTATTTTATTTATATTTTAATTTGAAACAAGACATATTTAATATTTTTTATTACGACATGACTTTTTTTAAAATATTCAAAATATATAAAAATCATTTTAAATGTTTTCTAAAAAATGCTTGTAAACAAAAAATAAAAAAAAATCACATTAAATAAATATATTTTTATAAACAAAAAAAAATTAAAAAAAATAATCCCAAACAATCCCTTATATTTCAAATATTTATATCAAATCTTCAATTCAATCGTTCCAACCACTAAATCGAAACTAGTTTAATTATACCGCCAGCTTCGTTCTCTGTTAAACAAAATAATTGAATAGAGTTTCATGGAAGACATTTAAATGTTTAAGAGTCGAGTCGGATTTCAAATTGTTCAGCTAATATTAAGCATTGAAAATACTTCTAAAAAAACAAAATTCCCCCATTAAACAACTCATCTCCATTAACTTTAATCCAAAAAAAACATAATTAATTACTGAACAAAACTAATTTAAATTTAATGAGTTCAAAAACTGGTTTGAACGCATGAAACAAATGAACAACTAATTACTATTTTAATCACTAACTCAAATAAAAACACTAACATAGCACAAAAAGACTTGTGAACTGCACTAGCATGACATGTTAGATGTTTTTCAAAACTCTTCAAATCTTCTCAATGATTTGAAAAAAAAATGATAATTTAATTTTCACATTGAAAACAAGTAAAAATGATTTCATCATTACTTGAGATATATTTTATATTAACAAGCAATCATATGAACACTATAGACAGTTTGTCCACTCATCCATATGCTTCTAAAATCATCACGAGTACACAAACTACTGTTGCTAAGAAAAATCCTCAAAGCATGATATTGGGAAAAGAAAAAGAAGAAGAAATAAAAAGGGAGCTTACATGCATACCACTGAGTTAACTTAAATACCTATATAAACCACCTACAAAAATCGTCAAATTCATGTAACAGATGAAAGAATAGAACAAACTGGAAGAAAAAACAAAAGGACGGAGTTCCTTTCCAGAGACATGCATTAATAAGCTCAAAATAGTCATGTTGATTGTTGACGTTGGCTCTCACAACCGGGGCAATTATGCAAGCTCTCGTGGATGTAGATATCACAGTCAAGGCAGAAATGTTGGTTGCACTTTGGGCATGAGACATGGGGATTGGATTTGCTTCCTGTGTATTATAGGAGAATCAATGTAAAAAATTGAGCATTTACATACATACCGAATATTTTTTATGGATTTACATATATTACACCTAAGCATTCATAGTTACATGCAGACCGCTCAAATATTTAACATCAAATAAAAAGTGTCATTGTCTCTATTTTTTTAAAAGTGAAATACAACTTATCTCTCTTTTGTAGCTTTATGACACCAAGATGTTATGAGTGTAAATATCAAACTTTAGGTGTTAGACGTGTAAATACATAAGAATTGTGTGGTTTGTATATAAATTTTTTAAAAATTAAAAAATCAAGAAATCGTGGTTACTGACAATTGAAGACGATGAAACAATGAAAGTTATGATAGTTTAGAGTCTTATCTAAAAAGAGTGGAGCCTTCCATTGGAACTTTTATTGAACACTAATATGAAGACTCACCCAACCAGTATCACCTAAATTTGATCAGGCCCCCTAATACGGCTTCGACGAAAACATTTTTGTGTTTGTATCAAATTCTCACAGTTCTCATATCAATAATGCATTTATAAATTTGGGTTCAACCCAATATGGTTTTTTAAGCTCGCAGCAGTTAATAATAGTATTCCAGTCTTCATGCTAGAACTGAAGGGTAAAATTGGCAAGGTAGGTATTCAGGTTTGGAAAATATTTTCAATAATATAAACATGGATCATGAGCGTAAAGATATAACTATGAGCTTTTCAAATAAGAAAGAATAATGTGGGTCAAACATAAACTGAGCAATTAAGGAAAGAATGACATGTATTCCACTTATTATCTATAAAACTAATGCTCAAATTTTGAAAATAAGCTTCTAATTTTTTATATTTATGACAATCGAATTATAAGAAATTAATTGTAACGGTTATGTTACATTGGGGGAGGGGTAACCATGAATCGAGGAAGAGGAAGGGGGGTTCAGGTGAATGAAAAGAAGGGGGTAATGAAGCGAGAAGGTCAAGAAGCCAAAGAGAGGAAAAGGAAACAAAGAGTCACCAAGGAGAAAATTGAGGTGAAGAGTTGAAGAAACTGAAGGTTACTTTCGCCCTATAAAAGAACGTGCTTGAGGGAGACAACAGTGAAAAAAACTTAAGAGTCGAACAGTGAGGGAGAAATCCTAGCCGACAACGAGGAGGCTTGAGGAAGCATCGTCTTTGAGCTTTAAAAAATTCGGTGCGTGTGAGACTAATCTTGAATTGATCAATTGAATTGATTACACAATTAGTGGCTTCATAATGGGCATGAGTTGATTACTCAATTAGTGGAATAAATATAGGTTTATAATAGACGCAAATTGATGACACTTAATGTCTGCGATTATTGTATACATTTTTCATTTTATTACGTTATGCATTGGTTAGTATAAATTGGTTGTTATGTTACAATGTATTACTCTCTTAAGACATGTATTATTCCTTCTTCAAATAATAGAAAGAAATTTCTCGAAAGTCTATTCTCATTGTTTCTTTTCAATTTGTCATTCAGCGATCCATTAACTTGAACTAACATTTGGTATCAAAGCCTGGTTCGAGAGAAAGAGCAGGCAACTCACGATGCCATCTGCGAACGCTCGGTGCGGAAGGCTGCTGGGAGAGAACGCGAAGGCTTCGAAGGGGAAGGTCTGCGCACCAGATTGATGTCGGAAAGCGCCGACAAGCAAAACATGAGGTTCGCGATAATATTTGCGAACAACAAGGTTCTGCGGATAAAGGTTTGCGGTTCGCGGCAGAGGAGCTAGCGAACAGAGCCAAGGGTTCTTCCGTTTTTCACAAAACAGTATTTCACGGTGCTTCGAAGGAGCAGAGAAGGATCGCGGGAGGAGGAAAATCGCAAACTAGCGATTCGCTCGACCAGGGACGAGCAGGAGGAGGAAATCGCGAGACAGGAGATCTCCCGTTTGCAGCTTCGGAGGAGGCGAAATCTCATACGGAAACCTCGGGAGGAAGAAGAGTTCGGGCGACAACAGAGGATTCGCAGGTTTCGCGAACAGGTGCGGTTTTGCAGAGGAGAGTATCGTTCGTAGGAGATCGGGTTCAGATCGTTCGCGATAGAGGAGAATCACGGCATCTACAGAGGTTGGCGTGCAGTTTGCGAGGCTCTGCGAATAGAGGGTTGGCTTCGGATTCGTGCGAAGTTGGAGAGTTCTCCTTTAGGAAGAAAGGTGTTCGCCGGCGATTACGGCAGGGCAGGGCTTCAATTTGCGGGAGCAGCAGTTACGGGAACCGTCTTTTTTCCCTCTCTCCGTCTCCACAAGCCGAAGCCCAGAAGGAATACTGGAGGAATATTGAGAAATATTCCAAAGCAAGGAGAGGATATTCTCTTCCTGCAGTCAGTCAGAGGAAGGAATAATAAAAGAATATTTCATTTTCATCTAAGGAATATTCTGTTTCCTTCTGAAGATGCGAATTTCCTTTGTGAAGGAAGGAATAAAAGAATCTCCTATTTCCTAGCTGAGGAGAATAGAAAGAGGAAGTCCCGAAGTTGGCCTTGGGCAAGTTCCAAATTTCCTTTGCTGGAAAGAGAATCTTGGCTGGGAGAAGAATTAGAAGGCATTTTTTTTTTCAAATTTCCTTTATTGGGAGGTGCGAAAGATTTATTTTCTGGAGGCCGCAAAATATTCCTCTAATTTTATTCCTTTTGCTGCTGCGAAAAAATTTGCAAGGCAGACGAGCTCGCAGGAAGAACACGAATGATTTTGAAAAAAACTCGCAATAGATTCAGCTCAGGGAAGTTCTGGACTGCCTGCGGGAAGTTATCTCCGGAGGCTGCGAAGAGGAGGTCTGGCGAGGAACAGAAAGGTTTCTGTTTTGTTCTGTTTGGAAACTGCGGGTCGAGCCGCAAGCAGCATTTCGGCAATTCGTCGGCAAAGTGCGAACGGGTGTCTTGAATCGCGACAAAGGAGGTTCGGGCGGAGTTCGGCGTAGGACAAGGTTGTGCGCGACGGAAGTTCGTCCCAGGCTTGTGCGCAGCGGCGAGGTAAAGCGTGAACAGAGCAGTTCGACTTCTGCAGAAGAGGGAATAAGGAATATTTCTTCTCAGGTTCCAATCGAGCGGTGCAGAGGTGGAGTTCTGCGAAGCAGGAGAATGATCGAGTGAAGCGGGATCGCGGGAAGCAGGTTGTTCGCGAATCAGAAGGTCGGCCAAGGTGTTCGCGCGAAGGGCTTACGCGCGGCGAGGTTCACGGCAGATCGGGCGAAGCAGATAGTTGTTCGAGCAGGGCCTGCAGCGAAGGAGCACGGTGTTCGCGAGAGGCGCTGCGGAAGAGTCCAGCGCTGGAGGAGGAGAAGAGAGGGAATCTTGGATTCCTAGGAGGAATATTTCCTCTCAATTAGGAAATTCTTGCTGCAGAGGAAAGGAAATTCCTAAAAGGCCTTATTATGGAAACTAATTAATTTCTGGTGGGATTGGCAATTTTTATTCTGAGAGAAGAAAACTGCTTTTATCGGAAAGTCAATTAAGGCAAATTCTTAATTAAGGTAAGATTGCTGGAGAAGAAATTCTTGAAAACTTAATTAAGACAAATACTTAATTAAGGGTCTAATTAAGGGAATTCAATTCCGGGAAGCAAAATTAAGGGAAATATTTAATTGGAAATATTTCAAACATTTCTGCGTATCAAAAATTTCCTTTCGCTAAGGAAGGCGAAGACGATGAGCGGCCGAGGGCTCTCCCCAGGATTCAGCGCTGAGAAGGAACTTCAACTTTGGAAGAGAATCGAGGAATATTCTCTCCTGAATAAGGGAAGCAAGGCAAGCTCGGCAAGGAATCAAAATTCCTCCCTAATCAGGAAATATTCCCCGTTAATCGAGGAAATTAATGGCGCAGAGAAGGAAGGGCTTAATTAAGGAAAGCTTTTCTGCTGTTGATTGCGGAGAAGGAAAGAATTAATTAAGGAGAACTTTCTGCTGTCGATCGCGAAAAAGGAAACTGGTTTTTTCAAGGAAACTTGATTAAAGAGAATACTTAATTAAGAGGAAATAGTGATTGTCGGCTTCAACAAATTTGGCAATCGAACAAAGGAGTTCCGCCAAGCTTGTGCAGTGATTTGTAGATTGCCACTGCAGGAGTTCGTCGGTTTGGTGCTAGCAGTTACCACTACGAACAAAGTCACCAGTTGTGCGGAGGTTCGCAGGATAAGGAAGCCTCGGAGAGGTCTCAATTCCGGCAGCAGGCGGAAGCTACGCGGAAGTTATCGAGGCTCTGTCTTCAGGAGAGTTCAGTCCAACGGGAAGCAGTTCTCAGGAGCAGTTTGGATGGGAAGCAGTCCGCAGAAGCAGTTCAGCAGCGGAGCGGTTCCACATGCGCGACAGTTCGCGCAGAGCAGGTGGAACGGCGGCGGTTTCTGCAGTTCTTCGAGTAGCGACAACTCGCAGGGGCGTGCTTCTGGTTCGCAGGGGGTGTCACAACGATTCACGATTGCTCGCGGGAAGACGTTCGATAAGGTGGAGTTCATGACAATGAAAGGAGGTTGTCGCGTGGTTCGTCAGTTTCGCAGAGGAGAGGAGTTCGTGTGTTGTTACCGTGAACAGGAGCATTTGCAAACAGAGGAGCTCGGCCAGCAAAATTCGCAGGTTTGCCGCACGAGGAGTTGCGGCAGGTGCAGCTGTAGCGGAGTTTGCTGGTTTGTCGCACGAGGAGTTGCGGCAGGTGCAGTTGCAGCGGACTTCGCAAGTTTGTAGCACGAGGAGCTGTGGCATGTGCAGTTGCAGCGGAGTTCGCAGGTTCGCCGCACGAGGAGTTGCGGCAGGTGTTCATAAGTTTATCGCAGGAGTTGCGACAAATGCAGTTGTTACAGGAGGTGGTTCATGGACGCAGCAAGCACGTTGACACTCGATTCCACTTTATTCGCGAGTGTGTCGAGAATTGACAGATCATCGTGAAGTTCGTAAGCATTGGAGAGCAGTGTACGGATATTCTCACCAAGGCTCTAGCAAGAGTCAAATTTGCGAAAATGCGAGAGCTGCTGGGCGTAAACAATTTCGAACCAAATCAAGCTTACGGGGGAGATTGTGAGACTAATCTTGAATTGGTCAATTGAATTGATTACACAATTAGTGGATTCATAATGGGCATGAGTTGATTACTCAATTAGTGGAATAAATATATGTTTATAATAGGCGCAAATTGATGGCACTTAATGCCTCGATTATTGTGTATATTTTTCCTTTTATTACGTTATGCATTGGTTAGTATAAATTGGTTGTTATGTTACAATGTAAGACTCTCTTAAGACATGTATTATTCCTTTTTCAAATAATAGAAAGAAATTTTCTGAAAGTCTATTCTCATTATTTCTTTTCAATTTGTCATTCAATGATTCATTAACTTGGAACTAACAGTGCGAAGGGGGAAAGAATAGCGGAGGAGAGCACATGCCCTAGCCTACCAACGAAGGGATTTTAATTCTAAAAGCATTTAATAAAAGTTTGATTTGATTATAATAACTAAATTTTAAAAATTAAAGTGTTGAAATTCTAATTAAAATAGTGTGATACAACAATAATTCATAATTAAATTAAAACACAATTAAGTAAAGTGATAATTGTATATTTTATATTTTATATGTGAGAAATTTATACAAGTTAAGAGCAAGCAAATCACTATCATCAAGATGAGTACTCGTAATTTTAATCTATAGTAATAATTTGTTTCTTCTTGACTATTTTGCAGTTAATTACACTGGCACAAGGTTTATGCTGATTGAGATATTTTTTATCTTTTTTTATCAGTCATATTGTCATGAATGTTACAACTACATACTCTCATGCATTTGATGTATGCTTTATATAGTATACTAAATTGAATAGATTGAATACATGAATGATATATTTATATTGACTGCTTATATATTCATGACTAATTATGATAGAATTACCACTTGATGGTACTGGTGGGGGAACACTAAAGTACCCGTAGATATACAGAAAATGATATTGATATTGATGTGTCTAAGAAATACAATTTTTAGATGGTGTTCCTGTGATAATTATATAAATATAAAACGATATTGATATGTTATTCATATAGTAAAATTCATTGAATAACATGTTAAATAATTATATTGATTTATTAAGAAGCTTAACTGACATGCATATTATTTTTTTTTCCTTGTATTACTGTAATTTAGGAATATAAATATTCACTATTTTTGTTTAGCTCAATGTATTTATAAACTAACTTTTTGGGTGTAATTAATTAATTAAAAGATGAGCAATAAATAAGAAAATATTTATAGAAGATGCGGATGATTAGTGACAAGGTAATTTTAAATATATTATTTTAATTTAATTTCATTAATGACTTTTTCATTTGTTAATAATTAGGTAGAGAAANTAGATGATTGAATCCCTATTATAAGTGATATATTTAGTCTTCGGGATAAATGTATTGCTTGTGGTACTGTATTAAATCATCTAAACTATTTAAAAATGTGAGATTCATTTGGTCTCATTTATTTTAAAAATTAAAATGTTACTCCTTTCAAAAAGTTGTATTTATATTTAAATTATTTTCAAAATCACAAAATCATCACTTTTTCAAACTACGGAAATTAAGCAGAACGATAAAACGGCCGACAGCTATTCATATAGTAAGATTCATTGAATAACATGTTAAATAATTATATCGATTTATTAAGAAGCTTAACTGACATGCATATTATTTTTCTTTTTCTTTGTATTACTGTAATTTAGGAATATAAATATTCACTATTTTTGTTTAGCTCAATGTATTTATAAACTAACTTTTTGGGTGTAATTAACTAATTAAAAGATGAGCAATAAATAAGAAAATATTTATAGAAGATGCGTATAATCAGTGACGAGGTAATTTTAAATATATTATTTTAATTTAATTTGATTAATGACTTTTTCATTTGTTAATAATTAGGTAGAGAAAATAAATATGAAAAAATGTAATTCTCACCGTCCGACAGTTTGTTCCCGCTTTGATTAATTTCAAGTCCCAGACATGAATGATCATAGTTTCATAGATAGCTAATATTGACTTTGCTTGAGGCCTATTTATAAATTTTGAGGACCAAATTTTCATAAGTGAGGAAGATTGTAATGGTTCTGTTACATGGGGGGAGGGAAAACGAAGAACCAAGAAAAAGGAAGGGAGTGGTTAGGTAAATAAACGGAAGAGAGACAAAGCGAGAAAGTTAGGAGGTCGAAGAGAAGAAGAGTAAACGAAGAGTCGTAGGAAGGAAGATGAGGCAAGTCGGGGAAACGAAAGGTTGCTTTCGCCCAATAAAAGGACTTGCTTAAGGGAGGCAGCAGTGAAAAAGACTTACTAAGGATTTGAATAGTGCAGGAGACATTCTAATCGGCGACGAAAAGGCTTGAGAAAATATCAGCATCAAATTTAGAGGAAGGAGCGGCGGAGGAGATCACGTGCTCTAGCCTACCAACAAAGAAGAAGAAGAGAGGAAGAAGCATTGTAGAGGAGGAAGGGTTGAGTTCGTGCATTTGTGTGGGAGAGAAAGCTGAAGTGAGGCTTACGATCAAGAACTTTCACGAGCAGGGAGAAACTCCCTCATGCCCAATGGGCAGAGTCGCATTTTCTCGTGCATAGAGTAGGATGACCGACTAATTTTATAAAGGTAAGTTTATTTATTTAAAATATTTAATAAATATTATATATATGTATTATAAGTGCATCATTTAAACATTAAACTTAAGTTAATTTCATTTAGATATTAAATAAAGACTACAGTTTTAATTCTAAAAGCATTTAGTAATAATTTTGATTACAATAACTAAATTTTAAAGTTTAAAGTGTTGAAATTCTAATTAAAATAGTGTCGTACAACAATAATTCATAATTAAATTAAAACTCAATTAAGTAAAGTGATAGTTGTATATTCTATATTTTAAAAGTGACAAATCGATAGAACTTAAGAGTAATCAAATCGTCTATCATCAAGGTTAGTACTTGTACTTTTAATCTATAGTAATAATTTGTTTCTTCTCGATTATTTTGCAGTTAATTACACTGGCAGAAGTTTTATTCTGATTGAGGTATTTTTCCTTTTACGTTATGGATCACATTGTTATGAATGTTGTAGTTATTTACTCTCATATATTTGGTGTATACTTTATATAGTATGTTGAATTGAATGCGATGAATATATGCATGATATGTTTATGTTGACTGCTTGTATGTGCATGACTGGCTATGATGGAGTCACTCCTTGATGATATTAATGGGGGGAATACTAAGGTACCAGTGCACGTATATAGAAAAAGATAATGATATTGATGTGTCTAATTGACGCAAATTTTAGACGGTGTTGTTGTAACGGATGTATAGATATAAAACGATATTGATATACTATTTATATAGTGAGATTCATTTAATTGCATATTAAATGTTTAGATTGATTTATTAAGAAGTTTAACTGAAATGTATGGTTTTTTTTCTTTTCCTTTGTATAACTGTAGTTTAGGCATATGAGTATTCGTTGGCTTACTGTTTTTTTATACTAACTTTTCAGGTATAATTAATTAATAAAAAAATAAGCAATAGAAGAGATAATGTTTATAGAAGGCACGGACAACCAGTAATGAGATAATTTTAAATATATTATTTTAATTTAATTTGATTATTGGCTCTTTCATTTGTTAAATTGTAGATGAATATATAAAACTTAGTTCTCACTATCCAACTGTTTGTCCCCGTCCTGGTTAATGCCAAGCCCCGGGCCGGGTTTTGCATTAATAAATAATAGGGTGAAAGCAGGCAGTATTGTTGTGCTCTTTAAGCTTTGGGCATGGTATTCTAGAAACACTTTCATTTAATTTTTGAAACTTTAAAATATGCAAAACATTGACATCACAGATAGAAATTACCCATAAAACGAATTACTGAATATAATAATTGACTAGACCGCCAAGCTCACTCTTAAAAGAACAGATAACTTGCCCTCTCGAAGAAGGAAATAGATTCATATCACTAGCACAACAACTTAGATAGTAAACCTGGTAATTTCTATTGAATTTCCAAGTAAGCCTCAATAAAGCAAAAAGGTTTTAGCATTTTCTCACTAAACAATTGTGACGATTAGGCAGTAATGCATGCACATTGGATAATACATGATCATACCAAATATAAAATATTCGAAAGGGAGAAAAAAAAGGAAAAAAAAAAAAAAGCATACCATGGCTTATAATACTTTGCTGGCATCCAAAACAAGTCTGTGGCAACTTCTGCTGCAATCTAATAGGAAGGGTATGTGACACTTCATTAAATGGCGTCACTGGAAATAGGTGATGATAAGATCTTGCTAAATGTGGAGAAGAAACAAGCGTCAGCCCACATATCCGACATTCCAATGGAAGTTCACAAACTCGTGCTTTACATCTTGGACAGGTATAGCCACCACCTACTTTTGCTTCCTTGTGACAGGAACATATAGAAATAGCACCCTCGGCTCCTCTTTGCGGAAAACCCATTTTAATCAGGTTGGCAATAGCATACTCTGCTATAGCTGGAGGTGGCGGCGCATACTCCAGTAACAATTCCTTTAAGTGTGACTGCCATAAGCAAAAAGGTAGCTGCTTAATTGACATTCATAGTAAATTTTTCCAAGGCAACGCAATAGAGAAATGAAGATAGATTAAATCTCAAAATAGTCCCCAGCTATTCTTGTATGGCCAATTTAGACTAAGTATATCACATTTCTTATATTTAGTCTCTCAAATTTACGAAATTGATAAAAAAAAAAATAGATTCTCGTATAGAAACTGTGTACAAAATTGATCCAATTTTAGTTGCTTGACTATAAAAAAATTGATTCCGATTTAGTCTCCGAGGGACCATTTTAGATCAATTTTCTTTAGTTGAGAGACTAAATTAAAAAAATGTAATACTTCAGAATTAAATTCAGCGCATATGGAGAGTTGGGGAAATATTTTGGAGTTTGGTAAGAGGAATGAGATATACCTCATCAAGGGCAACAGTATACAAACCCCCTGTCTCCTCACACAGATGCTTGCATATGTAAATCTCAGCTGAAAGTCCTACAACAGAGCACCTTATTTTAGCTTTCTTACATTGTTTAATTGTTTCCATTATATCACCCGGATCACAGGTGTTGAGGGAAGAATAGAGTATCAAGACTTCTCGGTGGCCATATGAAGGAACTTGTGAAAGATATCCATGGACAAGATCAAGAGCGTTCTGCAGGGAAGCATCTCCTGAGCATTCAAGCTTTCCCATAAGAGCCTTGATCTGTGAATCTGGACTGCCTCCAAGCTCTGTCAAACACTGGGAAACACCATCTTTCATAGTTACAAGCCCAATATGACTTAGTGGGTTTTGATCGAAGAACTCCCTAATGAATGTCCCAGCACATTTTGCAACCACAGCCATCCGGCTTGGGCGATAATCTGTTTCCGAAGCTGCCTGTGTCAGTCAAAGAGGACCATGCATAATTGTGTAAATAATCAAGAATGATGAATGACTGGCATAAGAAGTTATGTTTCCTTAATAAACATGTTCTAGTGAATTAGTGATTCTCAATCATAAGTTAAGGAAGAATTATTAGAAAGGTATGCTTATAAAGACAACTGAAGTACATTTTATGGATCTGAAGATTGTTCTTTCAATGGAAAATTCAAGGAAAAAGTGCCATCTACCATAGAGCCTTGCAGGTAGAAACGAAAAACCAAACAAAAATCAGTAAAGTGGCTCTCTGCAGAACAGAACGCCATACTTCCCCATAAGAAAAGGAGGGAAATACAGGAGCTTATTGAGCTCCTTCGATCAGCAAGCTTTTAGAAAATCACAGAGATGTTTAATAAAACCAGAAAAAAGTAGGTAATGTGTTTTCATTTTGAATCTACCCTAAGAAGGATGTAGAAGGTACAAAAATATAAAGCTTTGATTTGAGCCATCAAGTTAAAGGACAAAGGAACAACGCTTTTATCGCTAGAAAGGCCTTGATACTTATGAGAACGAAAGTATATGGAACAGAGTTAAGAAAGTTGCACTTCATATGAGGTACAATATTCCAAAATCATCCGCTCTAGGAAAAAGAGTCGTTTAACATCATTCACAAACGTCTAACTTGGCGGTTATTAAATTTGGACAAGGATTCGATGATATTGAAGCCAGGTTCGGGAATGTCGTTGTTACCGTAATGAAGCCTGAAACGGGCAAGTTCGTCGAGCCTGTGGTGGAGTTTAATCTGAAGTCTACTAATGAGTTCCACCCTCTGAAGAGGGCAACAACAGCAACAACAAAGCCTTAATCCCACTAAGTGGGGTCGGCTACATGAATCTTTTTTCTCCATTGCGTCCTTTTTAGTGTCATATTTTCATTTAGTTCTAGTAAATTAAGATCATTTTTAATACAATAAGTCCAAGTCTTCCTAGGTCTACCTCTGCCTTTCTTAACACAAGTCGAATCTAAAACAGCTACTCTCCTAATCGGATCAGCAGATGGTCGATGTTTAATGTGACAAAACCATCTAAGACGATTTTCTCTAATTTTGTCTGTCACAAGAGCTACACCAACCCTATCACGAATATATTCATTTCGCATTTTGTCCTAAGTGTAAAACCACTCATCCACCTAATCATTCTCATCTTGGCAACACTTAACTTATTATTATGCTTCTCTTTTAAAGGCCAACATTCAGCGCCATAAAGCATTGCAGGTCTCACCACCGTCTTATAAAATTTTCCTTTCAGTCTAAGCGGCACTTTTCTATCACACAAAAGGCCTGAAGCATTCCTCCACGTCGACCAACCAACTTGAATTCTACTATTAATATCCCCATCTATGTCACCATCGCTTTGAACAACGGACCCAAGATATCTAAATCGTTCACACCTTTTAATAATTTGATCACCCAAAGTCACACTTATGTCACTATAGCTATTACTACTAAAATTATATTTCATATATTCAGTTTTAGCTCTACTTAAACGAAGGCCTTTAGAATCCAATGTAGACCTCCATAATTCAGGTTTTTCCTGAGCTTTTTCTCTCGTTTTATCCACGAGAATGATATCATCTGCAAAAAGCATACACCAAGATACATCCTCCTGTAGATGTCCAGTAAGACCATCCATAACTAAAGCAAAAAGATATGGGCTTAAAGCCGATCCCTGATGTAATCCAACAGAAATAGGAAAATATTTTGTCAATCCTCCTTCAGTTTGAACACAAGTAACAACTCTAGTATATATATCTTTAATGACTTGAATATAAGTCATATAAACACATTTCTTCTCGAGAACCCTCTGAAGAGGGCGTTGATTGAAAATAATTATATTGTTGTTGTAAAGTCTGCCACTAGGAGTGTAGGGACCGCTCCCAGAATTGTTTCTGCTTCTGCCACTGGATTCACTGCTACTACACAAACTGTTCCACTAAATAAAGAAAATAAGGTTCTATACGAAGAAGTGTCTGTCGATGTTTTTGCCCCACCGTTTTCTGTATTCGAAATTGGATCCAATTCAAAGTCCGTGCAACTGACCAAGGCACAAGAATAGAGATGCAACCAGAAAATTCTAAGGGCCAAGAAGGCGAAAACTACAGAGTTTACTGCTACTGACATCGCCCTCCAAATGGATGAGACAGGATTACATGATACCTCACCTCTACTCATGGGGAGTAGGTTTCACCAGTTGCCTTCTACCTACGGAGAGGATGGTGTCTATGAGGTTGTTACCACATCACCGCCTCCATCTCTCAATAATGGTCCAAGGCCGATGACGACATTCGAAGAAAAATCTGAGATAATGGCAGGGGTGGACAAAGTATACTCTTTCAGAAAAGTTGTAGCAAAGCTGTTCTAGGATTTGATTAAAATCTCAAATTCAGATTACGAGAGCCAAAGAGGCCAGAGGAAGTCGACATGAAAACCCATCCCAACTACTGCCCCTACCACAGACTGCTCAAATACATTATAGAAAATTGTATCAGCTTCAAAGAATGGCTTGAAAAAAATTTAAAAAAACGGGAACAATAATTTCGAAATAGTATTTGACAGAACCTGAAAGATGTTCTATCAATATGATTTCAGCTGATCCAGTTGTTCCATCTGACTTCTACACAACTACACCAGTGTTCAGCAAAAGAGATGAAGCTCATAAAAAACCTCCAACTGACCTTAAAGTTGTCAAAGGAAGGTTGATCGAGGATACATTGGAAAAACTTCGAGCCGACATTACACTGTTATCTGAAAAACAAAGAAAAGATATGGTTGATAAACCCTACGACCCGTCAGAATATGAGATAGAGGGATTCACAGAAATCAACGTTATTGAGGCCAGGGCCACCTTATCCTCGTGTGATGCTCCTTTACCCACTGAGGAGAACTCTGTGGATGAGTTGCAAAGAGTCATTCAACAACAGATCAACCAGATGAAGGAACCACTAGAAGAAATGACGACTGCAATAGCAACTATTCAAGGACAATCACAGTCACCGCCGATGGTACCCCCAGAGGCAAGTCATCCAGAAAGCGTCCAGATCGTCGATGATAAGAAGGAATTCACTTCGGTCAATGAAGATGATCAACCACAGAAAGACTCAGTTCATGAATCAATATCAGAAAAATACATTAAACAAATGGTAGAACAACAGGTGAGAGAAGCTCTGACTCAGTCAAAAGGAAGGGCATTGATTCTAAAGGGTAGACCCTATCCCGAAGAATTTGATAATGTCCAATACCCTAAGGGTTTCATACCACTGTTGTTCACGACATTTGATGGAACGGGAAAACCCCGACAGCATGTTGCAACTTTCGAGTAAGTTGTGGCAACGCGGGGGGTAGTGATGCGTTGTTGTGTCGTCAATTTGTGAGCAGTCTTTCGGGAATCGTTTTTGACTGGTACGTCGAACTGCCCAATGGCTCAGTAAAAACATTTGCAGAATTGGAAAACCTCTTTGTTAAATGGTTTGTTGGAGCTCAACACCATATCACCGTCATTGATCTTTTGGTCGAGCGACAGAAGCCAGCCGAAACATTGATGGAATACATTTTGCGATAGAGAAATTTGAGCATGAAGTGTCACAACTCCAAGAGCAGCACGCAGTTGAAATTCTTCTAAAGAACATCCATGGTCCAGTGGGTTTCTTACTCAAGGGATTCACCATCAAGACATTTGAAAAGCTGCTTAGAAAAGTTGGAATCTTCAAGAAGAAGCGAAACATCTTGGGTTTTTTGAGAAAGCTGGGAAGCTAGAGCCATTAAAGACATCTGAGAAGAAATCTGGGACAGTAGCAGTGGTTGATAGAGGCAAGCGACCGTTGCAGATTCAAGTCGAATAGTCTCGACAGATCTACCAACATCCTCGGCGGAATGATCAGCAATCGTTTCAGCAGAGGTCTTATCAACCAGATGAAGGGAAACCTTCGAACATAAAGAATCGTTTGAACAAAATGTATCTTTTCAAGGATGAGGCAGTCGAACAAATGTTTCAGAATTTGATAAAGGAACCTGAATTCAAGCCCCCTGAACCAAAGAAGCCAGACAAAGTTGATGAAAAAGATCATCTGAGGTACTGCCCATATCACAAAAAATTAAATTCTCTGAGGATCGATGTGAAGCCCCCTTCCATGGATGTTAAGGCTTCCGATTCTTTCAAAAATCAAATTCTTAATGATCGGTGTTAGACCCCCTTCAATGGATGTTAAAACTTCTGATTACTAAAAAAAATCAAATTCTTCAATGGATATTAAGGCCCCCTTTAATGAATGTTAAGGCTTCTGATTCCTTCAGAAATCAAATTCTCTGAGGATCGGTGTGAGGTCCCCTTCAATGGATGTTAAGGCTTCTGATTCCTTCAAAAAACAAAATTCTAAGGATCGGTGTGAGGCCCCCTTTAAAGAATGTTAAGGCTTCTGANCCATTGAAGACATCTGAGAGGAAATCTGGGACAGTAGCAGTGGTTGATAGGGGCAAGCGACCGTTGCAGATTCAAGTCGAACAGTCTTGACAGATCTACCAACATCCTCGACGGAATGATCAGCAATTGTTTCAGCATAGGTCTTATCAACCAGATGAAGGGAAACCTTCGAACATAAATAATCGTTTGAACAAAATGTATTCTTTCAAAGATGAGGCAATCGAACAAATGTTTCAGAATTTGATAAAGAAACCTGAATTCAAGCCCCCTGAATTAAAGAAGCCAAACGAAGTTGATGAAAAGGATCATCTGAGGTACTGCCCATATCACAAAAAATTAAATTCTCCGAGGATCGGTGTGAAGCCCCCTTCCATGGATGTTAAGGCTTCTGATTCTTTCAAAAATCAAATTCTTAATGATCGGTGTGAGACCCCCTTCAATAGATGTTAAGGCTTCTGATTACTTCAAAAAATTAAATTCTTCAATGGATGTTAAGGTCCCCTTTAATGGATGTTAAGGCTTCTGATTCCTTCAAAAATCAAATTCTCTGAGGATTGGTGTGAGGTCCCCTTCAATGGATATTAAGGATTCTGATTCCTTCAAAAATCAAATTCTCTGAGGATCAGTGTGAGGCCCCCTTTAAAGGATGTTAAGGCTTTTGATTCCTTCAAAAATCAAATTCCTAAGGATCGATATGAGGCCCCCTTCAATGGATGTTAAGGCTTCCGATTCCTTAAAGACAAATCAAATTCTCTAAGGATCGGTGTGAGGCCCCCTTCAATGGATGTTAAGGCTTCTGATTCCTTCAAAAAAATCAAATTCCTACGAATCGGTGTGAGGCCCTCTTCAATGGATGTTAAGGCTTCTGATTCCTTCAAAAAGAGCAAATTCCACGAGGATCGATGTGAGACCCCTTCAATGAATGTTAAGGTTTCTGATTCCTTAAAAAAAAATCAAATTCTCCGAGGATCGGTGTGAGACCTTCAATGGATGTTAAGGCTTCCGATTTATTCAAAAAATTAAATTCTTTGAGGATCGATGTAAGGCCCTCTTCAATGGATGTTAAGGCATCTGATTCCTTAAAAAAATCAAATTCCTAAGAATCGGTGTGAGACCCCCTTCAATGGATGTTAAGATTTCTGATTACTTCAAAATTTTCCCGGGATCGGTGTGAGACCCCCTTCAACGAATATTAAGGCTTCCGATTTCTTTAAATTTCAAATCCTTCGAGATAGGCGTGAGTCCCTGAAAGCCGGATCCTATTCTCATGTTTCCCAAGGATCGGTGCAAGGATCCTGATTCCTTCACATATTTTTATATTCTATCCACATATTCTCTATCTTCACAATATTTCAGGATCGGTACAAAGATTTCGATTCCTTCACATATTTTCATATTCTATCCACATATTTTCATATTCACAATATTTCAGAATCAGTGGAGGGATTCCCATTCCTTTAACTTCCAAATATATTCCACAACTCTCCACAAATTCTCATAAATCACACAGTTCATAAACTCCCATAAATTTTCACAAATGAAATCGACATGCAAATTTGAAAGCTCAAACTTACAATCACAATTTGAAAATACAATTGCTAATCCCCAACAAGGGTTCCGAATCTTCGGTTTTGATCAAATACACTTGCTAATCCCCAGCGAAAATCTTCAAAAGATTTTCATTGCACTCTTGCCTTTGGGTTGGGAACTCTCGAGTAGAGGACCCAACTCATTTATTCACAAAATCTTTCTCGAGTTGTAAGTTCCCAATTGGGAACCCAACTCAAGTTCAATTGCATGTCAAGTTCAATCTTTGATCAGTCTACTTAAACAATTATTTAGTTTGTTGATCCATTCGGTCAACACCAATATGTGCGGTGTGCTCGTTCAGCACACCACATCAATTGGGGGCCCATTTGTTGAACTCATTTTGAGGTCATTACTCTTTCCCTTAAGATCTTAGGATCTAGCTCTAGGGGTTCCTATTGACTATCTTAGAAAACAAGTATTGGAATCCATCACCTTAAAATTTCTAGCCACTTCCTATCTCTGGTGATGTCTTGCATTGATGATCTCAAAACCATCGTCGTATGGTCGAGTGGTAAAGGACTATCATGTGGAGACTCAGGGAGAAGTTCCCAATAAGATCTCAAGCCCTAGGAAAACCTCTTCAAGACTTTATCATCACACACACACACGAAATACACAAAATTCACTAAGTTGCGCAAAATCGGACTAGAATTGAGCTTAAAGAATGAGTGAAAATGCAAACTTCTCCAGACGACCTCTGACAACAAAATGGACTGTGTCAACGCGTCCGGAACATCAATTTTAGCTAGGCAAGACACTCATATTGTCATAATTTCGCACACAAGCAAATTGCACGCAAATCGATAAATTTGTCAAAACGACCTCCGATGATGAAACGGACCGCATCAGTGCGTCTGAAACGTCATAATTACCTAAAAAAGACATCAATTTTGTTATGTTTTGATGCACAAAAAAAAAGTACAAATCGAATCTTATTTTTAAGAAATATTAAATATTTTATATATTTTATTACTTATAATATTAAAATTATAATCCTAAACCCACCCTATTTACCCCTTTATCCACGCATTTATCTCTTCATTTGATCCATCCCATGGCTCTATCCTACGGCGTTCGTCTCGCCCCCTCGCGTGCCCTAGCTTCCGTGAACGATCCACGCGGCAATCCTTCCCCCTCTCTCGACTCTTCACCTTCTTCGCATGGCTGCTAGACTTTTTGACTCTCCAATTGCAAGGGCCGAGCTGGCCGACCCTCTCCTTCTCGAGGTTTTACCGTCTCCCTCTTTACTGTGGCGATTCTTTCCTCGTCATTTGATTCGACTACCAGTGAGGCAGGTAGGTGGCTGTCCCGCTCTCTTCCTGCCTGTAAAAAGGCTTCCTAGTGCACTGTTTTGGGTTGAAAATTTTTTGAGAGAAAGGGAGGTTGAGTTTTTACTGTCCGAGGCTTTAGGAGGAGAGGTTCTGCCGAAATTTCATCTTGGTTAGGTTCTCGGGTGTTGAGAGTTTGAAACATTCGTGGGTTGTTGTTTTTCGAGGCTTTTAGGAAGAAAGTTTTGCCGAAGTCCTTTCTAGGCTAAGTTCTTGTGCGCTGAGAGTTTGGAGGATTTGTTGGTTGTTGTTTCTCAAAACTTTTAAGAAGAAAAGTTTGTGGGAGATGTTTTCTTGAATGTCTTTCAGTTTCGCTTTGAGTCTGCATTAAGAGGTATTTATCTTTCTCTTCTGATTTGCATCATTTCAGATGACATCTGAAAATACTTCTTTGCTCTTTTAAAGCATGTCGAAATAAAATTAAGGCCTGTTTTAAGATTTAAGCATGAATAGTTCCTGAAAACATTAAAATGTAGCATGATATGGTTGCATTCTTTTCTTTTTCTGCTCAAGATATATTGAATGCATGTTAGGAAAGTTTTAGTTGTCATTCTATGGAATACATGTTAGGAAGAAAAATGCAAGGTTGAAGTTCTTTTTTTTTATATACTTATCCAAGTGGATGTTGGAATTAGTTTCAAAGCTGGAAGACATGTTGGCTCTAAAGGTTCATACATACTTATATGTTTCCTGTTATTTGTTCATATTTGAAACATATGCTGACACAATACTTTGAAATATAAGGCTCCAAGGAGAAATTTTTTTTATCTGTTTTGCCCTTATACTGGGCTCAGTTTGCCCATGAGATGAGTTCGGTTTTGGCTCTTTCGGAATCAAATTTATGCTGGAAATTTTTTCTGTTTTTGACCCACTTGTTGGGTTCAGTTTTTGGATCTTTTGGAATATGAATGAATGTTGGAAATATTTTCTTTGTTCTCCCATTTGGATGGGTTCAGTTCTAGTTCTTTTCGAATTAAACTATAGTTAGAGGTATTCTTTTTGTTTTGCCCTTGTGTTGGGCTTGGTTTGCCCCCTGTGACGGGCTCAGTTTGCCTCTTTGGTGGGCTTGGTTTGGCTCCTTTTGGTAGTATGCTTTGGCTGAAATCTCTTGTTGCTTTAGCCCTTTGGTGGGCTCGGTTTGACCACTTTGTTGGGCTCGGTTTGGTTGGAGACTCATCTTTAGCGTCTCTGCCAAGATTTTTATTGTTAATCAAGTTTGTCATCCCAAAATTCATGATTTCAATATCTACTTCTATGTGAAAATATTTGATATAAATGAATCAATTCACTATCATGTCTTGCTCAATAAAATGGTTTCAATCTAGATAGTTTATGTGAGTTTGTCCATTCACTATCTTATGTAGATCAAAGGAATACAATAGTAATATTTGTGGTGGCTTTCCCTTTGCTGTGAAGTCGGTTCAGTGGTTTTGGTCTGTTGCCCTTACCCGTGAGCATCTCAGCTGGGTTTCCTTTTGTCCTGTTTGGTTGTTTCTTGCTTTCCTCTTTGTTGTGAAGTTGGTTTGGTGGTTTTGGGCTGCTACCCTTACCCGCAAGCATTCCAACTGGTTTTCTTTTATCCTATTTGGTTGTTCCCTGCTTCCCCCTTACTGTGAAGCTGGTTTGGTGGTGTTGGCTGTTGCCTTTGGCCGTGAGCTTGTTTTTTGGGGCTGGATTGTTCTCTTTCTTGTCCCTAGCCGTAAGCTTAAGGCAGTGATGTTGGTTGCTGCCTCTGTTGTCCCTGACTGTGAGCTTGTTTTGGGATTGGGTTGTTCTCTTTCTTGTCCCTACCCGTGGGCTTATTTTGGGGCTTGGTCGTTCCTCTTGGTTGTCCCTCTCTGTTGTCGTTGGCCTTGAGCACTTATTTGATTTTATTTGGATGATTCGTGCTTATATGATAAGAAAGCTTTTGGTTGGAGTTGGAGGATGGCTTTAGTGTCTCTGAGATTTTGGGAATTTCGAAAATTGTCGTTAGTAGATTTGCTTGATTTGTGAAATTTGAAGGCCGCTTTATGTTAGAAAACATGAGATGATATAGATCGGATTCATAAAAAATTTAACTTGTCAAATTGTCATTCATAAAAGAGTTTTGAAAGTTTGATATTAAAATTTGGATAACATAAATGTCACATTTGGGTTTAGGCTTGGGTGTGTGAGTACATATAGGTGGTGGAGCCGTGGATACAATTGTCACATTAGTTTTGGGCTCGTTTCGACCTGTTCGAAACAAAATGTGGAAATAATACCCTTCTTGGGTTGATCCAATTATAAAATTTGAGAAAATGATATCCTCTAGATTGATTCAAAGATCTTGAGCTCTCTTTTTCAGGTCTTTTCGTCACAATTTTGAGGGCCCTTCATTCTCTCAATCTTTTGGGTGAATCAATTCCTCCTCTCTCTCATCCTCATTTTTATTCTTTTTTTCCTTGTTTCTTGGTTCGGTTTTCAGTGCTTATGTCTGACACATAAGTGCTCATATATAACATTTTGTTATATATGAAACCATCAAGCAAGGTCGCAAGTAGGTCGATTTTGTTTTAGAGCTTAGAGCGATGATGACAAAGGCACGCCGGTAATAGAACAGAATGATATTTTATTCTACGACATCAGGACTCAATCCTGAGACCTGATGAACTGTAGGATGATAGTATCATTCACCGACATAAGACTAGCGGGGGACTCATACCTTCTTAGGTTGTTGGTGGTCTTACGCTCAATGGCGTAATCAACTCATTGGACAGTTATACTTTTCAAAACTGATAAGAACAGATATAATATTTATAAAAAATATTTTCATTACAAATTTTATACAGCTTCCTTTTTGTATGCATGAAATTCATGTGCATGCTAAAATATAAATTTTAAAATGTGTTACGAATTGGTTGTCCACTTGTTGATTACCGATACTGGGCTAAGGAGTACCCTCTAAGTTAAGTTTAGTATGACACTCTTCTAGTTGAGTGACGGGCTCTATACATCCGGGTGACCGATAGTAGCCTTTGACGTCCCTCGAGTACAAATATATTATATTTGAGCCTAACCCCGACCCGAGTGCTTACGGTCCCCTCTTTTCGGATTTTTCGTATGTTTTATTAGAATTTTTGGCAAAACACTCGTCGTCCCTTTTCCAAGATCTTCCCGAGATTTTTATAATTTTCTTGGAATTGTCATTTGTCGATTTTCTTGAGTTTTCTGTCGTGGATCATTTGTCGATTTTCTCGAGTTTTCTTGTCGATTTTCTCGAGTTTTCCAGGCAATATTTTTTTTTGTTCATACAAAGCATACTAGCTCGCTTAAAGAAGCAGCAGACCTCCTAGATATACAGGTTTGATTTACATTACAGCATTTTACTTCACAACATAATATACTGTTCTTCTTCTTTACTGTACATTATGTTGCTCTTCTCTTGTTATTCTGCATGTTTTATTATTATATTATACACTATACATTAGTGTAGGAAAACTCAAAGATTACATGTACCCTTTAAAACTAATATAAAACCCGAAGGTGCTACGATGAGGAACTTAGAGTGAACACCGTGGGCGGCATGACGAAGACGCTCAGAAGAGCAACGTCAAAATAAATTCACATCACTAGTCACTTTCCTTAGTTTAAATAACAACCCATAGAATTTCGATGTGATTTAACTAGCGCAGCGTAACCCTCATATATCACATTTAGGCTTTTGCACAACCCTGATGTGCAATTATAAGTCCTAACTCTTTAGGATTCCGAGGTTACTGTACTGTACGGTGTAAATCCTCCTATCTTTTTTTAAGTCATTTGCACGATCGAATATTGTGTAAATATAAGTCCTAAATTCTAAATAAATTGCAGGATTAAACATTAAACAACATCCTTTCAAATATATCAAGCCAAACAATAAGATAGTTGGGAAGTCATCAGAGTTTCCCTTTGATCTGTGATATCTCCTACTCTTCATTCATTTGGATTCCTTAAAATAATTGTTCCTATTTGAGTCACTCCAGTTTGATTTTCTCATGTCCAATCTACAAAACCTAAACTTTGAAATCTGGAAGGTAAAACCACTGATCTTAATCGAGAGTTTTCTTAAGTGACCCCGGTTATTTAAGATGTAATTAACTATAAGGGTTTGCCTATATTAGGAACCTGAAACCTAGGTAAAATAAATTCTATCTAATCCTCATATTAGGTAAGGGAACTTGTTGGCCTCATATAAAACATTTCGCAGACCAAACGGATGTCACAAATTCTTTAGGGTCTGTTTGGGGCAGNCTGAAGCATTCCTCCACTTCAACCAACCAACTTGAATTCTACTATTAACATCCCCATCTATATCACCATCGCTTTGAACAACGGACCCAAGATATCTAAATCGTTCACACCTTTTAATAATTTGATCACCCAAAGTCACACTTCTGTCACTATAGCTATTACTACTAAAATTATATTCCATGTATTCAGTTTTAGTTCTTCTTAAACGAAGGCTTTTAGACTTCAATATAGACCTCCATAATTCAAGTTTTTCCTGGGCTTTTTCTCTCGTTTTATCCACGAGAAGGATATCATCAGCAAAAAGCATACACCAAGGTACATCCTCCTGTAGATGTCCAGTAAGACCATCCATAACTAAAGCAAAAGGATAATGGCTTAAAGCCGATCCCTGATGTAATCCAATAGAAATAGGAAAATATTTTGTCAATCCTCCTTCAGTTTGAACACAAGTAACAACTCTAGTATACATATCTTTAATGACTTGAATTAAGTCATATCAACACCTTTCTTCTCGAGAACCCTCTGAAGAGGGCGTTGAATGAAAATAATTATGTTGTTGTTGTAAAGTCTGCCACTGTAGGGACAGCTCCCAGAACTGTTTCTGCTTCTGCCACTGGATTCACTGCCACTGGATTCACTGCCACTACACCAACTGTTCCACTAAATAAAGGAAATGAGGTTTATACGAAGAAATGTCTGTCGATGTTTTTGCCCCACCATTTTCTGTATTCGAAATTGGATCCAATTCAAAGTCAGTGCAACTGACCAAGCCACAAAAAAGGAGACGCAACCAGAAAATTTTAAGGGCCAAGAAGGCGAAAACTACAGAGTTGACTACTACTGACATCGCCCTCCAACTGGATGAGACAGGATTACGTGATACCTCACCTCTACTCATGGGGAGTAGGTTCCACCAGTTGCCTTCTACCTACGGAGAGGATGGTGTCTATGAGGTTGTTACCTCATCACCGCCTTCATCTCTCAATAATGGTCCAAGGCCGGTGACGACATTCGAAGGAAAATCTGAGATAGTGGCAGGGGTGGACAAAGTATACTCTTTCAGTAAAGAAGCTGTAGCAAAGATGTTCCGGGATTTAATTAAAAATCTCAAATTCAGATTACGAGAGCCAAAGAGGCCGGAGGAAGTCGACATGAAAAATCATCCTAACCACTGCCCCTACCAGACTGCTCGAACACACTATAGAAAACTGTATCAGCTTCAAAGAATGGCTTGAAAAGAATTTCAAAAACGAACATAATAATTTCGAAATAGTATTTGACAGAACCTGAAAGAGGTTCTATCAATATGATTTCAGCTGATCCAGTTGTTTTATCTGACTTCTACACAACTACACCAGTGCTCAGCAAAAGAGATGAAGCTCATAAAAAACCTCCAACTGACCTTAAAGTTGTCAAAGGAAGGTCGATCGAGGATACATTGGAAAAACTTCGAGCCGACATTACACGGTTATCTGAAGAACAAAGAAAAGATATGGTTGATGAACCCTACGGCCCGTCAGAATATGAGATAGAGAGATTCACAGAAATCAACGTTATTGAGGCCAGAGCCACCTTATCCTCATGTGATGCTCATTTACCCACAGAGGAGAACTCCGTGGATGAGTTGCAAAGAGTCATTCAACAACAGATCAACCAGATTAAGGAACCACTAGAAGAAATGACGATTGCAATAGCAACTATTCAAGCACAATCACAGTCACCGCCGATAGTACCCCCAGGGGCAAGTCATCAAGAAAGCGTCCAGATCGTCGATGATAAGAAGGAATTCACTTCGGTCAATGAAGATGATCAACCACAGAAAGACTCGGTTCATGAATCAGTATCAGAAAAATACATTAAACAAATTGTAGAACAACAGGTGAGAGAAACTCTAACTCAGTCAAAAGGAAGGGCATTGATTCTAAAGGGTAGACTCTATCCCGAAGAATTTGATAATGTTCAATACCCTAAGGGTTTCATGCCACTGTCGTTTACGACATTTGATGGAACGGGAAACCCCCGACAGCATGTTGCACACTTTCGAGTAAGTTGTGGCAACGCGGGGGGTAGTGATGTGTTGTTGTGTCGTCAATTTGTGAGCAGTCTTTCGGGAATCGTTTTTGATTGGTACGTCTAACTGCCCAATGGCTTAGTAAAAACATTTGCATAATTGGAAGACCTCTTTGTTAAGTGGTTTGTTGGAGCTCAACACCATATCACCGTCAATAATCTTTTGGTCGAGCGACAGAAGCCAACCGAAACATTGATGGAATACATTATGCTATAGAGAAATTTGAGCATGAAGTGTGAGCCACAACTCAAAGAGCAGCACGCAGTTGAAATTCTTCTAAAGAACATCCATGGTCCAGTGGGTTTCTTACTCGAGGGATTCACCATCAAGACATTTGAAAAGCTGCTTAGAAAAGTTGGAATCTTCAAGAAGAAGCGAAACATCTTGGGTTTTTTGAGAAAGCTGGGAAGCTAGAGCCATTAAAGACATCTGAGAAGAAATCTGGGACAGTAGCAGTGGTTGATAGAGGCAAGCGACCGTTGCAGATTCAAGTCGAATAGTCTCGACAGATCTACCAACATCCTCGGCGGAATGATCAGCAATCGTTTCAGCAGAGGTCTTATCAACCAGATGAAGGGAAACCTTCGAACATAAAGAATCGTTTGAACAAAATGTATCTTTTCAAGGATGAGGCAGTCGAACAAATGTTTCAGAATTTGATAAAGGAACCTGAATTCAAGCCCCCTGAACCAAAGAAGCCAGACAAAGTTGATGAAAAAGATCATCTGAGGTACTGCCCATATCACAAAAAATTAAATTCTCTGAGGATCGATGTGAAGCCCCCTTCCATGGATGTTAAGGCTTCCGATTCTTTCAAAAATCAAATTCTTAATGATCGGTGTTAGACCCCCTTCAATGGATGTTAAAACTTCTGATTACTAAAAAAAATCAAATTCTTCAATGGATATTAAGGCCCCCTTTAATGAATGTTAAGGCTTCTGATTCCTTCAGAAATCAAATTCTCTGAGGATCGGTGTGAGGTCCCCTTCAATGGATGTTAAGGCTTCTGATTCCTTCAAAAAACAAAATTCTAAGGATCGGTGTGAGGCCCCCTTTAAAGAATGTTAAGGCTTCTGA